>LKNJ01000222.1:0-134155 GCA_002120245.1 Maccullochella peelii | reverse complement strand
AAAAAGAATTAAGAAATAACTACTTTGGGGTCTGGTAAGCTGTGATGGGTATTTATGAAAGACCAAAGACCTTAAAGTTACTGCTACCTATAATGAAAAGTGCCAAAGCTATCAAATTTACAAGAATAAAGGCTGTAAGGAGCAAATGTTTGATGTACTTGATAAATCACTTAACCAGTTCTAATCTATTATCAATGTAATTGATTTATTTTCTGTTGATGACTTTGGAAGCAGTGTAATGGGCCAAACTACTTGAAACACATGGATGATTTTGGTAGCTGTGTTATAATCACTGATATGAGCCAACGTCCTGAACACTCAGTGATCTTTAATTTTCCTGACTGCTTGTCTTCCTTCTCTTTGCCAAAGCCTGACAGAGCCATTACATCAAACCATGACTAAGTGTTTGCTTAAAGGTTCACTTCATATCCAATAGCTTATCTTATATGGAACAGCCTGAGCATGGGAAATAGCACACTAATTATTTTTTTCAAGGCTGTGAAGAAAGGAGTCATACTAGACTAATTTGCTGAGTACCATCTGATATATTGATTCTCATGTACATATTCAATGCCCTGTCCTTCAAATCATCTGGATAATGAGACAGAGATTGCACTCCATTTGCTTTACATTAACAGTCAAAATATGATGCACACTGATGTGTAATATATGACAGTTGGGAGAAAAAAAAGCAAAGAAACACCATCCATCCCACCATGTTATTCTAAAAATCATAACCACAGGTGAGGGATGTAAAAAGAAAATAAAACTCAAGTGCAGTGTGTTGTGTGAAGAACAGATGAATAATTCTTGAATCATCTGCAACAGCTTTGCTCAACAGTAGTGCATGTGAACACTCTGAAATCATCCAAACTGATTTCAGGACATTTCCTCGTGTCAATACCCTTAAAATGAATTGATGTTAGAGGCCAAACCCAGAGAAAACAGAGCAGCACACCCAAACCACAGTGAGTTTTCTGCCAACGTGTGGGTTTTCAAATCCTTTCATTTAGATTCAGTAAATTAGATAAATTATGAGTTATCATTGGTAAGCCAAATTGAATGATAATATATGTATCAGTATGTATTTTTTAACTAACATTTTAAGCTTTATACTAAGGCTAAATGCAAAAAAAGGGATAGTGACTAGCCTAAGCAAATGAGAAGCACACACTATCACTTGAAAGTGCTCGCACACTTGCACACAAAGCAAAACATTTTACTCATGTGCACAAGGTGACAGCACCAATGAATGTCTATTTCAAGATTGCCATAATTTAAAGTTCAGATATATCTGTGACAGGCTAATTGATTATCTCCAGACTGGCTGAGGGAAAGAATATGTTGAGCTATGGTGAGGTGAAAGCTTAATTTCCCAGAGGGAGTCTGCACAGAAATAAATGTTTTTTAATATCCATTCACAATATGTGGTGAGGTGGAAAAATTGAAATGTATTACCATTAGCTTAATATCTCCCTACAATGCAGTACCTGCCAACTAAACTAAATGGCGTAAACGCTATAAATGCAGCTTTTATGGCAATCGAGAAATAGGCGTCACTTCAGTTGAAAGTGCCAAAAGTTCAACCCCTTCGTTTGGCAGTCTGTCATGCACACTGACAACATGATGGATGAACGGACTGATGGACCTACCCATTTTTCATGGTCAGCACTCTAGTAACACACAAATACAAATGAAAAGAATGTGTTATTGGAGCGTATGGCAGTGAATTACACAAATCTGAGAGCAACAGTAGAGAGAAGTGGGCCCTTAAGAGAGGAAAAGGAAGAGGAGGGTGATTTATTAGCCTTGCTACCAGAGAGTTTGTAGTCTAGCCAACATCATGTTGTTGTCTTGCCAAACAAGGCCAGCCAACAATGTTGCAGAGTTGAGCACAAAACAAATCTGCTACCCAGGCTAATAACAATGCAGGCCTGATTCACCAGTGGAGAGGACCACAAAATAAGACACTTAAAGAACCATCTGTGCCAGAGGGCTATGTTGTGCATGAAAGTACAGAGGTAGCCAGAGCCATCCAGCACAACACAAAATTTGTGCTATCTTGCATTAGTATTGTGGGATTTTGTACCTTGCAAATAGCACCGTAATGCTGTGTAGTGCTCGGGGTTTCTCTAGTAGCTGCAGCTGCACTGCACAGTTTCATGCTACCATAGCTTTGTCATCTCTGTTCCTAGGTACGATAGGTCTGTCCCAAGTATTTGCTAATGATAATAATTGGGCCCATCAATTGAGAGATTCAAAATCAACACAGACCATGTGTATGCAACAGGAACAGTGATGAAACAAAACACCACCACTAAAAAGCAGTTTCTTGTATGTAGTGGATTGTTTGTCCAAATGTAATGCTAGGATCTATTTGAGAATTAAGCCCTGTTTTCTCTTAGTTTTTCCCAAACAAGGGCGATGCGATGCCATCCCTTCCCGTCTCTTGCCCCCCCCCTCTGGATCTAGAAGTGCTGCGTGATGAGATTAAATGACACATGAAATTACTCTGTTAGAGCGCGGCAGCATGAGTGAATATGAGCATCTGACAGGGGTTTACAGACCACATGTAGCCCACAGGAGTGCTTCAATGCTGTCGATGACACCATGGTGGCGCTACAGAGTTTCTGCCCAATCAAAGATTACTTACCTGCTCTAATAAATATGCCAAGTGAGCTGGAGTGGAGCCAGGAGGACGTTTAGCATAAATCAAGAGAGCGGAGGTTGCGGAGAGAGGAGGCTGTGGATGCAGCAGAGCATTCACAGATAATTTCCCTCCTTTCTTTGACCCCCGTCGGCCTTTTATTATCAGAGCCTTTGGATCTCTTTTTGCAAAACAGGAGCGTGTATTGCTAGGTGGGGTCGTCTGTCTGCTTGCTCTAAATGCTACTGGGATTTTATCCAGCTTACTCATTGATTTTTTAACATATTCACTTATCAAAGTCAAAATTTACTGCAGGAATAGCTTGAAGTAAGTGCAAAATAATAACTGTCAATGAGTAATTAAGCATTTGTCAGTTTAGATATCTTAGATCTGGCCTGTTCCTGTTCAAATTCTTCCATTCATACACATTGTTTATGCATTAGAGTACTACCATTATAGTTGTTACAGTAATAGAGTACAGTTCTAAATTGCACTACCTACCGTCTCCAATCAAAACAAACAAAAGACTTGCTCCTTGTTGCCTAGAGCGCAAGTCCATCATACATTTTGCAAAAGACTATACCTTCAAAACAAAAGCCCGCCATACAGAGGAGAGGGGATTCACCTAATGTTGCAAAACATTTTTTTTTATATTTTTCCTCACAGACAGAAACAAACTATCCAACTTTTTGTTGTCAATATTTCTTTGTGTGCTGTAGTTGATTTGGATTGTAACTTTAAAGTACTCAAAAGTTATTTTTAGTAAAGGGTATATTTGTAATGTGACAAGTTGATATTTAAGGCAAACAATGAAGTTTTAAAGTTAAGTAACTATAATGGTCCGGTTATATTGAGTGTCTAAATTCCATTAAATTTTTTATATTCATGTGTGCATCAGATGAACTTTTCTCCATGTGGGGAAGTGGGACATCCAACATGGCCAAGATCCATATTTGATTTCCCACTCTAACATTAAAAAGAGGTTTGAAGTGCTGCTTTCTTCCTTCCTTCGGTTCCGTTCCTGAAAAATCTGACAGTATTTGAATGCATCATTTTGGGAACAACGGCAAAAGCATCATGCCTAGACTCTGCCTTGACTGGGTGGCCTCAAAAAATGCCTGAAGTATTTCCAATCAGGCCAGTTTTCCGTATTTGAATGGGAAGCCTCCTCTAAGCAGATTTAGTGCATTTGTATTTCCAGTACTGTGACTGCTGTTCACTCAATAAATATCCCTTTAACTAAATTATGAAAACAGTTGTATAGAGCATTATTCTGTTACACTCGTCTTAGGCCCCTGTACATATAAAAAGCAATATGTCAAAAATAGAGTACGAGACTTCTAACTGAAACTTATACCATATAAAAAAACAAACCTCAAGGGCATTTCGTGCCACTGGTAGATCACAGATTCATTTGTGTACGTGAGTGTGCATGTATCAGTGGGTAGTACTCACCCCTTCGCTGTTCTGCCCAGTGTTAGCCAGCATCTCCTGTAGGGCCCGCACTGACAGGGACTGCTCCAACACAAAGCTACAAATACACAGGTCTGGAGGAACATACTGCAGGAGGGAAGGAGAGGAAGACAAGGACATAAGAGGGGAGAGATGGTAGGAAGGAGGGGAGAACGAAGGGATGGAGGGAAAGAAACATTAGTTGAAGAGGCAGTGACAAGGTGTTGTTGCAGGCTCCTGGGTACAAAAACAATGTGCCAGGACTTTGTTCTCCTTGAAACACCTTGGCTCTGTTTTTGCCCTTTTATGTTACCTGTATAGGCTCGAAGATACGCTGCTGCACTCAACTTCCCTAAGCTACAGGACTCGGATTTTGACTTGACAGTGGCAGATCGCGAGAATCAACACAATAAACACTTGAGGCAAACTTGATATGCTTCTCTAAAATTTGAGACTACAGAACTCTGAGCTAAGAGTTTTAGAAAGGTATCATTTTATCAACATTGCTGATGCGCTTTGACATCGTAAAAGTTGAGATGTGTTGTTGTATCCAAGAAAATTGATGGGCTGTGACGTGTAGGCGGTGACCCAAATAAAAACTGCAGCGTCAGTCTAAGGTAGATCCAAACTGGGGCCTGTTGTGACACAGTAAATAAATTTGTATTTAAACATTTTTGGAAACAACTTCTTGAACTGACATCAGAAAGACATTTCAATTCTAATTTACTAAATCCATAAAACATACGAGCTCAGAGTGTGGACAACTAAACATTGCTTCAATTATGGTGCCTATATACACTCTATACACACTTTTCTACTCTATAGCACATTTTTGCTGGAACCTGTCATGTCACTTTAATTCTGCTGACAGAAATGCTACATACACAATGCGTCAAAGAAATGAAACTGAATTGACTTAATAACAACGGGCAGATGCAGTACTGTAAAATAGTGTTGATTATTTTAAACACATGCATGTACCATTTTATCTACATTCTCAAAAATAGTCCACAGCAGTGAATGGTTACTAAATTCATTGCAGGCCCTGAACTGAGGCTAGAGACCAACTGAAATGATTAAACAGCTCAGTGAGGAATGGTGCTCATAAATAATTCTGATGACTTGCAACTTCTTTGCCATCCTGGTGTGCTGCTAACGAGTGGCTGGGGATTATGAGGAGGGGTGTCAAAAGGTGTGCAGCCCGCGGCTGCAATGGCCAATAATTAGTTTGGCTAGGCCTTATTCCTGAGCACACGGTGTTGTCTGGCTATCCTCTATAATAGGCTTCAGATCTCGCTTTGACTCTCAGCAAACTGTTAAAGTTTCTCTTTAAAGAGCAACTTTCAATGCTGCTAGGATTCAATAAATTCAGTAATAACTGATGATCATAAATTATTCAGTGATCATTGATTGTCCACAACAAGTGGGTGTATGTTACTGGGATGAAAAAAATAAAGACAACTAAAGGTCATTCGCAGAGCCAATGCAAAGAGAGGATACTGAAGAATATTCAGTAGGCATTTGAGATTACATAATGTTAGTAAATTACTGGCAACTCCCAAGCAGCTCAGGGGCAGACCTGGGGACCTGTTTGTTATTTGCATCTGCTTGTCAAATTATGAAAAATTAATTAACTTTCTTACGTGCTAGATGGCACTGTTGATTAACATTACCCTCCTGACATGACGTGAAACAACAACACGTAAACAAAGAAATTAACCATAGCCCAACAACTCCCACACCCTCATATCAGTTCATATCCCAACCTCGAATTATCCTAATATTATTTAGTACATAGTTACCGTTTGTCTCTATTTCATAACAATTGTCAGTTTCACATAACATGCACTGCTACCCATCGCTCCCCAACACAGAAGAGGACAAGGAATAATTAAAAAAGGTGCTGGGTGCCTGCTCTGGTTCAGTAACACAATCAGCCGACCCTTGACCTCTGCAGTGAAGTGAGAAATGTGAGCAGAGGGGAGGGCTGCAGGGTGATAATGAGGACGGCGCTGCTCTGTAACTCAACACAAACATGCATGGGAATCTCCAACACCACTCTGTGTTCATGTGTCCACTTCTGTGAGCTGCAACCTGTAGCCTGAAAACAAATGTTGTCCACTCAGATTTTCATCATTTAACTGCATTTACACCCATATAAGATGTTTCCAGTGACAAAAAATCCAAGAAACATGATGAAAAAAGACATTTATAAAAGGTTAGGAGACCCAAAATCTAGTTATCTCACCACAAACCTTCAGACAGGGTCAGCTGAATGTTTACTTTTGCCTGGACACAACATTGCATGACCCAGCTACACCTGTGGTGTCATACGACCTTCTACAGTGATAATTCGCAACCTGCTGCAGACCTTACACCTCTTATGAATTATTCACCACTCATTTTCCAATTATCATACTTCTTCAAGGGTTGGGCAGACATGCTGAACATTCTCCCTTGTCTGGAAATGGAAGAGACTGTCTCGGTGACCTTTAGAAAATCAAAATTTTTTCCGTACTCTATAGGGGGCTTGATTCAACACAATAATATAAGCTGTACAAATAGGTAAAATGATTCTATAAAAGATCAAACAGTATTATTTAACAATCTAGAGTATTATATCATATACAGGCTATTCAAAAGAGATCAAATAAAGTGAAATAAAATGAATTATTCCATCTTCTCACGGTCGTCTACTGTTGTAAATCCCATTAACTTCCTCTTGTTCCCCAACAAAATGCATGTAAGCTGAAATGAGTCCTTTTTAAATGTTAAATAGAACTACGTCACATTGAAGGATAAGTCTGGTGGTAGTCTATATTTTTGTTATTGTCAACAAATCCCATTAAAAGACCAAAACCAACAATGAATTGATCTTCAGTGTAGCCTCCAAAAACTATAACTGTATTGATCCATGACTGAAAATAGTCCCCAACAAATTCACCATTTACTCCTGTTTGAGGTCTCTAAAACCTACAGAGACCAGCTGTTTTAGGGAATTATAGGCCTACAGTTAAAAAGTAAAAATGAAAGTATATATCCATAATCCATTTTTAAAGATTTACGTCTTCAGGAGGAACAAATGAAGCCACAGACAGTCTGCGGGAAGTTTAGAGAGAGACGAACCAGCATGTTGATGATTTTGGTCTTTTCATGTGATTTAATGTTGACAGTAAAAAGAATATGGAATATCGCCAGCCTATATTTTAATACAATCAATCAAAACAATATGATATATAAACAGTTATGATAACAAGGGCATGAACTAAATGAATCAATGCAGTAACTACCAAATACATCTGTATATATGTATATACACTTGAGTGGCATTAATATAAACTTCATATATGAAAAGGTGGTTAAAGAAGAGGATTTTATAAGTTAACTTAATTCTAAGAAGGTATTTTGACTCCTGAATATTCAACTTTTTGAATGAATGATGCCGCTGTAATGGCCCAAGCTTACAATAAGCCATGGTAGTACATATGTGGAGAAAGATCATATTTAAAACACTGCTTCAGAACTCCTCTTTAAATCGGACCTAATGACTCCCCGTTTCACTCTGGCCTTATTTCTCTCTGTCAGCAGCAGCGGGCAGCCCAGGCTTCGTCTGGGAAATGAGGCGTCAACACCTGAGATCAGCCAGCAGATGACAGCCCCTCCCCTCGTGCCAAACCACAGCCGTCGCCACTCGCCACATTTCACAGGAAATTTCCTGGAAACATTGTCACCGGTACCAAGGTGAGAGGAGAGAGGTGTTTGTGATGGGCTGTCTAGAGCTCTGCAGAGGTGGGTGAACAGAAACAAGCCCTCACATCCCCAAATTACATTCAAAATCATATTGCTCAGTGGCCTAATTAAATCAAGATTTACTTGATACGCTCAAGCCTTTAAAACATCCGAACCTGGCGTTGGAGAGTTTTGCGGTTGTAATCACGTGATTATCACTCTGACACATAAAGTAAGTGTGAAGCCAAAAATAAAACTGTGAGAACGTCATCAGTATACATACTGTATAGGCTGCATTGTCTATCCCACATACATCTACATTACTGACTGACAACCAACTTGCATTGGTTGTCAGTCATTGAAATGTCTCAGAAATATAACTGAAAATGTTGTGACTAATGATGCACATAATGATATACAACAATTATGTTCCTATTAAGAAGCATATTCTCCAGAGCCAACACGATCTGCTTCATTTCAAAATGTCTTCTTTTTTTTCTTTTTTTTTTTTTTTGAAGACCATGCAGTACATCTTGTCAAAAAGAAGATTAATGAGACGCATAACAGAGTACTGACAGCTCTGTTGTGTTGCTACAACACCACAGGCAGCAAAATGCTAATTTTCATCACACAGTCACAATGAGAAACTTCACTCCTCTAACATCAAAAGTGGTCAAAACCGTCCTCTATATATTATATTTGTTTTGTCTGCTGGGCCCTTGTGACCAACCGCTGGGATGCACCAGTGCAGAAACAAGTACATGATCCATAACTGGCCCCACGAACACTGTCAGTTGTGTTTTTCCTCTGCACCACCAAGGCACCCACATTGAGATTGTTTTTATCTAAGTAGTTAGCACTTTGCACCATAGTGCCTGAGCAGAATCTGCACTTTCTAATTCATCTCCATTATTTAACAGGAAAGCTCATCTCAATAAGAGCAGTTGGGAGGGAAGAGAGGGTAAACAGATGGGTTTCAGTGAAAGAAATCACAAGTGTCTCTTTGATTTACACCCTTTCAGAAAGAGAGACTGCCAAGGAACTAAAGTGGACTGCAGACTTTTATTTATTTATTTTGTGAATCTAATTAACTATGCAGGAGAAAGAGGATAGGTCCCAATTTGTTCAAGGATTCAATTACTGGAAGATGTAATTCATTTTTTGAGAGGTACACAAACATGACAGGAAAACATACAGATACGAATACAGCTTTTCTGTTGTCATACTTCATCAGAATTAACATCGTCCTCCAGTCTATTCTCTTGTCTAGTTTTCACAAAATTAAATGTCTGAATATTCATATCTGGGCCAATTTCAAGAAGTTGCACTCAGTCAATTACATTTCAGGAATGTCTCTGCTGAATATTAGATTTTGTAAATCCTCATTATTTCAGCGTTCCCCTATAAACCTGCTGGGAGTCCACTAACACAGTGATTCATAACAAGGGGTACTTATACCCCATGTACTTCTGCAGTTGCCAGGGGGCACATGGAAAGATTGTTGAGTAGCTCAACTAATTTGAAAATATAAAAATTATGATTTGTTTAATAAAATAAATACACAGATCGAGTCCTTTTAACAGTTAAATGGGTAACTAGTTAACCTAGCAAGCAAATGGACAAGTTTAATATTTAGCTAAAAGTGATGGATAAATGGTTGAAATAGCTCAAAGTAAGCAGCTGAAATAGTGGAACTACTTCAATAAAAGTAATGGATAAACAGTTCAAATAGTTAGCTAAAAGTAAAGGACAAATGGTTCAAATGTCTGGCTTCTGCCACTCCCAAGTGATAGTAGTACAAATGGCCCCTGACCAAACCGACCAAAATATTGATGGTTCAACTGTATAAAAATAATTATAGTAATTTAAAATAAAATGTACTAGTGTCAAATAACATCCACATTAAAAATCAGTTGAAATTCAAACATTTAGAACATGATGGGTACTGGAGCTCATCTAATAGAGCTGTGGGGTTACAAAAGACAAAAAATGTTGGGAACCACTGCACCAACACATAAAATGAAAAGAAAGCTATGCAGTGGTCAGAACTAGTTTTCAGCCAAAGTATTTGGTCATTAATATACTTTGTAGCTGCTATAGCTGCCTGTCTCATGCCAAACTGCCACCGACTTGCCATTTCTTCACAATAATATCTACAGCAGCCTTCAACTTTAAAATTAAAACAACACTGTGTGCCATCCTCACCTTGGCTTCAGATGTGGATTCCAGGTAACACAGACGGTTTCCGAGTCCCTCAGCGGCCAGGCAGAACTTGCAATGCTCCTTCTGGATGTTGGCCACACACTGGAGCACCACCTCGTCGTCCTGCCAGAGGAGAGAGGAGCCATTAAAGCCAAAAATGTTTGACAGCGACCTAACCAAAATAAACAAGACAGGACAAGAAAATGATCCATATTGACTCAGTTTTGTTGCTTCTCCTGCCACCCTCACTTGGAATCTAAATAGACTACGATTGCGGTTTTTAAAACTGACACCCTGATATAAACCTTTGACTTATGGAGGTCACTGCTGCTTGTGAAACTTAGCTTTCAGATAAAAGCAGCATAAAATATAAACCTTATTTTGTGTTATGGGGTGGGGGCTGATGGTGAATGTGCCCAGAGGAGCAAGATCCATCACAGCTCAAGAACTGACTACGGGACAAAAATAGGGCAAGCATTTTTATACAACACAAAGAAATCAATTTTTCCATATATATTTGTCATGCTTTGGTAAAGTAAATTTAAATAAGACATCCAGAGTAACAAGGTAACTGCATGGAGAGGTCATTTTTTATTTTAATGAGACTGAAATCCGATAAAAAAAAGCAAAACACAAGGAAATATCTTGTCAAATTAGAACAGACAACCATTTAAGCAACAGAAAAGAAAACAACAAAAGCTATATTAATCAATAGCTTTAACAGCAAAGCAGCTTTGAGTAATATAATTCCTAAACCTTTTACATTTTGGTATCTCTGTGGGACAGCGGAAAAACTGCCATTCAATCACTGCAACCAATAAATGAACATCTGTATCTGTCAGGGTCGAGAGGGTCGGGCTCTATTTGGCAACACACACACACACACAGATATTGATTTGTTTGTGTACTGCATGTGTGTGAGAGAGAGAGTGTGTGCATGTCTCCTGCCAGCTCACGTCCCACACTAATCTGAGCTGATGGTTGCCATGGTTCTGGCTCCCACCTCCTTCACAGCAGTATTAATTCAATAGGTTTAGATTCAGCACCCACAGACTCAGGAGGCGAGATAACAGACCCCGACAATATTTCAAAACAATGGCACTCTGGACCCAAAAAGTAGAAAATGTAGTGTGATCACAAAGTAAAAGGCCCTCTATGGTCAGACTCTTGTGTGGAAAAAAGTAATTTAAGGAGGGTTTTTCAGTTTTTGAATGCACCCCATTAGACCGTTAGACATTTTTCTGCATTACAAAAGCGTTCACTACATCTCCTGCATCCAACAATAAATGAGAAAATTGTGTTTTCTTCTTTGTAATTTCACACTGCTGTACAGATGGAAATGGAAACAAGAGAAAAAGCGTCTTTAGCAAAATCCAGAGCAGTTTGTTTTCTGGGGGTTAGGACAGATTTTTCTGCTCTTTCAGCAGATGTAAAAGTTCATAACAGACAATGTAGGAGGCCTAAAGTTAATCTCTTTGTTTCATATTTAGGGTGAGATGTCCCATTATGTGTTGGCGTCTTTCTGGTTTATATATGTGGGAGGTGTTCACAATCCAAAAAAAAAGGTACTGACTGGACTGCAATAACACACTTTGAATTCATTAACCAAGCAGTATGAAGCTGTTCTTGTGATATCTTACACTACAAATTATTAGTTTGAGGCTTGAACAAATCAACATCTTTTTTTTCTAAAGACAAAATATAAACAACAACAACAACAACTCACTGTATAGATGAAGTGATTTCTGCTTCAGAGACATGATCAGTATTAGAAAGAAACACTGCCTAAAGAGAAAAATGTGACTGAAATTGATAAATAAACAAATTATGGTCAAAGAGTCATTTGGTGACTTATTGAAGCTAATTAGTACAGAAGCTAATTAGAGCAGATCCAACAAAAAGGCAAAGTACCCGAGTCTTTGGTTTTGATCCACAGCCTTATTAGAGATATACTCTGGTAAGTTTATGCTGAGAGGCAGTAAAAAAAAAATAAAAAAAAAGATCTTAAAGCACTTTTAATGGATAAAGTGAAGCACAGTAGAGTGATGATGGAGCGAATGAGGGGCCGAGCTGGCACGGGAGTTCATACCAGCAGCGTTTTAAATTACCCACGATGCGACTTTGGGCTTCAGGGAGGCGATTATTGAAAGCAGAAAGCATCAGTGTTGGCTCTGAATCACTGCTGCAGCTTTCCTGGTAGTTGTGTGATGGAGGAAACACAGCTTGTCGTTTCAGGCTACAGATAGGGAAACTCAATATGGCCACGGGATGACCGAAGACTTGTCACCTCTTTAAAATCAAGTAAATACACCTCTTTCTTCTCAGCTGGTTGGAATTCTGGTGGCTTTATGAAACCAGCAGGGCCTGGCACCATATGTGGCATACTCTATCTATGTGTGTATGCAGCAAGCCTTTTTTAAGGCTCATGAAACTGCTAACAGGTGATTTTTAGTGCCAAATTGTTCTATAAATTTGACCAACTTCATGTTTCAAAATGCTACACTGAAAGCCAGGCAACAATACATATTCACACATACTTGAATTTGCTCAAAATTGACAACCACACTGAAAGGCTCAGATGCAAAAACATGATTTTTTGCTCACTTTGATAGTGCAGCTTCAGAACCAGAAGTGGTCAGAGTTGCACTGGGATCAAAACTCTACATAGAGTGGATGCCATCCAGTCATCTGAGCGGTGTGCAGCAATGAGAGGAAGAGCAGAACGGATGATAATGCCAACATTGTTCTAAAATAAATCTGTATATGGAGGGTTTAATGTCTGAATGGATACATAGTGGCATTCTCTCGTAATAATCCAATCGCTATGATCAGATCTCAAAAACTAATGAAATACCCATGTGTACCCGCACCTAAGACACTTTCTGTCTCTCTCTGTACCCCTGACTTGATCCCAAGCCAGAGAATCTGGTGAATCTGAGGCAAAGTGATCCTCGCGGCAGCAGTGTGACCATCTGCTAGACAGCTAAAGAGCAGCATCAGTACTATGTATAGGGCTCCCGCCTGCAGCGGGAGGAGGCAAGTGAGGGGTTGGGTGGCTGCTTTACCCAGCTTCCAAGGGTAGAACGGGAACTTGACCCTGCCCTCTCCCCACCCGACCTCGATATCCCTCTGGATCCTGCAGGTCCGACACTTCTCCACTCTAGCAAACAAAAGAGTGTTTGTCACTCTGGTTGAATGACCACTGGCACTGTTGGGTGTGTCTCCACTCTTCAACAGACCCTCAACGTTTCCCACTCTTCTCTTTGCTTTTTTTCTCCCCTTCCTCTACTT
Organism: Maccullochella peelii; assembly: GCA_002120245.1. NCBI lineage: Eukaryota > Metazoa > Chordata > Actinopteri > Centrarchiformes > Percichthyidae > Maccullochella > Maccullochella peelii. The sequence continues at coordinate 120,834 of LKNJ01000222.1, read as the reverse complement.
TGTTCACTAAGCAGCCACCCTCTGTGTGCCTTAACAGACAGCGACAGGTGTATGTGTGCGGCCCGATGCATCCACCAACCGAAACCTGAGAGCTACAGATGCTCTGGCGTGCCAAAAAAACTCCCACAACTCACCCAGCGCTGCCACCAATGTGAACTTGAGAAAAGGTGAATCTGTTCAATCCCTCAGCGCTGCTATTTTGACACGCATGCTTTGCACATGCTCAGTGGAGATCAACAGGCCGACTTTGAGAAGGAAAGATGGCAGACGGGGGTTAAAAACTGAAGGGAATTAAGAAACTTCCAGCACGTTTGTCTCCTTGTTCACACTGTCTCAGTGTGTAGTCTGTCTAAATTGCTCTGACTGCTCAGGCGTCGTGTTTCTCATAAATGTCAGGCAGGGTGCTAAGTACAGGTTGAGCTTCGTGTTTTAGTGAAGCTTAGCTAACAACATGGAGAGCAAAGTAGATACAGTGTAGATGTGTGAGAACTACAACCTGATAAGCCAGATAAGGGCTGATGTATCGGATCACCGTTTCTTAGAGGGAGATTCAAATGTTTGTTTCTGGTATGACCTTTTTGTAAGTTTGTGAAAGTATCACAGCTAACACAGATCTAAAGAGTCTCTGCACTCATGAGTGATCTGTCAACCACCTGACTATAAATAATGAAGTTATTATTCTCAATGTTCCAAACCTCTGTTAAATGTTTAAAACCTCGAAGAGCCGCAGGAAATAGGAGAAATAGTGAGAGTGTAAATAAATGATTAAAAGGCAGCGGAGAACCTGACAAAGTGCAGTGACAGTGAAAAATACAACTTGAAACCGAAACAGAAACAGATGAGGATGTAAACAAGAATCAGGGAGAGAGGCAGAGAGGACGACGGAGTAATTGGCTTTATAGCTATTTGACATTTTCTACAGGCAAATATCCACAGTATTTCTGGTTCATGGGAAAGATTTAGCAGGTTTGGCTCCAGTCTGTCGCCGCTCCGTCCATTAATCTGATCCGATACAAACTCAAGTTAGTCAATACAGTCAGCTACACTTTATACATCTCAAAGAGAAACAGATCTCTTTCTTTATATGCCGGATTAATTTGGTGATGATGTCTGACTGGTTCCATAATTAAGATTAGCTCGTTTAATGAGGTTAAACAATTGGTCCAATTATGTACAAATCTGTTCAAAAAACAAATTAACCATCCATCATCTATACCGCTTAACCTTAGCGGGGAGCTGGAGCCGATCCCAGCTGACATTGGACTAGAGGCGGGGTACACCCTGGACTGGTTGCCAGTCAATCCCAGGGCACAAATTAGGTCAATTCAAGACTGGAGGATTCATTAGGGGGTTCCAAAGCTCCCAAATTCATATCAGCCTTGGTGATAGTGCTCCTTATCTTCAAGTGACAGGCTGTGCAAGTCATTGTAAATGTCATAATCAGTATTTGTTCCAGTTAGCAGCTGTCTAGGTGGTTGTTTTATATGGTCACACAAAGTCGATGAAATAGCAGGTTTGAGTAAATGTAGTAAATGCATAAATGCCATGGAGGCAGGTGACCTTACAGGTAAAAAAAAGTAATGAACATTTATATGCAGGGCAGTGTTGCAAAAGGCATTCAACACTTAAAAAATAAAAACCTACACGTCACTATTCAGTGATTAAGATCAGTGTTGGCAGATGTGGAAAGCTGGAAATCTCCCACCACTGTTACTGTCTTGGTGATTGAATAAATGTCGGAACTTTATTGTCATGCAAACAATTTTAGTTTTATTGTTACCAGAAGTTGTTCTTCACAATTAAACTTTGCCAGTTCGCCAGTGAATTGGACTCAAATATGTGCGTCTTTGGAGAAAGAGGCAGAGAAATGAAGTGGGAGCAAGAGCAGGAGACAGACAGAACGAGAGATTATGTCCTTTCACTTTAAAGTTTAAACTTCCACAGAAGCCCACGGCACTCCATTAACAGTTCATCGACTCACTTCTGCATTTAAGCCATTATTTTGTGTTCATTTGCTACAAAAGCCAGACTGCTTTCCATCAAAACTGAATGAGATGAGATTTAGATCCATGTCTCTTAACCAACGAAGCTGCAGCGTGTGCTGCCTCAGCAGGAAACTCGGACCACTCTGTGTAAATTATTAATTTAGTATTATTTCATATTAACAAACTGCCTTACAGAGCACTCATGTACCTTATTACAGATAATGACGTTAATGTGTGTTTTTCCAGGATGCAAATGAGACACATAGAAACACCAGAGCACAGAGGACCTAGTCAAGATGGTAAAGCCTCAATCAGTAGGTTTTTTGCAGGACATTGCTCTCACCCTGTCTGTCCAGCCTCTAGATGTTTCTGTGGTGTCACTTCCTGCTCCTGCCCTCTTGACACTTTTTGGTGACCCTTTGTGGCTTGACAGGTGACTCCTAATAAGCTCCTTTAGTTTCAAAACAGATTGTTTTACTAGATAGATTTAATCAAAGTTGGCAGTCTACTTGCCTCTATAAAAATTCAAATTCTGGGGCATCACTTAAGACAAATATCCTCTCTGCACTGTTTTGAAACTTGTTCGAGGACAGACTTGCCACTCATTTGACTATTTAGTAACTGAGAGCACAGGGCCAGTAGTTGACAATACTCACTAAAATTAACGCCATAAAATGTTATCTTTAGTTTTAAAACATTATTGTTCGCTGCCAAAATAATTTAGTATTCACATCATGTTTATACCCATATGTGCTGTTATTTCTGTTGTGTTTTCATCTATAATTATTGCCATGGAAGTATTTTAAACATATCTTGACCTCCAAAAAATGCATTACAAAAGTAGTTTTGAACTTTCTGCAGGTGATCACAGCCTCAGAGAATCAGAGATCTTTATTTTAAAAAAGGTCTTCTATACACACTTCAGAGACTACAAATCTTTATGACCTGAGGAGTCACACACATATTTCATGTCATTGAAGAGGCATTCAAACATTATGCGATCACTGACACACATCATGTGCAGACATATGCGCATGCAGAATGTGTGTAGGTGTGCATATGCAAATGTGTGTGCGCATGTCTGAGACATCATGGGTCAAAATTAATAATGCACCGCACAGCTGAGCTCTACCTTAAAAAAAAAAAAATGAAATAAAAATCCGCAGTCAAGCAAGTTTTGCCCCGCAGTACACTGCCATGGTTCACAGGCTCCAAGATTTATATGGTGTTCCTATAACAAATTGGATTTTCTTGGCTTAGTTTGTATGCATATTACTTTAGAGCAGCTTCAAATAATAGAGGCCTCCCATGCGTGCAAGGCCGAGGCGTCCACCTCAGCAGAAGCGCTGAGAAATGGGGGGCCTCTGGTCAGGGATGAAGCTGGAGCCTCTCTAAAGTCCATCATCCTGTCTCATGAGACAGAGTGGACACAGGCAAGAGTGTGTGTGTGTGTGTGTGTGTGTGTGTGTGTGTGGCCGTGAGGTGAAAAACAGACTGAAAGAGAAGTGAAGAGATCGGGTGAAGTGAAGACATTCACCTGAAGCCAACTTAAGCCTTCTTTTCTCCCTCTAAGCTCTCGGCTCCTGACCCAGGCTGACAGATGTTTTATGCCGTCAGTTCTCTGTGTGTCAAATTTAATGCAAACTTCAGATGACTTTAGCTCTAAAGCCACAAAAGCCCCAGAAGACAGCAACGTGATAAGGCAAGCACATTTTCTTTGGAATAGATTTCACAGAGGTCAAATATTTTATTCCTCAGACAGACGGAATAGCTATGGGTCTATAGAGGACGTGACACGAGATAAATTCAATGAGCATTTAAGGGTTTCTCAAAACATCAGTAGCACGGCTGGAAATGGTTTCCAGATCCATCAAGCTAAAAGATGTCATCCCTAGACTGCAGCTGCCATGGTTGGATGCACACAGCAAATAGAAAACAGTGTCTCTAGGATGTTGGTGGGCTTTAAACTAAAGATGAGTGAATTATTTGCAAAATGACAAATGAAATCACATTTTCCTGATGCAAAACACCCTTAAGTCCCATCTTGTCAGAAAATAAGTTAAAAGGGATCAGTAATTCAAACGATGGATTATTTCTTAGCGGCAATCATTACAACTTGGGTTTGGAAGTGATTGAGTGCTTGATCCCCCCTTATAATTACTATGAGGTGCCCTTGAGCAAGGCACTTAGCACCCAACTGCACCAGCAGAGCTCTTCAATGACTATATAGCAAGGAGTTCCTTCACAAGAGCTGTATCAAATGACAATGTCAAAACAATGTGACGATGTGAAAGGTGTTGCTCGTAGTGATGAAACGTTAGATCACCTGAATCTGCAGCTCCCCTCGGCTTTAAAGAGCTTCAAAGTGAGTTTCAGCTCATCGTTTAGCTGTCCGGCCCGCAACTTGACTGTTTTGGTTGACTCTCACCGCTCTCATAGCGTCATTTTTGGCCACAGCAGGCAGCTGGTTTCAGCAAAAAAGCTCAAAAATCCCACTGTTCACTACCTGCTCAGCACCAAACAGCAGACAGACACAGCTTGAGACTAGCTGGTGAACATATTGGAGCATTTAGCAGCTGATATTTCCCTCAGGAGGTGGTGGAGACCAAAATCAGAGCTAGAGGAGAGCGAATATTGGACTTACATTCACCAGGTGGCCAGAAACATGACTCCAAATGAATGATAATGTAGCTCTGTAACTTCTGGATATGTAAATAAGCAACTGTTTGGTAACAAGTTCACCATATAAACTTAAAAGGTGATGATGCCGATGTTTGTTTGTCGACTTGTTTTTGCTGAAAAATCTGATATTGCAGGTTTAAATATTTCTCTGTAACATTAAATATTCATGACTAAACAAGCAGGTACCTGAGTTTTAAAGAAAAACGTTTTAGGTAAAATTTATTTAGGGTGTAAAACTCAAAAACTCAACGTATTTGCTTTATCAGGACTGAGCACCGCCCACTTCAAACTGGCAAGAAAAATAAATAAATACAGAAACTTCTCACGTGAAACAACCAAGACTGTTCAAACTTTGTCAGAAAATAGTGTGTTCATGTCGGATTCCCATTACACACAGAAAGAAGCTGATTGAGAAAATACATTTTCAAGACCTTTAAGGTGGATTAATAAAAGGCTACAAACAATCCTAACTGATCTTTAGAAGGAAACCATTTGAGCTGACCACAAACTGAACTGTGTCGGCGTTAAACGAAAATGAACCGAGTGACACTAAGGGACACTCAAAACGGTAAGAAGCTCACCGTCTGCACCTTTTTCAGTCCTCGGTTGATTAATGAAGGTAATTATTTGGGTTGAGAGTCTGCTCACGCTGCTGCTGCTCCTGCTGGGACTCTACTGCCAACTCTGCCTGGACCACCACAGCAGCACAATCATTCCTACTGAAACTGAAATATCAATGCAAGTTCAATTAATTTGTAATTTTTTGGTTATGGTATGAAACTTGATGCATGCAGTGTGGAGTGTTTTGATTGTATAATGTTTGCTAATTAAATCAGTTGCATTCTTTTGTGAGACAGCGACAACAGGCCACAGTCACAATAATTCATAGGCCAAGTATAAAAACATGTAATAGTATGGAACTTATATCCTTAACATTGCAGGCTAATAGATTATTTTACAGTTAATGACTTTTAATGTACTGATATGGAGTATTTTAGAAGTGAACACTTACATAAGGCCTGAAGGCGAAGACAAACCTGAGGGCAACACATTATCTAAAATGACAGAGCACTGTCGCACCACTTTCATAATTTCTGGGTATTTCATGAGCTTTACACACAGAATAATGCAAAGATAAAACAGCCTTCTTTCTGGAAAACAAGAGAGCACTTAATGACACAAACCTTTTCTCCATGCAAGAGCAGCCAGAGATGAATAATAATAATAATAATAATAATAATAATAATAAGTATTTACTCAAATACTTAAAGTTCTTAAATCTTCTTCTAAACCAACATCTTAAAAGCTAGTTTTCACACATCTTCAGATTCATACATTTTAATGCAACTCCAAAAAGGAGCTCATCCCACATTAAATATTTAAACACGTAATGTCAGAAATGTCAGCTTAAATGATCAATTATTCTATTATTGAACTAAAACAGGGCCACCCCAGTCAAACCCCTCACATCTCATTTACAAATTAAAAGCGTGAAGGAGTGTTAGTGACGTAAGGTCCTGCCACCTTTACATCAAGGTTGCGTAAATGATGGGGATGGCAGCAGGCTCGCTGTCCTTCAGTGCTGATGGCTAGAGAGAGCCGGAGCTGCCAAAGAACACACTGATGCTTTGCCATCACAGACTGCTCAATCAATACTGAGGAAATCCTTCCCATTCAATTTAAATCAAGTTGGGGGAGGTTCACCTGAGGCCTCGCTCTCCGTCTCTCTTTCCAACTCTCACTGAAGAGGCAAATTTTGCAAGGGCATCAACTAGTGCAGTATATAATACAATGCTGCGTACTGAGATGGTACTGATTTTCTTTTCACAAAGAAATTAAAGTCCATAGTGCTCCTTACTTTCCATTATTCCAGGTTGTCTCTGCACAAAACCAGCATAGTTGAGCTATCTGGGCTCAGTTTCCAACAATCAGGAGAAGCCACATATGTGCTTACATTTATTCTTTCAGAGACATGTAATGCCGCCAAGGTGATATATTTTTAGTCATTCATACTGAACATGATCACCAAAAAACTACTGAATCTCATGTGATGCAATCAAAAGCCCCAGAACAGCTGTGAAGTGGACCTTGGGGTGAGATTGTTTTGGTTTTTTTCCCTAAAATATTATCTGGTCATGCCATATTATCTTTGCCTAAACATCACTAAGTTTAGGCAAAAAAAATCAAATGCACTGTTGACTAACCCACTAAATTGACAGGGAGTGGTATTGCAAATTTGCAGCAAGTAATAATAATTTGTAGGAGACAGGATTGTCCACAGAGATAGATTATCATTATGAAACCGTTCGGCCCTTTTGGTTTTATTGTCGCAGTTTCAACTCAGTGTCGCATTTCATTTCAAGCTGTTTCCAGGCAATCTAACGTCATCAAAAAACATATTGCCATAGAAACTATTTTAACTCATTTGGAAGATATTTATCAGCTGGGACAGTTAATATTAAGACAGGACTGAGACCCCTCTTCGCTTTCACCGACACTCGACTCCACTCTCGTCACGCCTTGACAACTCTTCAACCAGTTACATCAGAGAAGCTCAACCAATCCTACCACCATCACAACATTCATCAGATCAATAATTCTCAACCATTCAGCTACAGATTTTCCCCCAAAATGTGACTCCAACCTTCTCTGGCCATCTACATGCACTACACAATTATTGGACATACAGTACGTATGTGATTAAGAATGATCTGTTAAACCTTAAGCAAAAGTATTCAACCAATATCGAAACCTATTGAAAATTAACACCCTCTACCAAGTTGTACTACATTCACGTGTTCAATACATTTGTAGATTTAGTGCAAGGCTTGCTGTGCTCCACTTGAACGCTCAGTGACACTGTGTCCATTACTGTGACATATTAAGCTTCAAAAAAATGCTGTATATTACCGTGTGGTATCAAGTATTTGATTTCTAAATGCTACTTTATCCCTGTAAAAACGGTGTTAGAGTGTCACTGGTCCTGTGCTGCCCCGACTCAAGCCCTGCCCCTGGTGTGGTTCAGTGCCAGGGGAGCAGAGCTGTATGTGCTGTGGAAGCATCATCTTTAAAAAGGCTAAATTTAAACCCCCAGAGTCCTCGCCTTGGTATGCAGAAGGCTTCCAGAACAACATACACTCCAAATAAGCCCAGAGGGAGCGAGCTACTGGTGGACTGCAAGCCTTGATCACCTGGGTTTAAAAAAAAAAAAAGGTGTAACAGTGGCTCACCTGGAAAACTAAGTTTAAATTAAGCTTATGCTCTTGTCAGGTACAAACCTCATATCTCTAAAAAGAAAATAATTTAACTTTAGCTAAACCTCACTTACTGTAGCTGCACCTGTCAAGCTTTATATTCTTGCACAGCACACATGATGATCTAACATTTTGAAATAAAGAAACAGCATTGTTCCTGTATTGCAGTGTAGCAGTAGTATTATAACACCGTTTGGATGTTTAGCTACTTCTTTATATTTTACAACAGTTTATTCACTTTAAATGTTACAAGAGAAAAAGGACTAACCCGTGTGTTTGGCGAACGTTAACGCCATCTTGGGTAATTGCTTGAGTGTAAATTTCCCTAAATCCAATAGAAATATAACCATAATTGATAAACCCACAACTAATACCATTATATAACACTCTAACCCAATAAATCAAGAAGATAATTAAAAAATTAAATCTACTGAATGAACTTCATCAAAGGCTTTCTCCAAATCAGCAATAAATATTAACCCAGCTTTTTTATTCAACTCATCTCTCACAACATTAGAATTATTATATTATTTCCAATATAACAACTCTGGAAAAATCCTGATTGATAATGCTAGTGAGCACGCTCTTCAGTCTATGAGCTCTACATTTAGCAACTATCTTAGTGTCATAACATTGAGGTGTTATCGGTCTCCAACTTTTAAGATTCACAGGGTCCTTAAATTGGCCACTGGGCTGCTGCTTAAGTAACAAGGGGTTAAGGCCTTCTTTTTAAAGAAGAATTTTTGATAGACCTCAATGGGTATTCTATCTTTTTCACTGGTTTAAAAGACATTATGGCAGAGAAATTAAAAGGATTAAAATGTTGGTTTTTTTTTTTAAAAAGAGACACCACCCTCTTTAGTCTGTATTTGCTGAATATCACTCCTACTAGTACCCCATACACACCACTTCAGCATGTGGAGAAATCCGAAGTTTGACAGACCTAGCATGCCTAGTTACGGTTGCTAAGCTGTGATAGGAGAAGTCATTTTTAGCTCGACCACAATGAAATTCTACAATTTCCAGTTAAACATGACGATCACTTGGTTGCCAGGTCTTCACCTGACAATGAAAATGTACTCTAGTGTCATTTCAGTGAAGAAGAGGGTCAATATTTCTTCTTTGTTTAGTATAATGTCATTGTTTCACACAGCAACACAATCAGTAAGTAACGATACAACAAATAAAACAGGCAACTACACATCTTTAACATCTAAATTAAAGCCAAAACAATATCCAGCATCCTGTGAAACAACGTTCCTGTCTTTTTCATTCAAAATTAAATGTCTGGAGAGTTAATGAGTTGAAATCGGTCAGCAAAGAATTTCAATTTACTGTGAGTTTTTTTTGCCATTAATTTAAAACCTTTTGTATCGCCATTATCAGGACAGAGAGAAAGCTTCACCGTGGGTCTGTAAAGCTACAGAAGGGACTGCTGTCTTCATCTCGCAGCAGAAGAGGTGTAACATTTTCCTCCTCTCGGTCGCTTTTCATTGCCGTTTCCTTTTGACAGATAAGCTCACATCGCTGCCAGCTTTCCCAACGTTACACATCAACAGCGAGGTGAGACTGCGTCCGTGTCTCGACCTCTGTCACCACCTGACAGTACTATTCAAAAACTGGATACTTTGCACTTTTTAACGTATTTCTTTCTTCTAAATACCTGACCTGGAAAAATTTTGAAAACCCACAACAGCTGCAAATTCCACCACATTTTGTCCTGTAACCATTTTCATTCAACAGACAAAAACAACGCTACAAACACAGTTGCTAACAATATCTATTTAACTATTTTGACTCCCCCTTCCACTAAGGACATGCCAGTTGTACACAGGCTTATACAATAATGTTCAACAGATTGTAATATAGTTTATTTCAATTAGCAGTCTTATTATAGGGATTCCTGTAAGGAGCACGTTTCTCTCACCAGTGGGGTTTGGTAACAAGGCTCTGTGGAGCTCAGGGGAAGCCCCCCCCTCAAATCGCTGTTGTCATCAGATAACCAGGATGCCTTTGTGACAGTAGAATCTGAGAAGCATGGGTCAGCATATCACAGGCATCACAAATAGTAGGAGCTGTCAAGTACGGGGCACTCCCTGCCACTAACAACAAGCCAAGCCTACAGGGGATTACATATAGATTAGTAATATTGTATATATCAACATCTCAAAGCCATTAGAGAGAACGATACTGCTGTTAGACTTCAGCTGAGCCAAATGGACACCAATGGAAAACCAAAACAAAGAATGTCACTTAACTGAATGTTAATTAAAAGGATCGTACCAGCATGTTTGCAAGTTTTACTTCCTTTAGGGATAACTTCACCCATTTTATAAATGAAGATCATAAAGTGTAAAAATGGTAGCATGTAATGTCTTCTTTGGCTCTGGGGGGAGTTTTCCCAAAGTCTGAGAAAAATAACCCTGATGATGTCATCGGGGTTATCTCAGCTTGGGCTTCAAATGTTCAATAAATAAAGCCTGCATTACAAGCTAGCTGTGTGGAGCTTGAAAGAAATGGAGGCGTTTACCAGGCAATGAGAGAAGCTGAGAAGCTATCAAGTTGCATTATGGGAAATGTAGGATCCAGGGTTTTAGGGGTGTGACTCACACTAGGAACTAAAAGTCAGGATATCTTGGCCTCTGCTGCACCAACTTAATGGAAGTGTTGCAACAGATCACTACAGTGTAACAGTACAGTTCCAGGCAGCCATTGATTTCCATTTATTTCTGTACGGCATGAAAATCTATTAGCACACTCTTGTAACTTGCTTGAGTCATGTAATCCATCACAGATAACAGGTGTTTGTTGACATTTTTTTCCATCGATGTTACTTTATTGTGGTAATGCCGTTTAAGTATAGATTAAGTCTGCAATGCATGGCCTCACCGCAACAATGCAACTTGATATTAACCTAAAAGTGTGGACTGGTAGGTTTTTTTATTGTACAGAAATGAATGGAAACCAATGGTTGCCTGAACAAAACACTGCAAATCCACATTTCTAAATCACAGCAGCATTGTTTGCAAAATGGTTGCATGTAAGGTAAAGTGCGAGTGATTTGCAGTAAATGGGCTAAAACATGCAAAACCATAGTTCCTTGAAATACTAAATCTCACAACATTTCTTATTTAGACAGCAACAGATTTCAACCACCGAATAAAGTCTCTGTAAAAACAAACCACTATGACATGAGAATAATAAGAAAAGTTGTGTTTTATAAATCCATGGTGATTAGGAGTGGGGGCCCACAGACAAATGGGTCCTGGACAAGGGTCAAGGTTTTCAATAACACCAGAATTTATAGGCCTACCAATTACAGGATATTTGATGTACACTTCCACAAATTTACTACCGATTCTCAGGGTAAAAATAAAAGTCTTATTGAGAAGTATGGAGGCATAAAACCAGACATCCCTGCTGAGCATGTTGTCTGTGTCATTACTGAGTCTTATCGCTCTCCATGCAACACCCGAGTCACAAAGATTCATGAGGCAACAGAAGAAGCAGTCGAGCCACCGCGACAGATATTCCCACCGCACCAACATACAAGCTGTCATATCATTTCACGGATAACTGCTGTGCACAACCACACAGAGCAGGGGCACCGTGAGCAACCTGCGTCAAACAACTAAAATAGTCATCGCAGAGGGCGGCTTACGTGTGAGCACAACTTATTGAAACTCCGTCTCCCCAGGGAGGAGAATACATCCATAAAAAGTAAAATATAGCCTAATAGGAGAGACTGATTATTTAAAAGAGGCGTGAGAAAATCATATTTGCACAAGAACGTTCTCGAGAAACAACAGAGAGATCAGAAAGCGATGAAGGGTGGAAAATGAGAGGGTGCATGTGTTATGAAATGGCAAGAAGAAGAGAGTGTGGGAAGTCATTTTTGCCCTTGCACCAGCAGACCGGAGTCTCATTGAGATTCAACATCAAGAGTCCTGTCGACAGGTGCGCCGTGGCCGCGGGGTGCAGCGTGCAACCTGCAACCTGCGGCAACTTACAAAAAAAAATAAAAAATCATCATTCATGCACAAGCAAAGCCAAAATTAACCTTTTGTTTTTCAAAAAACTTCCACAATAATCCAACTTGTATCGGTGATTTACTTAGCTAATTAACGTGCTGCCTGCTGCGTCTGAAAGCGTTAATTGGCGACAGGAACCTGAAGTGCACGCTATGAAACGGCTCATCCCGCACCGACGAAATTGTCTTTACTTACAGTTCTCAAGAACTGGATCTCATCTTCCCCTTCTCCGCCCTCAGCCATGGCTGTGAAGGAGCCTGCTCAGACTCTGGAAGCCACCACTGACTGCCGGCAGAAACGCGATGCTGTGCCTCTCAAGCCGATATTAGCATAGAGCTCATCCACAGCCATATAGGGCAGCCCGGCCGAGCCCCCTCCCCCCTCCCCCTCTCCTATCTTCTCCTCTCCCACCTACCTACCCCCTCATCCACCCTTCCTCCTCCTCCTCACTCCTCTTCCTCCCCCTCCTCCCCGCGCAGCAGCAGCAGCAGCAGTGCGGACCAGCAGAGGGACGGACCCGGGACTTCAGAGGGCGAGCTCCCGGTGGTGGTGCTGCTGCTGCTGCTGGCAGCTGATGGGTGATGATGCTCAGAAGCTAAAATACTTCTACTTTTAAAATGTTTGCGGTGAAAGCCCTTTGAGTCAGCAGTTTTAGCGGCTCCCTGTCTGACAATGACGCATGGTGGTCAGCAGACTTGAACGGCAGCAGTTGGGCTGAATGTAGCTATACCTAATGTTATGAATGGCTCCCTCTGTCACTCTGTTTGCACCTCCTTCTTCACCCATGCACACACATTCATACACCTGTCAAAGGTCTGCACACAGATGTAATCTGAGTTTACAGAACTAGATTTTCATCAATCATTAGAGGGAAAACAACTTTCTCATGTGACAGAACTCATTTTATAAAACCGCAAAATAAAGTATAGTAAGTATTTCAATTTTATGCTACTTTATACTTTTACTCCGCTACAATTCAGAGGGAAATATCGTACTTTTTACTCCACTACATTTATCTTTAGCTTTCGTTACTACTGTAGTTACTCTGCAGACTAAGATTTTATGATAACAATGCATCATGTTTTTCAAATCAATCTATGTTTTGTATGTAAAATATATTAAACTCCCGAACAGTATATAAAATAGTTCAGATCAGCTCCACCTCAACCAACTACAACAGTAAAATACTAATTATACATGGATGCAGATGCATCAGTAACAATAATCCAATATAGTAAAACACTCACAAGGGTCATTTTTCAGCATCATGAGTACTTTTACTTTTCATACTTTAAGTTCATTAGCTGAGAATAAATAGGTACTTTAAGTAATATTTTCAATGCAGGATTTTTACTTACTGTACTGGAGTATTTTCACAGTGTGGTATTAGTACTTTTACTTAAATAAAGGATCTGAATACTTGTTCCGCCCGATGTAGAGGAAGAGTTTGGCTTGTTGATTGTTTGTTGCTTATTAAGCATACGTACTGGCTCGCTTAATTGCATATTTCCTTACCTATATTTATGCACATGCTACTTTATCCTCACTTTATCCACATTCAAGACTCATGTTTTTTAAAGGTATTTTTTATGATTAAGTTGGCTCAACATCTGTTTTTCTTGCACTATACAAAAGTCTGATGTGGTCGTCAGTTAGTCTGCAGTTGTGTGTCATTTGTGATTAGCAACAAGAACTCCCACAGGCTCTATTCTTAACCATGAAGCACTGTGTTGCTGAGAAACAGGTCAATTTCACCTTGTTTCTCCTTTTCAGTGAATTATAGGCAGATTAGGAGAATTAGTTTCCTAATCAAATCTCACAATATTAGGATCATATAAAGGCCACCTGGGTGTAAAATGTTTCACTCACACGTAATAATAGTCACATATAAATTATACACAGATTTTTTTTTTCCAATTAGTTTCTGAATATGAAAAATATTTGCTCATGATTCCAAATATTGTCCTAGAAGTTATCTGTCTTAATTGTATTGACCTTTAGCTTCAGTTTATAATCAAAGCAAATCCCAATCAACATTAGTCAGGTGTGTGTATACACTTCATAAGGTCTCATTTATTGATCAGGAGAAAAACCTGCTGATCATGTTTCCTGCCAAGACATTGCTGACATCTAGTGGCCATCTAGTGAACTTCCAGTATAACTGTGTGTGTGTGTGTGTGTGTGTGTGTGTGTGTGTGTGTGTGTGTGTGTGTGTGTGTGTGTATGTACTGTATTTTATAATGTATTACCTGGTTTTTATGTGAATGTCTCGACAGTTTTGCGCATCTAACACCCAAAAAACTTCCACAATATCAGCCAGTGAGACCTTAAGTCAGGTTGTTTCTACATTTACACAATTAAACTGAACTGCATTAGACTGAGTAAGTGCCATCTAAAGATACCACTCAGGGGACAACGCCAGTCTCATTGATTCTGTTTTGTGACATTAACTGTACAATAAATCAGATTTGTTGTTCAGTTCAGTGTCTTTCTCACTCCTTTAAACTGTGTTTCTGTATCTCTGTGTTTTGGGGGATAAAGGACAGATGTGAGCAGTTACTGATCCATTATAATGTTCCTTTATAATGTGCTGTGAAGTTTCAAATGTAGTCTATTACAGAATGATCATATCTGAACAGTTAACCACAACCGGTTATTATTCCAGGTGCTTTGAGTTTGCTTTACTTCCTATATACACAGCATTAATAATATGTAATCAAATGATGGGAGATTTCAACCACTTCACAGGCGGCAATTGTGATGCATATAAAATTATATAAATTACATTTGACTACATAGTGTTGCAGTCAGTGGGGGTTGTACTGTACATAAGTACATATTCAAGGTACTTTACATTTTATGCAAATTTTTACTTCTTACTTTTACTTTACTTTTACTTTTACTTACTTTTTACTCCACTACATTTGTCTGACAGCTTTACTTACTAGTTACTTTTCAGATTATAATTTTTCATACCCTTCCGGTCCAGTGAAAACCAGGTATCTCCGAATTTGGTGATTTTGAATTTGAATTTTTCTGATAAACTGAAGGATGAAGTGTCTCTTTGTGGTTTGAGAAAATTCTTCTACTTCTTAAACTAAATAAGCTTTTTTTTAAAAAAAAGATTAAACTACCCAACAGTATATAAGGTAGTTAAAATGAGCTCAGCCTTAAACATCTACAGCAGTAAAATGCAACATACACATTAATGCAGCAGTATTATTAATTTGCTGATAATACTTACATAATTTTACTTAAGTAAGGTTTTGAATGCAGGACTTTTACTTGTAGTGGAGTATTTTCACAGTGTGGTATTAGTACTTTTACTTAAGTAAAGGATCTGAATACTTCTTCCACTAATGGTTGCAGTTATTTTTGAGTAACCCAATGCATATTCATCCATCTTCCTTTTCAAAACTATCTGTAAAGGTGTCATTGTTGTGGTTTCAGGGATGTTAACGGCTGTTGGTTTTCTTTAAACTTCTGTAATCCATCAAAGACAGCTGGCCAGTATAGGTGCGATTAGCCCGGTGCAGTCACTGACCAGTGTGCAGCTCAGCGTGGTACACAGCTGACCTAAATACAGTCCAAGGTCAGTGTGGCAGGAGGGCAGATGTGGCGTACATGTTTCAGGTTATAGAGACTATACATAGCCTGTGGCATGAACCCTTAACTCACAAGGAGCAACTTTATTTCTCCATGTTTATCTCAGACAGTGGTGGAATGTGAAGTACACTAACTCAAATACTGCACTTAAGTACAAATTTTGAGGTACTTGTACTTTACTTTTATTTTTGATACTTGAAGCACATTTTGCTGTTAATACATATGTATTTCTACTTATTCAAGATTTTGAATGCAGGACTTTTACTTGACTTATCAACTTGTGAGTCACATTGTTAAAGCCACTACTGGAACTTTTAACCCTGCACTGAAATACTATCTTGCCAAACACAATTAATACTGGTTTACTGCGAGATTTCAACCAGAGTAATAAAGGTTATTTATTTTAAACATTAGACTTTCAGCGGTGCCCATTTTGTGTTCATTCAGTCATAGATGGAAGTCAAGAGAATTAAATCCTCACTGAGCCTACAGTCTGTTTGTTTACGAGCTCCCATCAGTAGGCCTACCTGACAGCCCTGACAAAGAGATTAGTGGCTCTGGTTCTTATCTGATGAGCCAATGGGAGTCATCCGAATTCCCACTGACGGCGCTGATTGGGTGGAACCTGTGCGTGTCACTTCAGTGGGCGGGCAGTTTGTCTGGTGTCACCTGAGTGTCACTGCACAGAAGAGTAACCTGCTGCTGCATGGAGGGATGCGACAGAGTAAGTGAGCTGCTAAATACATATGTGTTACTGTTAATTTTGGCCTTTTATATGTCAAAGTTTCAAGAGCATGTGAATATTAATCATAAAAAAAAAAAACATTGTCAATATTCTGACTGATTATCTACAAGTTTGACTTCTCGAACTTGTTTCAAGTACTTTTTGTAGAAACTATCGTTTGTGGACGGATTGTTAAGTTTTTCATATTAAGCTAAAATAACAAAAGTAAAGTGTTATAAACTGTAGTAATATAAGTTTATTCTTTTATCCATGAAGTTTGTGAATCAGGGTCAGGAGTTACAGAAACAGTTTTTCATGTGTTTGCAGTTAATTGATTTTTCCGTATAATTACCTTACCTTACTAAAATTACTTTAAGTTACATAACTGGTAAACAGGGCATTTGTTTCACATGCATGTTATCTTTGCACAAACCTGTACTGTTTGTATGTTTGTGATGCCTTTAGTGTAGGGCAGTGGTGGAAGAAGTACTCAGACCTTTAACTTAAGTAAAAGTAGCAAAACCACAGTGTAGAAATACTCTGTTACAAGAAAAAGTCCTGTATTCAAAACTTTACTTAAGTATGTACGTATTAGCATTAAAATATACTTAAAGTACCAAAAGTAAAGTACTCATTATAATTGCCCCTTTCAGAATCATATATTATATTATTAAAATTACTGATGCATTCATATGTGAGCATCACTAATGTTGCAGCTGGTAAAGGTGAGTCTCATTTTAACTACTTTATGTAGTATGACTAAGAAATCCAGCAAATATCCACATCAGAGAAGCTTAAATAGTTGGCGATTAATTTTCTGCTGATTGACTAATTGACTAATCGTTTCAGCTTCCTTTCAGTTTTTACTCTTATCCACCCACACAGTATGGTTTTTATGTTTGGTCTAGTCTTACACCCTGAGAGAAACAAGATTTCATTCTGCTTTATGTATGTTTTTTATGGATATGGTTGGAATGACAAGCAAACCTAAACTATCTGCAAGTAGACACATGCACGTGCAGTCATTTAAAACAAGTGTGAAATAAACCTTTTATCTTTTTTTGTCAATATATCTTCAGGATCCATGTGACTCTCCAGTGGAGACCGAGAATTTGGTGGTCTAACTTCTCCAAAGAAGCCATTCATGCTGTAAAGGAATCCTCTCCTGCTTTATCTGTGGTAATCAAACAACATAATGGAGAGCACTCGCACTTCCTTACGCTTCTACATCCCAATCATCGAGAGGAGCTGTGTGAGTCCAACCCTCTCCCACTGCAGGGGCCCAGCTTCCCCCTTTAAAGCCCCTCAACAAGGACTAACCTCCAACTGCAAGGAAGAGGGTCCAGTTGAAACAGTGAAGTGGGGTCAAGCAGACAAATTCAGCCTTACCGACTTTAAAAAACCCCTCAAAGAGCTGGATGACTCCTCTGACATCCGCTGGCTGACAGAGTTGTTACAGTGTTTGGAGTGCCAGGCTTTCATGAGCATGGGCAACCAACAGGGAACGAACATAAAGCTGAACTGTTATGGTTATGGAAAGAGTCGGGTTGCTTTACTGAAATCCCCCAGAATACAGATCCCTCAGAAGAGAAGGAGAAGAGTGGAGGGGCTAGTTGACACTGGCGCCTTTCAGCATAACCTCAAGATGACACCCGGGGCTCCATGGGTGCCTCCGAAGGCGAGGAGACTGACCAAGCTCCAGATAACGAGCTCTCCTACCTTTGAGGAGTGGGACTTGGAGGAAGACAGGCCGGTCACCTGCACTCCTGCAGCCAGGAGAAAGAGAGCTATGGGAAAAGAAAGAGTTTCATTGTTGGAGGAGAGGAACAAGAGTCCACAGGAGCTAAAGCCAGCATGGAGAGTGAAGCTGCCTGATGCTTCGTCTGCAAATCTTCCTACATCTTTCAGCAAAAGAGGCCTTTTCTCTCCCAGAAATGATTTATCTGTAAAGGAGGATTGTGCTCTCCCTGACTCAGACACAGACCTTTCTGAATATGACAATGATATGTACTCAACGTATATCTCCCCCACTAGTCTTGAGCTGACTAGGAAGACAGAAGAAAGTAGCAAGAATAATCAAAAGGCCCAGATTACCCACGCAGCAAGAGATACAAATGAGAAAAAGAAGGCAAAAGGTGCAGAGGATAAGTCCTCTCCATGGAGGTACGAAGAGATGGGGAAGAAGGCTGCAGCACAGCGAGTAATGGGCAAGATTGAGGAGGTGGAAGGGATCAGACATCGGGTGAGTCTCACCGGTTCTGACTGGATCAAAGAAGGCAGTGATGGGAGAGATGAAGCTCAGTTTATCTCAGATGGATGTGTTGCTGAATTTGGTTCCCAGTTGGAGACCCAGAACAAAGGGCGCAATGAAGACAAGCCTCGTTTGTTGGTTGAGGAGCTTCAAGCTCTGAGTGAAGCTCTGAGCCAGAGCCTGCGTCAGGTCCTGAGGATGGAGGGAGCAAAAGCAGAGAGTGAACCCTTTACAGAGGCCAAGAAGACTTCCAATAAGCCAAACCTCATTGAATCAACAAGAAGGCCTCTGAATCTACTGGCATATTCTCACCACTTCACCTCTACTGCGCCAAAAAATTCTTCATCGCCAGGTGGAGAAACCTCCCCTGTGCCCTCGCTGTCTCTGTCTGCATTCCTGGATGTTTCTCCGAGAACATCTAGCAGTTTTGAAGGCATGTCTCCCATCCTGTCGCCTCAATTCACGCCCAGTCTGTCCAGCCAGCACTCTCTGCCTGTGAGCCTGACTGACCAGCATGAAAAAGACATCTCTGAGCATCACATAGGGTGGATAAGCTCAGTCGAAGACATTTTATTCCCTCAGGGGGCTGGAGGCTGGGGAAGTGCCACCACAGTCTCTGGTGGGGCAGGAAGTGATCTGAAGAATACGAGGAAGACTTTGACTCAGGCGAACCTGAGTCTGAGTGAACAGGATCAGGATTATCTACTATCTTCAGGTAAGAATGCTAATTATGCTACTAGCTATAGTGCTATCAACATTCAGTGGCATCGTATTGTGGTGACATGATCATATATATTGGTTCGTTTCAGATTCAGAGTTTACTAGCATGGAGGATATTATGAAGTATTTTAAAGGATTTCATAGCATAGCAGCTCTAGCTTGTAACATAAGTGTTTCATTATGTGTTTCACGGTCAGTCAGCGTACGGTGGATTAAGGAGGACGAATTATCTCGAGAAAGTTTTCAGCTATGTTCCAGGGTAAAGAGGGATGTGTGTGCATAACAGCATGACATTGACTTTTAGTGCCTGGTCAGTGAAGTGAACAGAAGAGGAAGAGCAGACGGCTTTAAAGGTGGTACATGCTGAGTCCTGACTGTCAGATTTACACATTGATTAAGATGCTCTGATTTTAGCGCTCTGAACTCAGCCTGGTGGTGTCTGGTGTCAAACGCTGCTGGAGTCTCTCAGGCCTGAAGGATGTGCGGTAGTCTGTAAATAATGACCCCTTGCTGGTTTGACATACCACCACTTCTGTGTGTGTGTGTGTGTGTGTGTGTGTGTGTGTGTGTGTGTGTGTGTGTGTGTGTGTTCGCTCAGGCATGAAGTACTAGTGAGCACCTGATGTGGATACACTCATAGTGCTGCATTGGCACTGACCTGAGAGTTTCTTTTTAAAGAACAGAAATTGTGTGTAGATGTGTGTGTGTGTGTGTGTGCGCTTACATGACCCAGTGGAGGCTACAGTATTGCACAGAGTCTTGTGATGAGATTTAACCATGTTGGATTTCTTCGTAGATAGATGCAGACATTAAACACCACATTGGATTAATTAAAAGAAAATAAAACTGTACATATCTCGCTACGCCACTTATTTCATGACACTTATGGCACATAAAGTGTTGTTGCCTTGGTGGCATCTGGGTGTCTAACTCCACTAGACCTCTGAAGGTGTGCTGTGGTATCTGGCACCAAGAAGTTAGCAGTTGCGAGGTGGGGCCTCCATGGATCGGACTTGTTTGTCCAGCACATCCCACAGATGCTCGATTGGATTGAGATCTGGGGAATTTGGAGGCCAAGTCAACACCTTGAACTTGTTATCATGTTCCTCAAACCATTCTTTAACCATTTTTGCAGTGTGGCAGGGCGCATATACTGTTTCCAAAGGGGTGTACTTGGTCTGCAACAATGTTTAAGTAGGTGGTACGTGTCAAAGTAACATCCACATGAATGGCAGGACCCAAGGTTTCCAAGCAGAACATTGCCCAAAGCATCACACTGCCTCCGCCGGCTTGCCTTTTTTCCCATAGTGCATCCTGGTGCCATGTCTTCCCCAGGTTAGCACCCGGCCATCCACATGATGTAAAAGAAAACGTGATTCATCACACCAGACCTCCTTCTTACGTTGCTCCGTGGTCCAATGCTGATGCTTGTTGGACCACTTTTGGTAGGTACTGACCACTGCAGACCAGGAACACCCCACAAGAGCTGCAGAACTTTATTTTACATTTCTAGAGGAGATCCCAAAATTTACAGAGGCACCAAATATGTGCTGGATTTTGAGCAAAGTTGTACAAAATGATGCATAGGACATCTAGACTTTTTCTATTTGATAAAATGGTGGCATCTCACTCAGTTTACACATGGATGGATGTATGATGTGTGTGATTATTTGAACCTTAAAGCTTCTTCAGGGGGAATAAAAAGAGAAAACTATATGTTAAGGAATGAAACTGTAAGTCATTTTTGTATAGAAGTGACTACTTGAGTCTGGCATTCAGTTAGATCAGTATAAAATCTGATGCCTCTTCCTCACTTTTCAGGAAATTAAAGCTCCACCCGGCTGTGCAGCAGGACGCCTGGCTGTCCAAATAGGATTAATGCTCTGAGCTTTGTGAAATACAACAAATCTGGAGGATGGTGATTAGAGTGAGGAAATAAAGACATGCAGAGCCTTCTGAGAGTTATTCTCAAAATCCAGTGTTCTACTCAGTGTGGTCAAATTGAGTACAAATAACACAAAAGCTGTTTAATCTGGCTTTGAGGACGGTTATGTGTCCGCTGGAAGTTACACAACTGCCATCTCTGTTGGCGCTCGTATCTGAAATGATACAGACAGATTTACTGTAGAATAGCTTGCTCTCTGTACCAAAAGATAGAGTCAGGACCGTGTGACCAGTTCGGCAATAAATAGGGAAAATCTGGATGCAGGAAGTGAAAGAAAACACCGTCCTCTCCTTAAGGTTGAGCTGTCTTTGACCACATGTGGTATTAGCTAGATGTTTTTAATCCAAATTTCCCTACAGGACCATCCATTGGGAATTGTATTAGAATTGTATTAGAGCCAACTCAATGTGGCAACTCAGGAAGGTGATTGCTGAACAGAAAAATATAGTTTGCGTACTTGAATATGTATCCAAATTCTTTTTAAAACATGCTTTGTGTGTTAATTATAGAGATAAATGACGACGTCACTTCAAAACCTCTCTCGTCGTACATCTGCAGTCCGTGCAGTACTCTAATAGTTTTTTAATTATTTGGCCAGGGATCAGTAGCCGTCAACCTTGCAACACCATGCATCAATCATCCACCTTGCACCTAATATAAGTATATATTGATAGGGATGATCAAAAATCTGTTCCCATGTATGCATATTGTAGTAAAGATCCCTAGTTTCCTTCCATTTTTTCTCCTTCCTTTGCTCATTGTCCTCACTTCCCTTTTTTCCTCCTCACTGATTAGCTCTGTTTTCACCCTTGCCATCCCTCATTTACCTGATTTAGTACACCGGCTCACTCCTTATTTAAAGACTGCACTCCCCATTCACTCACTCATCTTCCGACATTCCCATGGGGCGGCTGCTCAAATTCGGCAGCCCATGTGTGTTTTTTGTGTCTATCTCCTTTCTTTGTTAAGTTTTGGAACTTAATAAACTGATGTTGTAAGTTTGAAACCCTGTTCACCTTCATTCCTGGTCCCATGCATCTCTAACTGGATGCCAGCCTGACAATAGTCCACTCCACACTGAACCTCCACTCCTTCAATACACATATGTTGTTGTAGGTTACCTAAATCTGTACATCTTGGGAGCAGCTTTCAGGGTGCAGACTCTGATTTTGTGTCAGTTTTTTTAATTTATACTGTATAAGATTAGGATGTGTGTGTGTGTATGCTCTGCTGGTATACTAATCGTAGTATGATCTCAGGCTTACACAAAGAGTATGGTTAATAGGAAGAGGTAGGCAGATCCAAAACAGGTGCTGGTAGTTGAATCCACACACTGGTTTGTTTTTGCTCCCACAATAATTATTTTATCTACTGTTGTTGTGTGGAACGTTTTGATCAGTATCAGGCATCATTTCCACAAGCATCACATGATATACACATCTGAAAAGGATGACAATAAGCAGCAGGTGTCAATCAGATCATGACCCAAGGCTGTGGGCTTGTGTTTACTGCAGAGGACAATCATTGGCCACAGGTGACAACTGGAAAGCAAAGCATTATAATAAACAAACTAAATATATAAATAAATAAACTAAAGTATGACAACCAGAACTCTGGAGGTGCTTTGTCGTCTTTTTGAAATGCAAAAGCTTAAGAGAGAGAGCTTTTGCTATTTATTTTTAGTTCTGTCTCATATCCCCATGGTGACACTATAGCATAACAGACATGATTTACTGCAGGGTCAGAGAATCAGTCAGTCTTTTGAAGATCTCTGTGTTGATTAATTTGGCACTCAGTTAATTTGAAGACATGTTTACAGTCTGAGCCGTGAACAGCTGTCACATGTGGAAAGCATTTTGACTGTTTGCCTCCGTAATCAGGGGAAGAATAAAAAGCGCATATATATATATATATATATATATATATATATATATATAGTCTGTTTGTGTTTCCATCTATCTTTTACAGTATAAACTGTATGTTCCTGATGATGTTGTCATTAAAGAAACAGATCTGGCCCACTTTTTCCTGCAGTTTGAGATTCCCCCAATGATAATGATTCTGCTCTAATTATGATTTAATGCTCTTTCCTCCAGATGAGGCTCTGCAGAGACAGGAGAAGATCTGGCAGCAGGAGGTCGAGGAGTCTCTCCCCTTCTGCAGGTCACTCTCTCATCCCTCCAGACCGAAACACATTGACTTCTTGCGCATCACAGCCCCTGAAGATGATATCATTGATACACCGACAACCACACCTCTCCCACCGGAGTTTCGTGTGAGTAGCTTAAAAGGCTTGAAGTGGAAGAGAGCGCCATATGCAATACAGTACTACCATGACCTGAAAGTCATTTCTCATTTGAGCAAATGACAGCATCCTGTTTTGCTGAGCAATGGACTTTTAACCCGTGACAAGGACATAATCACTTAAATTAGCTGCTGTAGTGTTTGACTTCAATGACAGCTTGCAGATTATTGGCTCATTATGGTGTGCCAAAGTAATCCTGAGCACAATACCTTACCTTTACCTGCTCCAAGGGCACATACACATATACACACACACACACACACACACAAATACTGGCCAACGCCAGGATGTGTAAAGTGATTTTTTTACCTAGAGCGGCATGGTGATTAACACTGTCAACTCACAGCGCCAAGGTCTTGTGTTAAATCCTCGCTCTTTTGTTTTTATTTTGGGTGGAGCTTGCATGTTCTCTTGGTTTTCTTTCTCAGTCCAAAGACCTGCAGGTCACATGAGTTTAAGGCTCTAAACAGGATGCAGGTGTAAATGTGAGTGTGTTACACATTCACATTTCATAGTGTGTATGTAATGTGGCATATTGTATTGTGTGCAGGGCTCGTTCATTTAGAATTTTTACACATCAAAGTCTGTTTACAGGTCTCTACTGCGTATGTGAAAAAAGTTGTATTAAGCCTTTTGTGGCTCCAGAGGGAGCTGTGTGAAATCTGATAAATTGCCTCAAGTGATGTCACATGAGTCAGCGTTGGTTGGGGCTAAAGACTACAAGTTTGAAAATGAAAAAAATCTTGGGGATGTGGCATTAGAAAGAAGTGAACTTACCAGACCTCTGTAGCCCACTCCTCATCTCTGCTGCAGGCTAGCGGCTTGAGGCTACATTAGCCGCTACTAGCATAACACACCTGAATCTCCAACTGACCTGTCGGTGTTTGAGTTGCATTGTGGGTAATGTAGGCGGCAGGTTTTGACAAGGAAGAAGAAAGTGTGGAATATAAAAAAAAAAAAAAAACAATATCTCTGGTTCTGATCTTGTTGTTTTTTTGTTTTTGTTTTTTTAAATGTCCATCATGAGTCGGACAATGTTTTAGGAATACAATTCTAAATCAGTGGAACACTCTTAATTCGTTTGTTTTTAATAGTATAAATTAGGTAAAATTAATTATAAAAATTAATACAAAAATCTGTGGTTTAACCATTCAACAACTTATTTGTATTTTATCTCAGTTTTTCTTTTAGGTATGAAGGCACATAATCTGGATGAAAATTATTTTTATTATTTTAAAAATTAATTGGTAATTTGGGGTGAAAACAAGATGACATGTGTCATTGTTGTAGTGTATGAAAATGTGGCTTTTCTCCTTAACTTGTAATATTTTACTACACATACTGTACATTCTGCACGTGAGGGGATGGAAACGTCAGAAAAAAAGTGTTGCAGTCTTGTTTTGGGTTTGAACTTGAGATGCACTTTTGTTCGTGGTGCTTTCTGTATCATTTCAAAGGAAATAATCTCTTAATGTCTATGTAATCAGCTCTCGAAAAAATTATTCAGCCATCTGAAACCTCCTGTCCTCGTGTTCACATCATACCCGTTCTGAAGCTACTCTGAATTCACCCAAACAAGCTTTAAATTATAGAGAATCAGTTCCCAAAGCAGAAAATGCACCAACTGTCATGGGTCATGACTGGGAGTAGCAGGAGAAGGACCCAAACGCAGACAGTAGAGGAGGCTCAAAGCAGTTTCAAAGGTTTAATGAAGACTTACTTGTAGAGGCAGGCAGGTCCACATATGAGAGGCACAGGAGCACTAGAAATAAAACACAGGAACAACGCATCAAGAGCACAGAACCCATCTAAACACATGACACAATGACAATGAACAATGACAAGACTAACGAGGTAATCAGGGACAGGTGTGAACACGGGAGCAGGTGCAGGCAATCAAGGATAACGACACAAGAGCAGGAACACACAGGAAACATGAGGCAAAATAAAACAGGAAACTCAACAAAGAGTCCAGACCCTGACACCAGCGTCAACAGAAATTATTTCGATGTTTACAAGTTAATGTATTATGGAGTTGCAAACTTCACAAAAACATTTTTTTTTTAATGTCGAACATATTTTTATAAAGGCAGAGGGACGTCGATGTCTGTAGTGGAGACAATATTTATGAATTTAATATGAACCAGGTATATTTAGATCTGTAACTATTCAGCAAAGACCATTTTAATACAGTTACACCATACAGTATTGTGCTATGTTGATCTGCTGTATGCAATGCGTTAGATACACACTGTATTTGTGCTGCCTAATGCTGGATACAGTCCAGTGTGTTGGTTCAGGAGTGCTATGTGTGCACTCTGATTCTAATGCTATTTCATAGGATTATCTGGATTCATTCCTATTACATAAACACAGCTCACATTAAGTCCACAGCGTCCCCTCCCTGGGAATGCACTTTATTTGTATTCTTACGAACAAGTGTAGTCAGTTAAGACGCTGCTGCAGGCTAAAGTACAATAATTGTCAGAGAAAGTTACACAGTGTAATGACATGCTGTAACAATGTCACTTACCTGCTGCTGGCTGTGATAATGTAACATAAAAACAAACAAGGGTGGAACCTGAGAGCTGAGAATAATCCAAACATGAACCAGTGAAGGAGGAAGTTTAGAGTCTCATTTTGATTTTTTAAATTCAGGAATCCATAAAAAAAACGGTGGAAAAAGGCCCCCTAAACGGGTCAGTAATACTCTTCCTCATGCAGCCTGAAAGCATTTTGAGAATGCATTTATTTATTCATTGATTTGTTTGTTTGTTTCTTTCTTTTTGCTTTTTTGTCACTTTTTATTACCAACATTTCCCCTTCTTTTGTAAATGCACTTTATTTTGAAAAGCTACTAATTTATTTTATGCACAAAAACAAAGGCAAAGTAAGGCAAGTTTCATACACTAAGGCAATTCAAAATGCTTTACATAATGCATAAATATAAAACATTAAAATGCACATCAATTCCAAGCCTATAACATTGTCACCAAACCAAATACTTTCATTTTTACAAGCATTAATCTAACAAAACTCCTCTGTCGATCCATAATGTATGTTAGATTTAATGTAGGCTGATTAACAACCCAGTGTAAGTAGGGTTAGACCCACTAAGACGGCCAGATTAGCCGGGTGTTGCTCAGTACCTGCAGGGGAGCTTACAGACCTCCCTGTCACTGTGGATTTACAGGCCAAATGTTTAACTAGTGATCCCTGGCAGTCCTATTTACCCTCCTTCAGCTCTGGGTGTGGTGTCCCTCCATCTGTTGCGGTTGGCTTCCTTTGCATTACAGCTCACGGATCTGTCAGGGTGTTGTCAGAAACGGTGGCTGAAAAACACCATCTGCCTCCAATTACACTGTGACAATTTGCAGAACGACCTCCAAGATACAGCTCTGTGAACTACTGCAGCAAGTAGCAGGGGAAAGGAGGCAGAACTTGGAAACTAAAGCCGGGACTTGGATCTGACTTTTAACTGTGGTTGAGCTGAGTCACTCTAGCCAGCACAGCCATGGAGACGGGTTTGGAAAGCTGCACTTTTCCATTACTCTGAGGATTTCTCTCCTGTTATTAGTTTCTCTGAGTGACCAACAGCTGCTCTCAGTTTTAGGTTTGGCCATTTAGTCCTCCAGTAAGACATGAAGGAGCTGTTGTAGCTGTGAAAGGAGAAATCTTTTATTTCTTTTCAACAAACTGGATCGGAAACAGGTCGGATTTTCAGAAGTGGTGATATGACTTTACTGACTTAAACATTTCTCGCACACATTTATTGATAGGAAGTGGAAGTTGCATGATCCTGGAACCAGCTATACAAATTAGTGCATGCCATACAGATGCCTAAACACCAATTACACCTTCTTAGACTGTATTTTTGTTGTAAGATAGCACAATGTTGCACTTAAGTCTCAGATATGAGCAGTGCAAATGGTAAGCACAATGCTGACGTTGTGGGAAAAGTTTTTCGAGAACTTCCTGCTCGCTCCATTCTGGATAACTTCACCACTTTCTTTATGAGTCCCAGCAAATGGAGAAGCAAAAAGCTTTCCTAAAATTTTTCAGGACACCCTCAGAGGAGCCAAATGAGGACATAATGCAAGGAGATGCTGAGCTGAGTTTTGACCTAAAGAAAAATGGGGATATGAGTTTTGAAGATGCTCTGGAGAACAGTAGAGAATCTTATGTTATATTGCTTCATAAAGGAGAGAAGATGACCTCTAACTCTCTGGGACATATAACTAGGAGAGAAGCAGGAAATGACTCAGACATGACAGAGGAGGAGAGGAATAATGTCAACCTAACAGAGCAGCAAAGCGTGACTGTAAACGCTGAAAATGGCTCAGAGAGATGGACCTTTGCAACAAATCAAGACCAGAATAAGATGCCAGACGAACACTGCATCAAAGTTAATGGTGGCAGCAACGAGGTTTGTCACATATCAGTGGATGAATGTGGCTTGAAGGAATCTCTGCAACCAAAATGCCAACACATTTCAACTGACTTCACAAATACAGATTGTGATTGTGACACTGAAGAAGCCAACCAGAGAGTAAGAAAAGAGTACGAAAATGTTCACTGCCGGGAAGATTTTGTCACAAGTGCTTCCAATTCGGATGTGGATTTTGACCCTGAGGAATCTGCGAAAAGTAGACACTCTAAAACCAAACATGTAGTGATAGCGGTGACTCGGACAGGACCTGAAATTGAGGAAGAGGTTGAACCAATAGTAGCACCAACGTTAGAGCAAACTGGTGGCCCTTCCTGCTTTAAAAATGACAATGAAGAGGAGAGGACAGGTGCAGAGGAGGACAGCGAAGAAGAAGAAGAAGAAGAAGAAGAAGAAGAAGAAGAAGAGAAAAAAGATGTATTTCCAGACTATTCTGCCCAACCCCACCAACCTCCCAGCCCAAAAGACACTTCACCAAATATTTTCAAAACATCTGCAGCCGTAGACGATAACCCTCCACCTGGATCCACCTTCACAAGAGCCACCTTTTCCCCAGGCTCCCCCACGGACAAGCAGATCCAGCTCCCCGCCCTCTTCAGCAGCCTGAGGATCCTGAGGAAGGGGGTAGTCGGGCCCGAGCGTGACACCGTGGCCCAGATCAAACCTTCATCTCAGGGAGCAAAGAGGGACATTTTCCCTGAGAAGCAGGGGGATGCTAAAGTTCAGGGGAACTTCCTGGACCAGATCTCCCAGTTCCTGAGCCGGGAAAGGAGAGGAGATGAGAAAGAGGAACAGAAGGAAATGGAGGCTGAGGGAGACCAGGACACCAGAGAGGAGAATGAGGGTGAAGAAACTCAAGAGGGTGAGAAGACAGAACTTGAAACAGAGGAACGTGCAGATGCAAATGTTTCATTCGAGTCCACGAAACCGTCTGTGTCCAGTGCAGAGGCGGCATTCGATGCCTTCAAAGCTTTTTTCACCCCAAAGCCTTTGAAGAAAGACCCAGCAGAGAAAGTGGACCTGGAGGCAGTGAGGAAGAGGATAAGAACAGATAAAGATGTGCTGAGAGCGCTTTTTGAGAGAACCTCCAATAAGACGCCAGAGAAGAAGAAAGACTCACCTGATAGCAAAGTACGAATTGTGTATGAATCAACATTGAGCATCAAACATATAATCATTACTTTTTATTGGTGGGAAACAAGCTTTACCAGAGCCATTATTGGAATAGCTTGTATGTAAAGATGAACAAGCTCGATTTATGATTGATTCTGTCAAACTCTTTTTTCCGCTTCTAGTCAGAAGCATCCACCCCAGGAGACGGAGAAGAAAGAACTCCTGGTCGTCTACAAGCCGTCTGGCCGCCACTTAAGGAGGAAAAAGTTGGCCTAAAGTACACAGAAGCAGGTACTGACACATTTATACACATTATAAAAACACTGAAATTAACCCTTTGTGCTTTGTTGACATTGGCTTTTTCTGGGGTCCCACATACTCCTCTACTGTATGTGTAAAAATAATGACAATAATTGCAAAATTAACCATTTATTTCCATTCAAATATGTTTTTTCTTTTCTTCTAACCTTATTAAATGATAATATGTATAAAAGTATCTTAAGTGGTAACCCTTCCCTTTGCTACAAACTGAGGTTGCACATTTGATTAAGGTGACAAAATACAGAAATGAGCATAAAGTATTGTTATTACACTAAACAAGGAAATATTTAATGTTCTATGTTCTTCAAAAAGTCATTCACAGACAAAAAAATGTACAGTATGTTATCCTGCAGAGTGACGTTACTTATGTTTGTGGTCAATCTGGCCTCAAAGAAAAACAGAAATACATATAGGCTCCACAGAGCTGTGAAAGTGGGCATAGCATCTGAACTCAGTGACTTAGATATCACCACCCTATAAATCCACACAGATTCACTATGTTAAACATTACAGTATGTTTTCAATGACAGATGTTAATTTGAGACAAAGCTGTAGAGGGAGTAGGAGTGTTTGCTCTGTGGTATCATGTGGTGGTTGTAATATCAAGCTCTACTTCTACGGTAAACACAACTCCACCCTGTGCGTGTCCACAGCGAACGAGTCTGTGAGACTCCCGCGCCTTCAGTGTGTGAAGGAACTCACTAGACTTCACACTGGGGTCACGTGTGACACAGACTGTGGTGCCTTTAAGCAAATCATTAATATTTTATTTTAAAAAAGTGATTTTTAAAATCCCAGTGAGACGTTTCTGCCTTAAGCCACTTGGTGTACAATTTAAAATCTTTCTACTTTAACGCCACCCAGTGGTAGCATTACGGAAAACAGCAATGCACGCTGATATAAAAACTTTATTAGGTACAACTTTACAATCTATTGCAACAACAGCGCTGCCAAAAAGTCTGTAAGGTTCAGTTTTTGGTGACATTTTCAGAAATGTGTAAATGTTTATTTCTGACGTCATAGTTAAAGGTGATGTTGTACTGGACTACATTATATTGAGGTGTTTCTAATGTTTTGTCCTCCCTAAAATATAATTGAATTAACTCTTCTATGACAGTGTCAAGAAAAACATTATAGGCCTCATAAAAGTCGACTTTATGGCTGAGCTGTTGTATTAAATTGCATTAGACTGATAAATGTTTTTCTTTGCCCATGTAAAGCACTTTGAATTACCTCTGTGTTTGAAATGTGCTATATAAATAAAGCTGCCTTGCCTTGCCTTGCCTAGATCGTACAGGTGTACCTAATAAAGTGGCCACTCAGTGTATAGCACCAGAATAACGAATGAAAGACGCAATGATCACATACAAATTCTACACATAGTGACTTTAAATAAAGGTTAGATAAAAATAAAATCACGTTTTATTGAATTATTACCAGTTATACAGCTTCTAGTGTGTATTTGCTACATTTGCAGGAAGGTCACATAGGTGAGAAAACGGTTTCAGGGGCCAGTTTCACAAAGATCAAATTAATGGTCAGAAAACATTCACCTTCTGGGAGAATTCAATAGTTGCAAGGACATTTTACTGGGAAAATTCAATACAAAAAAACTCTTGCTAGCATAAAATCTCATCACAGTGCAGACCTGTAGCAGAGCTGAGATGCCGTGGCTTCTTAATGTGGCTTAAAGTACTTCTGTTAACTCTTCAGTCAGGCTCAGGATAGTTTGCTTGGAGAAACGAAAACAACTGACGATCTCTTCACTGCTGTATATCTCCAGCGAGTCACTGCAATCTCTACAAACTCTTTCCTTCTCAGTACTCGCCCCACAACACTGTTAGAAAGCCACAAATTAGGAGCCATGTTTTCCTCTTTTTTTGACATTTAATACCATTACCACTGGTCAGCAGACTGTCACTGATTGTTACCATGGGAACACTGGTCAGCAGGTGTCTCTGACTGTTGCCATGGAAACACGGGTCTTAGCTCTGAGTTAGCCTGGGGGTTGGGTGGCTAACTTTTCAGGCTTAAAACAGCTCAGTCTTTATATTTCTTGCATTAGACTAATCTAAGGGCAAAAATTAAGACTGGCCTATCAATACTGATATCTGATATCTAAAATGCCCCAGATGTGTACACACTTTGAACTGTAATAAGTACTAGAAATCAGTGATCTGTCATTTTACTTGTGGTGCTAGCAAATAAGTTGTCAGTCACAAAATGTTTTTAAAAGATGACTTGTTAAAGAAAAAAATTTGAGTCACAGCTAATAGACGTGTACATCAAATGTCACTCACAGCTTTTTTTAAAGGCATAAAAGTGGCCCTGCTTCCTTTGATATTTCAGCTCTCAAAATTAAAATGTACTTGCTTACTTTACTTCCTTACTTGAAAAATGTCTACCTCCATTTATCAGTGGGATTATCAAAGGTTGTTTGAGCAGGGGTAAAACTGTGTGCTCCATGTTTACACACCCACCTTCCTGAAAATACACCTCCGTAAATACTGTCAGCACCATTCAACAAGTTCAGTCGTCCATTGGCAGATAAATGTTTTTTTAAATTGTTTGCCTAAGATGCCAGCTACAGCCAGTGTATGTTTTTCTCACGTTTGAGACTCTACTGCCATCATCTGGTAAAGTTTTGTATTTCCTCAAACACCCCTCAGCTTCCTGCAGCGGTATAACATGAATTTGATTTGTTGTAAGTTGTTTGTCTTCAGCTTGTACCCAGCCACATCACTAATGTGCCCATCACGGTAAAGAAAGCGCTCGGGGCACCACAGCTGTAATAATGAGCATCTGTTGCGGTACAAGAAAGAACACAAAGCTGTTGTAAAATGCTCTTTCTCATTGTTCTTCCTCTCAGAGCACCAGGCTGCTCTCCTGCAGCTGAAGAGAGAATGTAAAGAGGAGCTGGAGAAGTTACAGGTCAGTATGAAGGATGCAGGTAAAGGAAACATTTGACATTGTGGGAAATACACTTACTTGCTTTCTTGCCGAGAGTTAGATGAGAAGATTGAGACCACTCTCATGTCTGTATGGTAAATATGAACCTGGAGCAAAATGACGCATTAGAGGAAATCTCTATGCAGTAAGTGATGATAAACAATCTTCTGGTTGTGAAAGATCACAAGAGATTTAACGGATGCTTAGTTCTGTGACTTGACTGTTATGATAATACACAAGAGGCACAAAGTGGGGCTAAGTCCAACTGATATTATTTTCAGGAGGACTATGGTCAGGAACTCTCCAGACTGAGGGTGGAAAACGAGGACAATGTTGCCTGTCTGGAGTTCACTCTGGCCGAGCTGCAGGCCAAACTCTCCCAGGTTGGGACCCGCCATCGTGGGGAACTCAAAGATGTCGCTGTATCAACAGGAGACGACTTTATACACAAATCCTTCCGCACGGTCTGCATCCAGACAGACCGAGAGACTTTCGTTAAGACTCCTGAGGACGGAGAAGGTACGGGGAGAGCCTGCACGAGCCCTCAGCAGCAGAAGGTGACCCCCAAAAAGCTGGACCTGGCTTCTATCAGCCTCAGCCTGGCCGGTCAGAGGGAGGAAACTTTGTCTTCCTCCTCATCGCTTGACCCTCCATCCCAAACTCTTCCTCCTCTTGGAGCCACGCTACCTCTATCAGAACAACCACCTGCTCCTTCTCAGACAACGTTACCAGCCAAAACAGACAATCTGCCTCCGCCTCCGCCATGTTTGTCTTCACCCCTAAACCACATGCAGCCGTCGCATGGCCCTCCATCACCACCTCCTCCTCCGCCACCTCCTCCTCCATCCATGCCAGGCTTAGCTCCCCCACCACCTCCTCCTCCATCCATGCCAGGCTTAGCTCCCCCACCACCTCCTCCTCCATCCATGCCAGGCTTAGCTCCCGCACCACCTCCTCCTCCAGGTGGGGGTCTCATGGTTGATAAACCTCCCAGGAAACTGGCAGTGGAGCCATCCCAACCCATGAGGCCTCTTTACTGGACCAGAATCCAGATCCAGGACAACAAGTAGGTTCACAGCCAACTCCAACATTAAATAAGAAAAAGTTGTCACCGTCCTTTCAGTAAATCTGACAAAAGTATAATAGATTAAAACAAAGGCTGATTAAACATCATGTTTCTCTCTCCATCAGTAACAACACACTGTGGAATGTTTTGGAGGAACCAAATTTAATAAATACCGGAGAGTTTGAGGATCTCTTCGCCAAAACCACCACACAGACCAAGAGGAAGCCGCTGTCAGAGGCTTATGAGAAGAAAGCCAAAGCCAGGAAGGTAGCACCAACACTAACTAGAACATAAAGCAAGACACACTTCAGCCTTTGGGATTATTTGCAATATGTTGCTTGTCCACTAGAGGGGGTTGATGCCATTGAGTTTACAGATGTCAGATCCTTATACACTTTTACAGAGCATTATCAATCCAGATTTAGACACAATTATAAAGTTTAAAAAATATGTTTTTTTGGAGGGAAAAGAGACTAAAGAATCCCCCCCATCCTCACATTTGAGATTTATTTACTCTCTTTAAACTAGAAGTATATTTTTCCACTGTTCTGTGTCTGCTCATTTCCCCCCAAATCCTGAAATTCTGATTGGCTGCAATTCCTCACCTGGATTTCGTTTGTATTTGCTGCATTTGCAAGCAGTAAGGACACTCATGATACAAGCTGTTTGTATAGAACCTCTCAAACACGAAGGCAAAAACAGGTTAAAACATTTAACAGACAATGAGAAGGAAAATAACATGCAATACAATTAAATCAAAATATCCCATTTGTTTAAACATGAGTACATCATGTACAGTAGTTTACTGTTACTTGCCAGTAACTGAAGTTGCCATTTGATCAGCTGTGTAGATAAATCAATCCTTAATTCCTGACAACTCTGGTTGCTAATGCAAGAAGTGCTAATGCATCAGGCTGAAGCATAAAATGACCTTTGTTTATTTTCACAATAAACTCTCCACTAATGACTCACTAATGGTTTCTAGTGTTAAGGTGGTCATGGTAACTGTGTGTGTGTGTGTGTGTGTGTGTGTGTGTGTGTCAGATTATTAAGCTGTTGGATGGGAAGCGCTCTCAGGCCGTGGGCATCCTCATATCGAGCCTCCACCTGGAGATGAAAGATATACAACAAGGTGAGTTGTGGAGCATTTCATTCATTCAGTTGTGTTGCAAGGAAACAGCAGCTCGGGTCAAAGGTTATTTCCTGTCAGCTACTGATTTTAGGAATGACTGCAACAGGGAATCAACTTGGACACTAAAAATGTGCATGTACAATATGGTAATATGATGCGCAACCTCAGAGCTCATTGTGTGCTTGAGAAGCTCAAATTCAAGTTTATTTGTCATTTAAGTATATAAAATACAGATGAATATATTATATTTTTCTCAGGCACAGGGTATTAAAAAGTGTATGAGAGTACAATAACAGAGTTAAGTTCAATGTTTCACTGTTTCTTTTATCATAATTTGTCAATAAAAAAGCGTAAAAATGTGTAATCCTATATATTGGGTCACTATAACCTACAAATGTAGGTAATCTCAAAATATATAAAACCTATATTTGCCACATTAGCCATATATAATCACTTCATCAATCAAATACTCAGACAAAAGTTCCAAAAACGTGTCTTCAAAAGTATCTCCAGTATCATGTATCACAGTGTAAACAAAGCTTGTAATTAGGTGTCGTGTTTCACTGTGAACTGACTACAGTAGCTGCTACTGTAAATACAGATGGGACTTTTTGGAGAACTTTGTAGATTTTAAAAACCTATAATGAGCATATAAAATACAAGGCATTATCATACAGTACATTAAACAACCTAACAGTATATAAAATTAGTAAAAATTTGCTCTACAGCAGCTGGCTATAATATTAGAATTCTGCTTTCATGTTAATGTACACTATCTGTAATAATAATCCAAAAGTATAACATATAGTAATGTAATACTAATTTGATATAATATATATAGATATAATTTGATACTTAAACTACATTTTACTGATAATATTTATGATTTTTACTCAAGGAAGCTTTTGAATGCAGGATTTTTACATGTAACAGAGGGTTTTTTTTTAAAAATTGTAGTATTGCTACTTAAATAAAGTTAGTCAGTTTTTTTCCATATTTGTACATTTCCCCCAGATATTTATTCTTGTCGTGGTATATAAATAGCATTTAGACTATCATGAGAATCACCACTAAAACCTCAAAGTGTGTGTAATCAAACAAACATCATCATGTATATCACATAAAATGGATTACAGTAAATCACTGAACCAGCTGTATTTGAACCTTCAGCTTTCATCTGTAAACATTCAGGTAACCGCAGCTCACCTTTGTTTATCTTTAACCCCAACATCACACTGAAGTTACCCTGTATTTCACTTTGAATTTGAGCTGTTGGTGAATTTAAAGTAGGATTAAAGGCTAAAACACCCACCACAATGTCAGCAAGACAGTTGCAGAGAGGCAATCTGCATTTCTAATCCCAAACTCCCAAACGTCTTTCTTCTTTTCAGTAAATCAGAGGCAGGATCATCAGGGACTTTTACCCCTGTTAGCATAGATTCACACGTTCCCACTGAATGGCATTCTGTATTGCTTCAGTGTTATTTGTTTGCAGTTTTTTCTATGTGACATTATCCTCAAAATGAGTGCTGTAATCTTTTAAAATGTTCATTGCTGTGCATATTAACCTGAACTTTCTACAAG
Source organism: Maccullochella peelii (assembly GCA_002120245.1). Classification (NCBI taxonomy): domain Eukaryota; kingdom Metazoa; phylum Chordata; class Actinopteri; order Centrarchiformes; family Percichthyidae; genus Maccullochella; species Maccullochella peelii. The sequence goes on along the minus strand of LKNJ01000222.1, from coordinate 84,719 downwards.
ATGCCAATCTGAAAGATAATTAATCTCAGCTTTTTGCAGAAGTGCCCCATGAATGAATTTAATATCTGTGCTTTTCCACATTCCCACTTCTAGCCGTATTATCAGTGGACCACTCTGTGGTGGACTTGGAGACCATTGAAGCCCTGTATGAAAATGTAGGTATTACAGCACACTTTACCTACAAGTGCAATTGTACAATTGTGAACTCCTTATGTATGTTTTATTGTCAATGTGTCAGAGAGCACAGCAGGAGGAACTGGAGAGAATCAAGAAACACTACGAGATGTCAGAGGAAGAGGAAGTTAAGCTGCTGGACAAACCCGAACAGTCAGTATCTCACCTGCTGACAGAAATGTTTTCTTGTGTGTGTGTGTGACAAATGCCAGGCCTATATACTGTCTTTAAGCTCTGTCAGCAGTTCTGAGAGGGCTGGACAATACCATTGCATTTTGTCCTCTTTCTGTTGATGTGGTTGCGCTCCAGGTTCCTGTATGAGCTGTCTCAGATCCCAGACTTTGCAGGCCGGGCTTACTGCATCATCTTCCAGTCGACCTTCATCGATGGGATTGCATCCATCCAACGCAAGCTCAACACAGTCTCCTCTGTCTGTGAGGTAGGAAAAGAAGGACGTTCAGTGCATTTTGGGTACAAATACAACTGGATTGAATGTGTTTGCTCTGTCTGATCACAATTGGATCCTGATCATGTTAATTAAAAGGTTTAAATGTGTCAGATTTTAAAAATTCACAATCAGTATTTACTTTTTATTTTAAGGTATTTTCAGTGATTATACATAGTACACATTCTATATAATGTGTGATATGTATCTGTGCTTGGAGATGTGGAATATGGAGGATCTGAGGTGCCACCTGTTGTTGATCCTGTGTGTGTTTTCTGTTTTAAGGCTCTGCTGGAGAGCGATGGTGTGAGGGGAGTGGTGGGTCTGGTGTTGGCTCTGGGGAACCACATGAATGGAGGCAGCAGGGTCAGAGGTCAGGCCGATGGCTTTGGCCTGGAGATTCTACCTAAACTGAAGGATGTGAAGAGCAGGGTAAGGCCTTGATAACTGTACGAAGACTACAGTGACTCCCTTAGAGGCTGCTTTATCCCTACCTTTCATTGTGCTTTAGTACTGCAGAATTTACTTACTGTAAATATATATATATATATATATATTTTTTAGGGATGCATTATAAGTGCAGCATACATTGTACTGATTATTTGGAGCAGAGAACTGTTACAAGTGCAAATGCAATCTGATGTGAATGGTTGACCTACAGTATATGAGGATTTGCAGGGAAATGCAGAGCAGGTGCACATAGGGAACCAATCCGGGGTCAATAAAAGCTTGGTTGGTGAATATTAACTGTAAATCAAAGATTACTGTAATTCAGCTCAGCCTTCACAGCCTCCACCAATCACAGGGTTACGGTATATAGCCTTAGACGCCAAACCCTGGGCTAAAAAGTCCAGAAAGCACATTCTGCAGCTATATTAGCATTTTTATCAACTCATAGAAACTGGATTTGTTCTTTCACTTTCACATATCAAATCTGTCTGAGTGGTCCCATCTACACTTTGCATGCAGTCTGAATATCATGCAATGAATTATCTGGTTGGGGAAAAGATATCTTATTAAATGGTTTTAATGAAGGCACTGGGATATGACTAGCCTGCACACTAAGGTTTTACTTTTTACTGATGCTGTTTTGATGCATCTCCTGCATTTCTTCTCAGGACAATCGTATCAGCCTGGTGGACTACGTGGTGTCATACTACCTGCACCATGTGGATAAGGTATTAGTTGCTTTATTATTGACATATAGCTTTGGTTTTGTATGCTTTACTCTACATAAAGCTGATTTTATATTTATATTGTTTTCCTATGAGTATTTGAACATAGTTGGTATTTATCAAGTTCATGGAGGACAAATGGTTCAGTGTGCTTTTAAAACCAATAATTGCGACACAAAATGAGTTCAAGCCCATTTTTGGGTGTTCACTGACATGATTGGGGGAGGGGACTGGAGTTTCAACACTACAGTATCTTCATTGGAGTGAAAATGGACGAAAACATAAGGAAAACATACACAGTCAACCTAGAGGTATACAATTGTCACTGGATAGCTGTTGGATCTGTTGGATAATGGATCCTAGGGTGGGAGTTGCCATAGTCAACTCATTGTTGCATCCAGAGAGGCTTATTGAATTCATACCCTTAAAACGGTTGAGCCTTTTGGCCTAAATAAGGACCTGAATTTGTCATGTTTCCTCTAAGTGATTACACTTGATGGATGCAGTACTTTTTGTACGTTTTTGTACTTCTATCTTTGTAACTTTAAGATATATTGGTGTTTTTTGTTTCTGATGTGATTACAGTGCATGGGTTGTGGCACTTGGACAGTGGATATAACATGCTCCCACCCTTGGATCCATTATCCAATAGATTTGAAATCTTGGTCAACCAATTATCCACTGACAACCATATACCTGTTCTAGGTTGACTATACATGTGTTTGCCTCGTGTCTTCGTCCATTTTGACTCTGATGAAGACAGAGTAGTTTTGAAACAAACATGTCTATTGTGCTTCCTCCGTCCAAAGGTACATTTCTCAGTTTCTGATTTAACTGTGATGTTTTATTGCTGTGTTTTGATTGTATTCCACCAGAACGCCGGCACAGACAGGAGTGTATTCCCACTTCCTGAACCTCAGGACGTCTTCCTGGCAGCACAGGTCAAGTTTGATGATCTCAACAGAGACCTGAGACACCTCGGACGAGATCTGACAAGTATGTGATGTCACTACCTCAACCTCTGTCTGTTCCAGCTCCTTCTCTGTAAAGACTTGCAAAAGAAAAAACAAACAAACTCCAGAGTAATGAATGCCAATACTCTTCTCCCCTGCTCGGTTCATAATATTAGATGGTTGCACACATTCCCCAAAACATTAGCTCCACTCTGAGCAGACAGACAGTGAGCTTCAGCATCCATGTGACTGGGTGACCGGAATAATCTCGCCTTGTGGTCATTTTGTTGTGTGTTTTTCATTGAAAACCTCAGCCAGCCTGTGTAACTCTATCACTCTAATTTTTAGAGGTTCCCACAGACCAAACCTCGACCCAGTCTGGCATCGTTTTTCACCCCTCCCACCCTCCAACAACTCACCACCCTGGTTTCCCATCTCTGGCCCCAGCCATTGAGTAACTGTTTATACTTAGGGCTAAAGGCCTGCTTCTTTGACCAAACTTGAGTTAGCTAAAGCCCCAGAACAAAAGATTTCCTCTCGTCTTTCTTATCCTTCTAGCCTGTTCTTTTCTCTCTCTAAGTGTGCCCATATGACGCCATTCAGCATGCCAGCCAGTCAAACCAGAAAAGTCATGGACAATGCTTACTCTTACATGTGTACGATTGTGAGTGAGTGCATTGTTGTATCCCTATATATACATGTGTTTTTGCCTGCGTTTCACTGTGCAGCGTATGTGCGTGTATTCAGAGACTAGTAGGAGTCTTGCTGCTGATACTGGCCTGGCGCCTTTCAGATCCAGCTTCTAATCCTCCGGCCCATCAGATCTCCCATCGTTGTGCCTTTGTGCCCCTGTCGCCATAGCTTCCCACTTATGTAATCTCCAGACCTCCAGTATCTGTAGTGTATCTGCATGGGCCTCTGCAGAGATGCACGGATCCTTAACCTGCTCGGCTGTATCACCTGGGCTCCAGTGTGGCCCCCAGATGTGTGCCACAGATAGCTTTCTGTACCTCTCAACACAGCATTGTCTTATCGGCCAGTCTACCCAAACCACCGTGCAATCTGGATCGCCCGTCGCAGGTTCCTTTTGTTCTGCCTGTTTGAACCGCCCTCATGCCTGGTTTGAAGCTCTGCTTCTGTCGTTCTTCACTCTCCCTGTTTCTCTTAAGTCATCCATGTTGACTGTTGTGGGAAATGAGGTCCAGAGACTATATCACATTAAAAAGACTTAGCTGTATTAGCTTATTCACTGTAAAAAGTTAATCCAAATGACATATTTTCTCACTTGTAGTGGGATCTTCCCATGCAGAATTTGATTTTAATTCTCCAGGTTTTTAGAAAGTCATCTCTGACATTTCTCCCTCCAACTCTATACAATGGAGCTGAAAAGAGTTGTGTCTGTGCTGCTCACACAGCATTAACAAATTACATATTAGCAATGTATTTTTCCAGAAACTCTGCCGCGGTTACTCTCAATAACCGACAGACCTCGCTGTCAACAGTTTTCATTGGAAGTATTTAGAGCTGGACTGTTCGGATTCTTTAGGCTGTTTCCAATTGATATGAGAGTTTAAAAAAATCAAACAAAAAGATGTTTCTGTATATGCATACACATAACATAAATGTAAAAAAGGATCCACTAAATGTCTTTAGAATGCCATAGCAGCATTGCTCTATGGATGGATGGAAATGTTGGTCTGTCAGTTGTTTGGTCCACCACTTTGATCGAGACTGAAATATCTCAACAAAGATTAGATGGATCGTCATGACATTTTGTACATTCATTCATTGACTTTTTCTGTAGCGCCACCATGTGGTTTTAAGTTAAATGTCTCAACAACTATTGGATGGATTGCCATGATATCTGGTACACACATTCAATATTCTCCACAGGATGATTTGTAATAACTTTGGTGATTCCTTAACTTTTCCTTTAGTGCCAGCATCAGGTCAAATTTTTAATTTGTCCAATGCTTAAGTTTATGATGAAAAACCTGCAAAACTCTTTATGTTTAGTGCTAATTAGAAAATGTTAACACGCTAAACTAAGAAGGTGAACATGGTAAACATTATATCTGCTGAACATCAGCATGTTAGCATTGTCATTGTGAGCATGTTAGCTAAAATTAGCATTTAGCTAAGACTTTATTGTCTAGCTTCATTTCCAGTATCATTTCATCACTTTGCTTTTAAAATATTGCTTTCATTTATTTCCATGATCATATATGGACTAACAATTGGCTTGAGTGAAGATCTTTCTTCATTTTTGCACTTGTTAAGCAGGTTTCTTGGCACATTTATGCTATTTTAATGTGAAATATGGGTTGTGAAGGTGTAATGTTTCTGCTTACTGTAATGTGCTCTAGTCTGTGTTTGGTTTCCTTGATATGATATTGCTGTGATTTATGACGTGACTGATCTAAACACGTCATCATCAAAACCTTAAAATCTCTTTAAGAAAGTATTTATCCCTCACTGTGAAACCAAATCATCGCTTCAGTGCAGTTTGTGTAATTTCAGTCTCACATCTGAAAGCACCACACATTGTTTATGTGAACGTCTAAAACCCTCTTCGGTCTGAAATAAGCAAACTTCTGTCGAACACAAAAGACAGACAAAAGAAAGAAAGGCTCGCCACACAATGCAGAGAGAGATACCCGCCTCCACAGTTTACACAAATCCCGAATGAAAACAGTATTCTTTTGTAATCTTATCTGGGAGATGTTGATCGAGTGTCGGGATGGGGGGGCAGGGCTTGGCTCCCTCTGCAGCCTCTATTATGACTGGCTCCGCAGACTGGCTCCTCTGATCCACTGATTGGATGCAGAGCAACATGGAGCCACAGACTGGCAGAAGAAGAGAGAGAGAGAGAGAGAGAGAGAGAGGGAGTTTGCAGTCGCCATCTCCGGGTGAATCACAATAAGTGATATCTAAAGAGGAAGCGGTGCTGATAACCTCCTGGTCGGGCACAGGTGGAGCTAGTTTAACCCAGAACTCTCTGCTCTCTCTCTGTCTCTCTTTCCATCCATCACATTGTAGTTATGGGTTAAATCTGGAAAACCATTCTGTAAGATATTCATTCACTTTTACACAGGCAACGGGAGCCCTATATGAAAAGTGAACAGCTTGATAGAATCTTCCTTTAACCCCTATTTGGTAAAGCTTCAATTTTAGGAAATCATGATTGACAAGATCAAAGGCCTTTTCAAACATCAAACGTCTGTTTCTAACCACTGTAGATACTGTATAAATATAATCTATACAGGTAGTAGACTGTTTTGCCCTAAAAACTGTACTAATCTATTTTTTAAGATGGAGGAATACAATTTATATACAGTGCTTAGTAGACTGATGCTCCGATAATGAAGTAGTTATATTTTGGCACCTTGGGGTGATCTTTTGAGGATTTTAGAATAGGACTTATATTTGATCAAAACCAAATAAAGAGCATTTAATGTAATGTAATGTAAATAACATTCATGATATTATATTTAATATATATATTGTTTTGTCATACAGTATGTTTTCTCTTTCCTCCACAGCTACACTTTGCCTTTTCTTAAACAAAATGTATGAAACATAAAAAGAAAGGTTAAGTGTATTTCCCTTCATTTTCTGAGCCATTCTCTTGTTTCTTTATTTTAATTTTTTTTTCTTAGGGTGTGAGAATAATGTTCAGACAGTTTGTTCTGATTCCCCTGAAGAACACCTGCAGCCATTTAAGGACAAGATGGAGGCTTTTGTTCTCAGTGGTGAGTAGTTACTGTGATCTATTGAGCAGCATCAAACCTGACTCTTACTTTTAGCAAGTTTGTAGTTTGCAAAAATACAAACATGTAAATAATGGCACATGACTATAGGTTAGATTTAAGACATTCAAGCATTAGTTTACTGTGTTCAACAAGGTAGATTTCTTTCTGGACATGTGTTTGGTAAAGAAAAATACCCAATTTAAGACCTCTGAAACCATATTTAACAGTACTGAAGATATTTCACTCTGAGTTCAGATGAGTCAATTTATTGTAAATGCAACGCAAACTCCTCAGCAACCTGTCAACTCTCCTTCAGTGTCTCTATATGCTCCATCTAAACTATTCTATTGTCTTTTAACAGTCAGATGAATGTAGGCTTCATCCTGTGGCTGGCCCGAACGTCTTTGTACCTCTTCCTATTTCATGGAGTGTTTTTGGTGTCTGTGTGTGTGGGTGCGTGTGTGTGTGTGTGTGAGAGGGAGGGAGATAGGATGAATTCAGAGTCAAGGCTAGACGGTCAGATAGGGATCAGACAGATCTGGCAATGACGGAGAGACACACAGGCACTGGGAAATATTCATCCAACTAACTGAGGAATGTTGTAAGATTTTTAAATTGACTCATATTGAAAATATCTGCCCATGATGAAAACTGACACATCAAAGCTTCAAAGTAAAGTCAAAGCTGTTCCCTTAAACATCAGTGTGCTCCAACCAGAAAACGCTGGACTTATTAATGTTAGCTCTTTTGTCCCTTGTATCACCATAAAACCATTACATACCCTTTACTTGTCATTTGGAACATGTGAAGTTAGTCTGAAACACTTTGTTCTTCTTAAATGCAGTAGGTGTAAAACATGCTTCAGGATAGTTTTAAGACAAGAATCACAATTGTAGCAAACAAAGACACTAAGTAGAGAATGTGTCTTTAATCAAAAAATATTTCATAAATTGGTCTAAATTTGCACCGGAATAAAGTAACTTTATTCTGAAGTGATTTGTTGAGCTGGATGTTTCTCTGGAGGATAAAGGAGAATCCCACAACATTACAGTGAGACAGGCACAGGTAATAGTGTGCCTGTTATTTTGTGATAATGGCATTGCAATTTGAAAGTGGCAGCAAGAATGGCTCCATTGTTGAATAATTGACTCAGTAATTGCTGTTTTGAAGAGACCCAAATGGTTGTCTGGCTCCATTTGACAAAGTCATCATCATACAACAGATTATTATTGTGTTCCTACAAGTATTTATAGCAACAGAGTCTCTACAGGGATTATGAATAAAATATAATCAGTTTTTTTGGTGAGTCTGGCTACAAATAAACCATTTCCTTGTCTGTTTCTTTGCAGCACGAAAAGAACACGCAGAAGCTTCCTATCAGCTGATGACTGTACAAAAAAGGTTGGTTGTTAAGTTCAGTGTCCACCTAGGCAGCCAGAAAAAGTGTCTCAGAAAAAAACAAAAAAAAAACAAAAGCAGGAAGCATCTATGAATGAGTGTGGACAACAATTTCACCTAATGTCCTACAAATTTGTCATATCATGCTTTCCTGAATGTGGTCACAGACTTCTTCTACCCTCACTATGGTGTGTAGGTGCACAGCTATGCTAACAAGCTAAACACACTTCCAATAAAAGTTGAAGACAAAAGCCGGGCTGTGTAGTTTTTACTGGAAGCAATTGTGAAACTGTGAAAACAGTTTGGACAACAAATTCAGTGATGGAGATTACAAATCAGAAAAAGATGAGATACTATAAACAAGAGTTAGACCAAAGGTATTGTAAAAATGAATTAGTTTAGTAACACGGAAACTGGATTTGCAAAAGCATACGCTAGCTGTCAAATTAGTTACGTTGTCCCTCATGTATCACCAGTGAAAGACCAACAATATGTCCCCCTGAGTACAGCACAGTAATTAATCTAGTAAACATATAATAACAATAATAAAAGTTTTTAAAAAAAAAGTGAAATACATAACCGTTAGTCCAAGAGTAAATTAACAGTCACTTAAGAATGTTGTATCAGCAACACGTTAGCCTCAGACAGCTAGTATAACTACTAGCTTGGTTAGCTAGCAGTATTAGCTAGCACTTCCAGCTAGCAGCTATTAAGAAAACACAAAACAACAATCACAAAACAGCTGTAATAAAAAATAGTGCCTACAGATAATAGTCCCATCAAGGACATTTGGGAAGTAGATAAAAGATGCCTGTCAATGTTTGCTAATTCACAGATCTACAGTAACAAAATGGCGGGTGTAACGGTGTCAGTTAAACCGCTATGGAACTGTGCCAGCAGAAGTGGTAAAGAAACTAGCAACAGAATGTTCAACTGAAACCAGCTGCTGGTGGCAGAATAAGACACCTCCATCTTTGTGTATTGTGTTTTTAATCCTCTCTTTTTTTTTTTATCTTTGCTGTTCAGTTTTCAGGACTTGGCTCTGTACTTTGGACTGAAGCCCAAGACAGGAGAGAAGGAGGTGACGACTGGCCATTTCTTCATGCTCTGGTTTGAGTTTTGTACAGACTTCAAGGCCAGGTGGAAGAGGGAGAACAAGAGCATCTCTAAACAGAGGTATCAGATAGCCCTATTCATGTGTATCTCTACCACCACTGTTTGTAAAAAGCAAAATTCAATTAAGGCAAATGGGTTCAGTTCAGAATTCCAATATTAATATCTGATAAAAGAAGTTTATCGCAACCAAACTATTAATTACAGTCAACATGTCATGGCCCATGGGTGATTAACTCCTCCTCTGTTAGTAACAAATGGTGTTGGGGCTCTGCTTTGGCTGATCAGTGTATTTGGAAAATGCCATAAATGTGCAGGTTGATCCAGTCATCTTCTCTCAATGAATGCAATTTTAAAAATCCAAAATCAACTAATGTTTTGCAAAAAGCCAAGTCAGTAATGTCTGAAGTATTGCATGTGACAGATGGACAAACACCTTACCTCATGTCATTGTGGGTACATTTCAGTTTCTTTTTTGTTTTGATTTAACTGAACTTGCATTGCCACTGACCTTATTTTATTCATTTGTTTTAAATTCCATAAATGGACCACTTGGACCAATATTCTGGTTGATACATTGAAATTATGCTGTAAAGAACTTAATTTTTTAATATACATGCTAAGGTTTTATCAAACCTTTGAACCTCAATGAACTTGACATGTTGTTTTTGCAGATTAAAAGAGGCTCAGCTGTCTGTGAAGAGGATCACAGAAGAGAAGAAGGTGGAGACCAGAAAGATCAACCCCAACAGCTTGGTAAGACAGCTACAGTAGAGTCGATATACTGAAAAGGCAGGAGATTTGCCTCTGTGGGTAAAAACACCAGCAGACATTTACTAAACCAGCTCTTGAACATGCAACACAGATAAATACATGCACATTCACAAATATGCTCAGAAGTCCCCATTAAAATGTTAAACTGCCTAAGGTTGTATTTAAGCAGCCAAAATAAGTTGTAGTAAGTAAGTAGCCTACTGCACTGTCTCCATAGAAAATATTACCTGACCCAGACACCCACCACCATGTTCTGTTTTACTGCTTTGGTTAAATTAGAAGAAAGTTCTCTGCAGTGTTCTCAACTCTATTTATGAGTCTAATCATCATTTGCTCCCAACAGAAAGAGCGACTGCGCCAGAAAGAAGCCAACACGTCTTCAACTTAAAAGTCTCAGGAGGTATAAAAACGCTACAGTCACACAACCATCCTCCCCAAGCTGGATCAGACTAGATGTGGACCATGAGACCAAACCAATACTTTGTCTGTGATTCTTACATATCCATGGAATACTTTCATTCATCAACTGACAGCTTTATGTAATATAATTTGCTACCTAATAATGAATTAAATTTAAAAGGTTGGATAAAATATTTTGTGAAATAAGTAGACATCAGAGATATAGCTTCAACTGTGTATAGATTCTTATGTTGCACTTACGTTTTGCATTGATTCTGACATGTAGAGCCTAATCCTTTCAATATTTTACCACAAATAAAATCACTGATCAGAAAAGATGTGATTTCATAGCGTGGAAACTGTTTTATTTACAAGCAACTTTATAATACATGAGAATATTATACACAGTGATAAAATGAAGTGTGCATATAGCAGTGCAGGTTGTAAAAAAATTGCTTAATCACGAAAGCCTCCAACTTCACATCCCACACAGTGGAAACAACACAACCATCCGAGTCCCTTGAAGATGTGTTTTTATATGTGATAAGGTACAAGTGTTGCACCTCCATTAGCCTGCATGTCTGCAACAAATACTACAATATACATTGTTACAAACCAGCCTGTCTTGAGCTTAAACACAAGGTCATCAGCTGACTTACCCAACCCCTAAACTTTGGCAAAGTATCTGCATTTAAAACCTTTTGCCAGCAAATCCTCCAAATCAGTTATCTTGCAAAAAAACTGACTTTGTGGAAGCAATGACTTATAATTGACAAGATATTTTAGACAGCATGGTAAACAAACTATCATCTTAGAGGGGACATGGCACCATAATCACCCACTTGTATTGTATTTCAGATAAATTAGTGGCAAATTTCTGCCTTCTCTCCATTATAATGATAAAAAAAAGGCTCAGGTATGTTCCTCTCCTTCCTATTCCCACTTTATTCTCATGTGTCCGTTTTTTATTTTCACAAAGTTGCACTTTTTTCTCCAGTGGAAGAGGATGTTATCGACCTGGATGTGTTAGTTTGCGTCTAATCCGTATCTATTGTTGTGCAGCGGCACTGCTTTACGCGCTGGACCCGTTTCTTCCTGGTGCTGGGTGTCTGACCCGGGCAGAAGAGGGTGTAAGTGACGGTGCTGAAGGTTTTGGGTTTGCAGGCAGAGCAGGACTGAAAGGTGTCACCGTCCTGGTAATTATGCCTCGGGATGTAGAAGGAGTTGCACTGCCCGTAGCAAAACCGGTTAATGATGATGCGGCTCAGGCAGCCCTCCTCGTTTATGGTCTGCTTGAGCGGCTGCGTCTTGCACCAGTCCAGTCGCAGGTACCGACGCTCCGTGACGTGCAGCGCCTCTTGACTGGACTCCAGCACTTCGTCGGTGGATGTTACAGGCCCCGACCCGCGAGAAATTAGTCCACTGATGGCGGGTTGTTGGCATCTATCCGATTCGTTTGGGTTGTATTTGTTTGGGTGTGGGAAAGCGCCTTGAACGGTGGCAGCAGCTGTACTTCTCAGCTGGGTGAGCAGCAGCGCCCAAACTGCTGCAGAGATCAGCACTGATGGCGTCTTCATCTTTGAAGCTGAAGGGGAAAAAACACCAAAGTCAGTCATTGATGGAGAGAATTTTACGCAGTTTTGTGAGGATTTTACGCACAGCTTTTACGCACATTATGCACCAAACAAGCAGTGCACATGCAGTTTTTTTTTCAAACACATGATAATTCAAAAGTTCAGTCTAACAAAGTAAATCATTAATTATTAAGTTGAGTTACCTGTTGTTTATTTAAGCTCCTCACAAGAAAACGTGATCCAGTCAAACAGCATGCGTTTCTTCGTCAGGTCCTGCGTCCTCCGTAGTGGCTTTATGAATGACACACTGAGGGGATTTCTAAACTGTCTTGAGCTTCAGAGCTTCAGCAGAACACGCCCCCCCACACCCCTGATCCTCACTTTATCTCTCTGAAGGGGGAAAAAAATCCAACTTCAAACTTTGTCAATGCAGATAAATCGTTTATTTGACTTTACAGAACAAAAACATAACACAAACATTTTGACCCAAGACAGATTCAGTGCTTCCTGTAGAGACTCATATTACTGCAATATAGTGAAGAGAATAGATACTAATACAGAATAAGATTTACAATACTTGCCATGCTACAGTGACAGAGCTCATGGTCATCCGTTACATACCAAAGCAAAGCTACAGTAATTCATAATTAACTTCTAAGAATGTAATCTGTATTGAATCTTTGCTTCAAGACACAGACAGAGGTGATTAAATGGTCATATCAAGACATATAAAAATCAAACTTCAGAATTCAGAGTGTGAGTAAATTGATCTCTGTACAGTCATGAGTAATAATAACTTTCAACATTGCTCCAAATCAATCTATATTTATACAACCTATCATTATTTGTAGATATAATGTACACTACCAGTCAAGTTTTTAACACATTGTATTTTAGCATTTTGGGTTAAACGGTTGAATCTCAAGTCATGTGACTATTCTACGTGCCTTAAATTTGGTTACTGTAAGTGAACTGAAAATCACTTATCACCTATAAATGCCCTAAATCTTGAATATTCTAACGAGATACATATAACTTATACTTTACAGTCTCCTAGACCTTTTTCGATCAGAGATCTTCTTCCCGTTATTTTGCTGAGTAATAACAGTTTGCTTTTTGAGCTTTAAGGATCTTGACCTTCAGAACAGCAGCTGTCAAAAGAAATCTCAACGCAAAGTCCAACCTATTTGCTTTGAGCTTCAGAAACAAGTCATTTTTGATTTTGTGTTGAGATTTTGCATTTTCTCTGTTATCAACTGAATTTCGCCCCCTGTGATGACAGATGAGGGTCACAGAGTGTCAACAAAGCCATAAAAGTTTGTTTCCATGACCCACGCTCTCGGATCGTAATGCTTTATTAAAGGCAGGCGCACTGTTAAGGTCTACCAATTAAGCCCATATGTTAAAAATAAGAACACCAGTTGTAAGCCAGATGTGGTGCCTAAGATCTGGGCCAATTAATGTTTGCAATACAATATAAAAAGCAAAAACTGTTTATCTTTTCTGTACTTACTATTCAATTTTTTTACAGTACTCCACTGTTTGTCAACCAAAATGCTTAAATATGTATTGTTAAAAACAGAGTACACTTTAATATTACAGTGAGTGTTGCAGGTGCAGGAGTTTAGGTTGTGGATTTGCTGGCAGCAGAGACGGTCGGTGCCTCTTCCTCCTCTTCCTCAGAGAAGTGAGGAACAGATTTCTTGGCGACCACGTTGTCCAACCTCTGGCCCATTAAATAGGGGTTGACACTCTGCATGGAGGCAGACAAACATATTCCTATACACACTGTGAACATGTACATAAAGACGTAACATTGAACAAAAAATGTGAGTTTTATCCCAAAAAAATCTAAAGTGAGATTCTCAGCTTGTTCAGAAAATATCACTTCACATCTAAAGCAGTGAGTTTAAGAGTACATCGCTCCCTTCAGGGGTACATTTCAGTGCTGGTTATGTGGTTTCTCAGACATAAAACAACAAAGGAAAAGGAAAAAGACAACCAACAAACACTATACCCTTTTTCTTCTTTTCGGGCCTCCCTTCAGTTTTTGGTACAAAAGCTCCTTGTTCTAAAAGGAAACGCAGAAAAAACAGTTTTCAGACATAAAATCGTGTATCTGTTGTTTTACAGCCAGTCCCTTTGTTCCTAAATTACAGTCAACAAATTGCCCGAATGCCTTTTCAGGGAATAAAAACACTCCAGACCAACCAAAAGATACAAGTTTTGTTTGATCTTTTAAATGGCAAAAGTCTTGATTTTGTTTTAAAGCAGTCGCCAGCATGAGCAGACCAGGAGAAACCAAAGCTGTGACAGCTTGTTCCAGACATCCAGTGAGGAAAACATGAGAGAGGATTTCTCATTTTTTAAATGTTATTCTTCTTAGCTAGACCGCAACGCCTCATGCTATCACTTACTTATGTCTAATTTCTTTTAAAAAATAAACACTTGTTGTATAGCACCCAGAACACACTCTTTTAGTTAGCTTGAGAAGGCTGAACTCCCACTTTTTGATGACATCTAGCTCTTATTCCTATTGAGTTTGAATGTCTTATTGTAAGTTGTTTTGAACAAAAGCATCTGCCAAATTAATGTAATGTAAAATAATTATTAGTCACAGTCCTACTCTGTACTCACCCACTTCGCCAGGGCTGGGTAGTCGTGCTCTGGGTCAAATAGGTGCTGGTGTTTTTGAAACTCTCTGCTGAACTCGGCTGTGTCGGGAGCGTTTTCCAAACAGCCATCTGCGGCTGTGAATGTGATGAGGCGCAGAAACAGAGAAGAAGAAGAAGAAGAGAATGCGTCACCTTAACTGTTCATCAGGACGGCTGGAAAACGCCAGGAATTGATCAAAAAGTGGTTAATATACTGATTCAGATCATTTTGTTTTTCAGAAATTCATGTCCAAAAACAGCACAGTACAAATAAATACAATAAAGAACAGAAAGAAATGGCATTGTGGCAGCATTAATAGTAACATTTGCCCTGATTTCCATACTGAGACATCAGTCTGTTAATAAATGATGTGCTTAGAACAAGAGCTTCTACCTGTCTTTCCCAGCGGACAGGGGTTTGGAGGGTCTGGGTATCCGTGGTCATCGCTGAAGTCTTTGGGAACATTGTCGCCTGTCAGCTCGGCCACAATGTTGGGGATGTTGCCAAAGGGGCCAAGGTGCTGCAGCCCCTCGTGGGCACCACCTTGTGGAGGAAAACAAGCACTACAATCTCCACAAAAAACAACAGCAAGAGAGCCACTAGCTAGGAAAAGCTTCATAATACAAGTACAGGCATCAGTGAGGCATCATTTACAATTTTGTAAATGTCATATATGACAATATTTTCCAAGTTGCAACAGATTAGTTCCCATTTTTTTTAGTTTTTATTAGTTGTTTCAACACAGGATGAAACCTCATCTGAGGAAAATTTACAGTACCTCTGTCTCCATGTAATCCCTGAGAAATTATCAATGATATTTCTTGCATGCAGCATTTGAATGGGCCAACATAAATTACGAATGAAACTGCAACTATTTTGATAATTGATTAATTGTCTCAGTCACTTTTCAAACAAAACTGCCAAAAATTGTCTGGTTTCAGCTCGTCAAACTAGATGTTTTTCTTTGACATGTAGGCTTATATGATTTTATATTCAATATCTTTGAGTTTTGGACTGTTAGTCAGACAAAACAAGCAATTTAAAGACGTCAATTTAGGCTCTGGGAAACTGTGATGGGCATTTTTCACAATTTTTTGACATTTTGTAGACAAAATGATTAACCCGATGAAGTGAAAAAATAATTATAAGAACAGACTTTCAGTTACTGTAAATGTACCTTAGACTTTCACCCCTTATTGTTTTGTTTGTTTTGTTTATATGTGTAGTCTACACATAGACTGTATATAAGGATGGACGACGCGTCTCGGCGTCCCTCCTACTCATGGATGTATTATAAGAACTGGATACCGGACCCAAAGATGGCGCAGGTATCCAATTTATGTCTATGAGGCTACATTGTGCTCCTGACATGTTGTTTGGAAATAAAAAACATAAGTACAGAATTAAGACAGATGATATAGGACAAATAGAATATACTGTATATTAAGAGAAATATACAGTGTGTGTAAATATATATATTTATTTGACAAGCACTTGCATCCTCCTATACTGTCCACATGTCCCCTTGAATTTCAGCAAAGGGGTCTTAAAGTTGGTTTCACCTGGTTCATCTACTCTTAACATGTAAAATATTCTTTACCGTTTAGAAATGCACCCAACATACCCTGTATGCTCTGAGGCCCGACAATGTTGGTGGCCTGGTGTGCGGGATACTCCACCCTGGGCCGAGCGATGCCCAGCTGCTCCATGACGCCGTGCAGGAGCCGCTGGATGTCGGCCTCAGACACTTGGTCCGCCGTGCGGGGGCTGCGGGCTGGAGCCCTGCCGAGCTGCAGGCACAGAAGGAGGCCGAGCAACGATAATCGCACCGCCGAGCCCATTTCTGTCATCTGCGGAGAAAAAAAAACACACGATAGATTTTACTATAGCTACAAAAGATGGACAGGCGGGTCATATGCAAACACAGCTGCATTTTCCTGTTAGACAAATGACAAGCTAATTAGATCAAAATGGCCCATAATATGAGAAGAGTGATTCATATATCTTTTATGTTATCTGTTATTGTGGTTAATAGAAACAGTAAAAGTCTGTAAATGGAATAAAGCCTTGATGCGCCACTGACTCTGTAAACACAACCAGTAAGGCCGATGTAAATAGTCTATAAATAGCCTACATGATATGCCTATGAAACAGAAAAAACACCTTCATTTGTATTAAAAGATGTATTTATTTACGTTTATTTGATGATACGTATGATTTTATTTCTAGAAAATATCACAAATTACCTAAAAAGGATGTTCGGTGTATTTTGCTCTTACCGTGTCAGCGCTGATGGTTGGAACTGTGCGCGAGACCTCTGTCAAGCTGGACAGAATCAAAACGCGTATTTCCGGTTTCCAAAATAAATGCTTGCCTCACAAACACGACGACAAAAAGGGATGTCGAAATCACTTTCTCGCCAATTTTTGCAAATTCATCCTGATTACAGTTGATTTAGCACACATTTAGATTTTAATGCTTTCTTGTTGATCTAAAATAGTTGGACTTAACGTTTTGCTTCCCCTGGTTATTTTTTCTCCTACTTTATTTTGAAGGAGAAACACTTTATTTCCAATGTCATCACATGTCCATTGTGCAACCTTGCAGGAAGATGTGATCCGCCTCACTTCACGGTTCAGATGCAGTTGCTAAGATACCAAAAATCCTCTCTTCTCATTGGCTGTTAAATTGTGGCAATTATTTGTACGGGGCCCACAAACATCATGGCACTGAGACAATGCAGAGAGGCTGAACACAAGAGCAGCTGACCTGAGACTGAAGATCATAACCAAGCTGGACACTTGGAACCTCCGTGGCCGATTACCAAGACTAAGAAGATCAGCCACAGCCAAATACCTCCATAGAGTAAGGCAAGTCCTGAGAAGTCAGCTGAATGGGAAGAACAAGGTCCGAGCTATCATCAGCCCGTCCTCAGATACCCCGCTGGCATAATAAGATGGCCAAAAGAGGAGATAGAAGCCACCGATATAAAGACAAGAAAGCTCCTCATAATGCATGGAGGATTTCACCCCAAGTCCAGCACCCTGAGACTGTACACTAAGCGAAAGGAAGGAGGCCAAGGACTAGTGAGCACCAGAGCCACTATCCAGGATGAAACAACTAAGATCCATGAGTACATCAGGGAGATGGCCCCAAGTGATGAGTTGCTTAGTGAATACCTCAGGCAGCAGAAGCACAAGGAGGAAGAAGAGCAGGTGGAACCATCATGGGAGGACAAACCCCTGCACGGTATGTACCACCGGCAGATAGAAGAAGTGGCTGATATCAACAAATCCTGCCAGTGGCTGGACTCAAAGACAGCACAGAGGCACTAATCATGGCAGCACACGAACAGGCTCTGAGCACAAGATCAATAGAGGACGGGGTCTACCACACCAAGACCCCAGGGGCAGACTGTGCAAAAAAGCCCCTGAGACAATCCAGCACCTAACAGCGACTGCAACATCAGGAAGAAGGAATATGAGAAGCTCAAGAAATACCAAGGGCTGAAAGAAGAGCTAGACAAGATGTGGAAAGTGAGGCCAACAGTGGTCCCCGTGGTAACGGGGACACTCGGGGCTGTGACCCCCAAACTGGGAGAGTGGCTCCAGCAGATTCCATGAACAACATCCGAGATCTCTGTCCAGAAGAGTACAGTCCTGGGAACAGCTAGGATACTGCGCAGGACCCTCAAGCTCCCAGGCCTCTGGTAGAGGACCCGAGCGGGGATTTTTTTATATCTATCTCCTTTCATCCTGACTATAAAGTTTTATGGGGTCACCTGTGGTGGTGATGTGCTGCCTATTATTTCATTTGAATTATCATAATTTTAAACTATTGGTGTTTATGTTTGGGTCTTTACTGGGTTTTTTTTTTTTTTCCCCTTTTGTTCTTAATCCTCTGCAGATATGCACTTTAAAAACATGCTTCTCTATAGATTTCAGGCATTTTGGGTTTGGATCTTTGGTTTGCATCAAAGAAACTGACACGGCAAGTACCTCTCCTTACCATAACCACTTAACAGCTATAATATATGTAACATGTGCAGGTAAAAGATACACTGGAGAAAAAAAATGGAAAAAAAAAATTATTTATTCCCTTGATATAAAAAGTATGGTGAAAATCCATCCAACAGTCCTGTATAAAATAAATAGTCAAATACATAAATTCATTAAACTGTAGAATGTTAAAATGTAACATAAGTGATCTAATTCAAGACACTAAACTGCTCTAAGCCACCTTATAAATATAAACTGGTTTATCCATCATAATCTAACATGCTGCAGTCACAACTCCTTAATATTTAATACATTATAGTGAAGAGCGTCTTCTCCAAGTTGTGATCTGCAGTTTCCCAACACCAGTGAGCACCGAAGAGCTGCCTGGATCTGGTCCTCTGGTGAACCTCGGGAAATGACCCAAACGCAGATCTCTGACAACAGAAAAGGGACACAAACCAAATAACCTGATATTTCTTATGTGTATTAGATTTGGGATGTTGTAGTTTTTAACATAAAGACACTGGAGAAACTGTCAACAAAACTACGCAGTTTGATACTTATGCAGTTCAATATTTGTTGATTTCTTGCAGCCAAAACCAAAACATGTGATGCAACGACATCGTGCATAATCGTTTGTAACGTATAGTAATGTTATCGTTCACAGACCAGCTTTGGTATGATACTATATTATACAATATACTAAATTATGCAATCCAATTTTTCCAATTAGTTCTCACAGGAAAAAATGCCAGATCTCACATTTTGTAGAAATCACATACTCAGTCTTAAATCTCTGATTTCCCTGCTATCTAATAACTTTATTTGTTCTACACTGTAAAGTAATCCTGTGAAATTAATTAAGCTTTTATAATTTACCTTTTTAGTCTCTCTTGTGGGGTCTTCCATGCCTCGTCCAACAAAGCCGTTGCAGGTCGGAAACTTTGGTCTGTAAACAATTTTAGTATCGTTACATTCTGTACAAAATGGAAAATTCACATCCGTCACAACCTGTTTCTTCACGTTGTGTTTACCTGCAGAAGGCATACAGGTCCTAAACAGCTGGACATTAGGGAAAGTCTCCAGGCCGAGGCTTCTCTTGAGCGTTTTTCTGTCTCCTGACGTCAACCCTTGCTTCTGCTCAGAGACTGGAGGCCTGACCTTTGACCTCCCTTGAATCCAGGGCACCGTCTTCACAGACTGCATTACTTTAAGAATTTGAGAAAATGACATGAAAGAGCACGCACACAGTTCACTAACAACACAGTTCCAACATTTTTCTAATGGCTTATACGTTTTACCTTTGAGACTGCGTCTTTTATGTCCTTTCTTTGCGTCTTTCCGAAGATGGAAATTCATCAGAAACTCCATACTGTCCATTACAGCTTTAGGAATCACACCTAGCAAACATAGTGAAGATCTGAGCGTTGCAGATATCCAGCCCGTACAAATACCCTTAATCCAAATTACAGTGTCAAGACAAGATGATTTATTACCGAATAAGTGAGGATTTTCAATGAAGGTGCGCAGGACGAGAACTCTGAGTTCAAGTCGCCCTTCAGACATCTCTGCTTTGTTGGGAGGCGGCAAAAGGCACGGAGCAAAGACTGTAGCGAGGTTGGAGCAGGTCATCAAGTTTTCGGCGCATCTGACAGCAGCACGTAGAGAAAAACACATTAAATGTAATCATTAGTATGTACTTGTCATGTCACTTGAAAATTTGTGGAATCCTGCCTAATAACATCCAGTCATTTTAACTCGTACTGTAAAAGAGATAAATAAAGAAAGGAAATATATAATAATTTTAAAAGGTAATTATACTTGTGATCATCTTAGTGTAGACCAGTGCTTTCCAACATGGGGTCAGGACCACCCCACCAAGGGGCCCCCTGATAAATCTGAGGAGTCCCAAGATAATTACAGGGATAAGAAAGAAAATAAATCTATTTCTGTTACACCAAACTATGTTTATTTTACTTACTTAATTTTAAATACTTTTCTGTATTTTCTTGTGAAAATAATGTAAACTTTAATCTCTTCGGGCTTCTAAAAACAAATGAAACAAACAATCGGTGAAGGAAAAAATAAAGACTTGACAGGACTCCAAAAAAAAAAGTCAAAGAGCATTAGACACTGTGAGGAAGCAAGAGGTAAAGCAGTAGGGAACAGCTTGTCTGAAATTTGCCCACTCTGCAGCCGTAATGGGTGGAAGCTTTAAATCTTGCTTTTTCAGACGTTAAGTAGTTCAAATTTCACTCTGCCACAGATATGCATCAGGTAAACGCTACATCGCTGTTCGTGTTACAGGAACACAACACCTGACAGGGATGACCAAGGCTTCAGTGAGTATTTAGTATCAAAACTTCAACATTTGTGTTATCCGTTCGGCTAACTGCAGATCATATACCAAAGTCAAATCAAAGTTTAGCTTTATATAAAAATCACACTGGTGGTCATCTATTCCAGGTTAAATTTCCCCATGTTAGTATTCTCTCAAACCTCTGGGAGACTTTGGAGAGGAAGTCAAACAGGTAATGCAGACAGGAGGAGTTTCTGGCAGGCAGCAAACAGGACAGCAGCTGGAGGGCTGAAGTCCTGTCCTGCAGGTTGGACAGAGCCTGGGCTTTGAGCAGAGCTGCGTGGAGCTCAGAGGGAAACAAAGGCTCTGGCAGCTCCCTGCAAAACTGTTTGATGAGAGTTGCCACGTCGTAGGGGAAAGCTGTAGATAGACTCTCCTCTCCACTGTTCAACTTGGCCTGCAACAGATACAGGAAGCGCAAAGTGACTGATATCTTGCCAAAATAAAAAGTCACATCACTAATACTATAGGTTACATGTGTAAAAGCATCACAGAGTTAATGCATTCACAAACAGACACAGAACCGTGTTTGCTCAAACCACCAGTGACACTATTGCTCCAGTAGAAGTGATATTATTTAAATCTACAAAAAGGTTAAAATCTTACTCTGAGGTTCTTAATGCGAGGAAGAGAGCCTGGTTTTCTGAACAGGCCTACAGTCCCAGCACGCTCCAGAAGGAATGAACAAGCAGCCACCAAAAAACTGAGACGAAACACGTTCAAAGAAGTGATTAATCTCTGACCTGATGTCATTAAACGTCCTAATCCTGCTGCTCTCACTCACCAGGGGACCAGTCCAAATGTAGGAATGTACTGTCTGGATAAATTTTCCAGAGGAACACCAAAGATCTTTGAGCCACCGATGAACAGCCTCTCCTTCTTCTTCTCAAAGCTCTTCACAGTTATCCCGTAAATCACTTGAAGGTGAAACCGAATCACATTACTGTCCGTAACCTTCATGACTGAAATATTGCTGAGAGACGTCAAAAACTACACAGTTCAACAGCCTTTGACTGTGACACCATAATCTCTGTTACTCACTGGTGGTAAAATCACTGGTGGCTTTATTATGCTCATCTATATCACCTGTGGCACAGGTGCTGGGGAAGGAAAGTGGTGTGTTCATGTCACATGGGGAAGGTGGTAAATATGAGCTTTCAACTTGAAAATAACTTCCACTTCAGCTTTGACAGGGACCATTTTACTGCATGAGTATTTTTACATTTGATACTTGCATATTTTTACTTTAGTAAGGTTCTGAATGCTGGACATTTACTTGTAGTGGAGTATTTTCACAGTGTGGTATTAGTACTTTTGCTCAAGCAAAGGATCTGAATACTTCTTCCACTACTGGGGATGGATTTGATTTCTCAGACTATTGTAGTATTGGACATGATATAATAATAGATAAAATAGGCAATATCAAACACATCATGAAAGCAAATTGTTCAGCTGTGAAAGACGTTTGAGTAGACTTTTGAGAAAAAACTCATAAAGAGCAAACACTTGAGACTATGTCCACACTAAGTCCTAAAACCATTTTTTGTGCATTGTGGCCTTTCCATGCCCGAAAACTGAGCTTTTAGAAAATGAATTTGAAAATGCAGAGATTTAGTTGCTTTCCTACTGTTCGAAAAGGAAAAGCAGTCTTAAAGGGTCAAAACTCCAGCGACACTTTAAGTATTAAGAACAACTTTATATGTGTGAGGTTTTACTATTTAAGTATGATTTAATTCCAGCACCTGACGGTATGATATTTTCATTTAGGCAGGCTTTTAAATAAAATAAATTATCTTTATTGAAAGAGTAAGTGACTGTATTTGTCATATATACCTTGGTATTGTGGAAAATTGAAAGATATTTTTTAATCTCACATGGTCTTAAGGTGAGAAAAGTATCTAAATCATGGTGTCTTGAGGTTTCCAATTCACACAATTTACTCTAATTAAATTGAGGGTTTCTGGCGCATTTTTCTTTTAATTACAAGGTTCATGAAGAAGAGAAAGCTGCTTTAAAGGGTCAAAACTCCAGCAACACTTGTGGTATTAACTACTTAATGTGTGAGATGTGTCACAAAAAAAGTGAGGTGTTAATACTACAAATGTCGCTGGAGTCTTTGACCCTTTCTCTGCCTGTATGTTGAGACTCCAGACTGTTACTGTTAAAAGCAACTATTTTTATTACAACGTTACATGTATATACAGCAAAAGGCACAGTAGAAATACAGATATGGAAGGAGAGCTGATGCAGTTGGTGTGGGGTTTGTTTCTTGTTTTGTTTTGGTGCTGGTTGGAGATTTAGAAGCACTTCCTGTGGACGATGGAGGGGCCAGCCTCATCGTACTCCTGTTTGCTGATCCACATCTGCTGGAAGGTGGACAGGGAGGCCAGGATGGAGCCGCCGATCCAGACGGAGTATTTCCTCTCAGGGGGAGCGATGATCTGCAGGGAGGGGAGAAGAGGAGCAGAGGTACGGGTTGGTACGAGAACATTTTTACAACATTCTGAACTTAGGCACTTCCTGTTAACTGGATTTAACCAGTTAGTGCTGGTTGATAAGGGCTCACCTTGATCTTCATGGTGCTGGGGGCCAAGGCGGTGATCTCCTTCTGCATACGGTCAGCAATACCAGGGTACATGGTGGTACCACCAGACAGCACATTGTTGGCGTACAGGTCCTTACGGATATCAATGTCGCACTTCATGATGCTATTGTATGCAGTCTCATGGATACCAGCAGACTCCATACCTGTGCAGGTGAGAGGAGGAAGGTGAGTACGGCTGACAGTAAATGTGTGCTAATAGGGTAACAATTACAGAAAAATTTACTTTATTTATATAGCACCTTTAAAAACAAAGACACAAAGTGCTTTACAATAAAACAAGGAATAAAAAAGTAAATAAAATCAAAACGTAAATGGTAACATGAGATTTATTTAAGAATTATAACAAATCAGAGAAAGCCATAAAGATGTTGATTAAAATAAAGCATGAGTCAAAAGAAAAAGTTTGTTAGTTTGTTATATAATGCCCATACATGCGACATAGGTGGGGTTAAAGTAAAGTGTTGCCATAAATATTTGTTTTAAGAACAAGATATTTAAAGGAAACACTAAAACATAAAATTTTTTTAGAATAATAAGAGAAGAATTAGAGAAATATAAATGTAATAAAATATATGATTACTTTCTTTCTTTTAACTTATGCTTTATTTTAATCAACAATTTTAGATTAAAATCATTGTTTTTGTCTTCTCATACAAATTCAGTGTTTGGTTTTGTAGTAATTAGTCTTAATGAGTCTAAATTTGAAAAGGAAGAAAATCTCCCTTTGGCCACCAGGTGGAGTAAACGCACACTCACTGTACACATGAAACCTAATCACATATAAATGTGACCGTGTGGTGTTCACAGCTGCCGAGTGTCCCCCGTCATGACTCACCGATGAAGGAAGGCTGGAACAGGGTCTCCGGGCAGCGGAAACGCTCGTTGCCGATGGTGATGACCTGACCGTCGGGCAGCTCGTAGCTCTTCTCCAGAGAGGAGGAGGAGGCGGCGGTGGCCATCTCGTTCTCGAAGTCCAGAGCAACGTAGCACAGCTTCTCCTTGATGTCACGCACGATCTCACGCTCGGCTGGAGGGGGGACAAGTCACAGTTTAGTGGACCACAATCTGATTGATACATAAGTGAGGCACTTTATCACCTGTCTTTCATGTTTAAAGTGAGACTATGTAACTGAAAGAATAACACATTCTTTCTTTTACAAATGAAAAGTTGAATTCGTGAGCAATTAAATGCACCCTTTCTCAAATGGGGGGTTTATGCTACTATGCCATACTTGGCATCACCCGTTGCTTATGGTGGCAAATGTTAGCTTATGTTAAAGTCAGACTTCTTACAACAAGAAACAACTCATTCTTTCTCTTATAAATGAAACGTTGAATTCATATTCAAGGAATAAAACACACACTTGCTCAATTTACAGCTAAATACACTCAGGGCTCTTGCTGTTATCACCACAGCCTTATTTGGTCTGGTATGACCGCTACCTTATGGTGGCAAATGTTATCTTATGTTAAAGGGAGACTATGAAACTTAAAATAATCTTGTAACAGAGTATTTTTACACTGTAGCATTACTAGGATCTGAGTAATTCTTCCACCACTGCCCGTAATTGTCTCTTGCTGCCACAGTGGCCACTGTTCAGCAAAAGTTACATAGTCTCGCTATTAAAGAAAAACCTTCATTAATCCTATAAGTCATCCATTTTTTGTTTCCAGTTAGTTGCTGGGTCCTTCTTACCGGTGGTGACGAAGGAGTAGCCACGCTCAGTCAGGATCTTCATCAGATAGTCAGTCAGGTCGCGACCGGCCAGATCCAGACGCATGATGGCATGGGGCAGAGCGTAACCCTCATAGATGGGCACGTTGTGGGTCACACCATCACCAGAGTCCAGCACAATACCTGTCAGGAAAAAAGCAGCAGCTTGTCAGGAGACGACTTATTAAGTGTGTGTGTTTTTATCGGCATCTGTGATGTCCTCGGTAGAGACTCACCGGTGGTACGACCAGAGGCGTACAAGGACAGCACAGCCTGAATAGCCACATACATGGCAGGGACGTTGAAGGT
This sequence comes from Maccullochella peelii, assembly GCA_002120245.1. NCBI lineage: Eukaryota > Metazoa > Chordata > Actinopteri > Centrarchiformes > Percichthyidae > Maccullochella > Maccullochella peelii. The sequence goes on along the minus strand of LKNJ01000222.1, from coordinate 59,322 downwards.
CTCAAACATGATCTGGGTCATCTTCTCCCTGTTGGCCTTGGGGTTGAGGGGGGCCTCAGTGAGCAGAGTGGGGTGCTCCTCTGGGGCCACACGGAGCTCGTTGTAGAAGGTGTGGTGCCAGATCTGTGAAACAGGAACAGGGAGGAATACGTCAGGGGCTCAATTTCAATTTAGTAGATGTAAAACGACTCAGAATTAGGCCCCAGTTCAGAAAAACACATTAAGATATGTCCCAAAATCTCACCTTCTCCATGTCGTCCCAGTTGGTGATGATGCCGTGCTCGATGGGGTACTTCAGAGTCAGGATACCCCTCTTGCTCTGGGCCTCGTCTCCCACGTAGCTGTCCTTCTGACCCATACCCACCATCACACCCTGAGAATGAAGCAAACTCATGTCAGAATCTCAGGAGCAAGACGGACACAAACAGACAGCCTGTGTTAAAAGCTACAAAACTTTAATCTTTCAGTATTCCTACCTGGTGACGGGGGCGTCCAACAATGGATGGGAAGACAGCACGGGGAGCGTCATCACCGGCAAACCCAGCCTTGACCAGGCCGGAGCCGTTGTCGCACACCAGGGCGGTGGTCTCGTCGTCGTCACACATGTTTGGTCGTTTTTGGGCTGGTCTTCTATACAAGACATGGGATGGAGACGTTAGTTTGTAATGTTTTATTTTGTCTCAATCAGGAGCTTCTATTTGACAGTGTTTACATCAAAACACTTAACATTATTCACACTCTTTAAGGTTCTTAACAAAGTTTCAGCTGTACTTTGTTAAACCAACCTGCCACATTTAACCCATTGTGTTTAAATGTGTAATATTTCCAGTTGAAGTATAAGTGAAACATCATTTCACATAAAAAAAAATGTAGCACCATGTTCGGTATGAAGACACCTTTGAGTGCTCTAATCTCCTCTCTGAGTCTCACAGCTGCCTGAAAAGCCAAAACAGGACATGGCTTGACCCCCACACACACTCACAGGTCTATTTCCAGCCTCGGGACCCTTGTCACCCTCCTCTGCCCCCACAACCCCCACCCTCTCTGTATCTCATCGTTAAGCCAGAGCCAGTTAACAGCTGAGGCGGTGTGTCTTTTGACAAATGGCAGCGGGAGGCCTGGGTATCTCCTCAGCTGTCGCCACATAGTGGACTCCTCTGTTTGGAGCTAGACCATGTGCCTGCATCCCAAGAGGCAGCATCCCCTCCCTCCTTCATACAGGCTTCCCCATTCAAATCAACATGTGTAGGTTCAATTTAAATGGCTGCTGTATCAATCAATGTAACATTTTCATGGAAATCAGCCTCAGCACTGTGGATGAGATTTATGAAGCAGTACAATGGTACTTTGACAAAGGCATTTTTTTTCAGACTTTTATCAAAATGAGTTCACTATAAAGTTACTACGGAAAATCAAACATGTATCCCTACTGTCCTCTCTAAAATTTCTCCTCTGAGGTTGTCCTGCAAGACTGACCCTGACACATCAAGCCAATATTGTTCAGTTTTGCAGATCAATGCCATTCATTGTGGATGTGAGTTCAGTTCCTCTCTGACCAAAGCTAAAGTACCAGAATCTCTTCATCAAATTTGAGTTTGTATGCATATCAAGACAGTTCAACATTATTGACACTATACTTGTGTACATCTAAACATAGTCTTGTCGTTCCAAGGTAGTACAACTGGTTTAAAATGACTTTAGAAAAGTATAAAATAAATAACTTATGTGTGAAATTATGTAAGATGCCATTTATATTCTCGGGTTTCCAAAGTGTGTCACTCTGCATTTAAAAAACTATTAATGAGGAAAAATGTATTATTTTCATCATTTTCATTTAACCAGAAAAGCCTCAAAGAGATTAAAAATCTCTTTTTGAAGAGATAGACAGACTAGTCTTTGATTATTGTTGAGTTTCAGTGGAGAGTTTTTAGCTTCCCACATGATTATAAATGCTACTTCAGAGGGTTTTCATCCCTGCAATGTAAATATTCTGTGTAACACAATGAGTTATTTGGTTGATTTTGGTATTTAAAGTTGTGTTTTAATTTAATATTATCTGTTTCATATAAAAGTATATCAAAATTGATTGAACCTAATAACCTGAGTTAGAGCTTCATGCCTGCCACTGCACTGCAAGCATCCCATCCCTGCATCCTCTTTCCTAGTCTGCAGGTCACTGTTAATGAATCTGGATGACCTGTACATATACAGCACTCTCTGAACTGTTCAGCACCACCAATTTTCCCCCTTTTCTCTCTTTCAAGCTGTAAAAAATAAATCCATGTTGTGGCAGTAGTATGTCCTACAGCAGCAGTGTCTACTCATCCTCCCTGATCCCTGCGGTCCAAAAACCAACAGCTGAAATTCAAGAAGACTGGACTCACCAAGTTGTAACCACAAGACTGGAGTTTCCACTGGGACAAAGGACGACTGGTGCGAGGCAGTCCTTAAATATGTCCCAGTGTCCAGAGCCTGGGGGCCAGTGGGCGGGCTCAGGAGTTCACACAAGCCCAAATTAAGTGCTGCTTAGCAAAATGGTTTAGTAAAGTGGATCCTGTGTCAGGGAGGCCAAGGCAACATCTCTCCACCAAAGTGGAGACGAAAGGCAGTGGACAGGAGTAAGGAGTAGTGGGAAGTTTCATAAAGACTTTTGCATGGATGGATGGTAACATGATAAAGGACTGAAAAGTTGGGATGGAGAATTTTTTCAGTTTGATGTTAATTTCAGTGTGATTAAGGAGCTCTAAGATATCCTCAAATCGCAACATGCACATTTGAGACAAATATATATGGTTTGTACATTACAATACTGCATCCTAATTGTATTTTAGGTGTCAAATTATTTGAGAGGATTCTTTAAGAATCAACTTATGCCCTTTAAATCAACTTATGCCCTTTAAATTCAACATGACAGAGAGACTGGGACACTCAGAAAACCCCTCAGTGGCAATATCATCAACTTGATAAGTTCAGATTCCTGCCTCATACATAGCAGCATCTTTCTCCCACTGATACTTTGCAGCACTGCCCTTCAGGTCCCTAAGGATGTGTTAATATGACTAAGCTCAAACAGGGCACTGGGGATGTGGGTGATTGGAGGGTGTGATGGTAATCTGAGATCCTGTCTGAGCAATCTGGTTAAGGAGCCGTCTAAGGGGACCTGCCTGTGACAGTTTGCCAGTGTTGTGGCATGTGTAAGGAGGGAGGGGGGCCAAAAACATGCCAGACAGCTGAGAGGCAATATTGTAAGAGGGGTCCAGACCTCCAGCAGACGACAGATCCCTGGGACGAGTAGCTGTTCTGAGCTCTGATTGGCTCCAGTGTCTCCTTTTAGGGAAATGGAGTGTAGCAGGTGGCAGAGGCCGCATGTCGCCACAGGCTCAGGCTCCTTATTCGTCACCTCCCACAGCCCCCACAGCGCCTAAGTCCCCATGCTGGAGCCCTATCAGGCCAGTGTGAGCGCAATAAGAATGTAAATACCCCCCCACACCATCAACACTTTGAAATATTCCATTTGTAGCCGTGTGCTGTAACGTACCTCAGAGAGAGACTCTACTAACCTACTTGTCTATTTCTATTCCAAGCTTTTACATAACAGACCTGAGTTACTTTCACATTGTGTATCTCTGCATACTGATAACTATTCATTCAAGTTTTGGGTGAATTTCCTGGTGACTCGCCACAGTCTGCAAAGGGTTTTGTGTCTCGTAAAGAGGGTCATGCAGAAATCTACTGACACAATGATCAAATATTCAGATATTCAGATCAGATATTCAGTTTACTTTCCCATAAGATGAAGAAAAGCAGCAAATCGTCAAAATCGAGAAGCTGGAACAAGAGAATGTTTGTCATTTTTGCTTGAAAAATTACATCAATGATTAATCAATTATAAAAATAGTTGCTGATTAATTTTGTGTTGATTGACTAATCAGTTATTTGGCTAATTGTTTCAGCTCTACAATGATGTTAGTCTGTATATCTACTTTTTTAAAGCAGAAGCGGTAGAGTGAACACAGTCTGGAGCCTTTTGCCCTCTGATGGTCTGTAACATCAGTTAGTGGTGGAAGAAGCATTCAGATCATTTACTTCAGGAAAAGTAACAATGCCACACAATAAAAACACTTCGTCATTACAAGTGAAAGTCCTACTGTACACACATATTATCAGCAAAGATCAACTTAAAGTGTCAAAAGAAAAAGTACTAGGCTGCTGTCGTTGTTATATTATCATATTAGTGGATCATTATTTATTGTTAATGCGTGTCACATGTAAGCGGTACTTTAATTATAGCTGGTTGTGGTGGAGCTAATTGGAACAGCTTCATATACTGTTGGGTACAATACATTATATAAACTGATGTAACCTGTAACTATAGCAGTGGAGTAAAAAGTACAATATCTCCCTTTAAAATGTAGTGGAGTGTATATATATGAAATGGGAATAAGTAAAGTACAAGTACCTCAAAAGTGTACAAGTACAGCACTTGAGTAAAAGTTACATTCCACCACTGAGAACACTCAAGTTTCTACAGGCGACAAATCCCAAATCAACTGCAAATTATCAATCACAATATAAATTTCTTCATGAATAAAACAAAAATGACAACAAAAGAAACAGGACTACAAACATAAATACACAAGTTTAGTCATTAATAGCTTTAACTGAATGATTCTGAATGAGTTGATAACATTTACAACCAACCAACATTGAACTAATTACTGTAATACGTGTTTCAACAATTTGCAAACTGCTTCACATTGTTGAGCAAAAAGTAGGAGGCAGAGACATCACGTTAGTTTTTGGAGGAAACCGGTGCAGTGTTTTGTCAACCGCTCCCCCTTCAAGTCAACGAAGCACTTTTTGGCAGAGTCCTGTCTTTATCACCAGGTCTTTATCAGGATAAAGCAGACTGGTCTTAAATGGGTCATGGTTTTGGGGGACATTCGTCCTCATAAGGGCGTGTAGGAAGCACACAGTATGTCTGTCTTGATAGCTGCCCCCTCTGCACTTCACCCCCCACCTCCTCCAACACACACACACACACACACACACACACACGTATACACTTCAGCAGCTGTTGGCAACAATTGCTTTTTAACAGTCAGTCCTGCTTAGACAGTGGTTTGTTTACCATTGACAGTACAATTCTACAATAGATATTTTTTTGCAGAAATGGCAAAAGAAGGAGCACAAGAAAATTAAGCTGGAGTATTTTGTGCACATGGAATAATATTTGTTGCTGAAAGAGCCTTGAATCCAACTTTGTACAAAAATGTTTGAAATTATGAGTCAGGCTGATGAAATCAAGCTGATTACTTCAGTTAGATTACTATACTTTCACACAGTATAGGTGGCCTATTTGTTACAGTTTTCACACTATAAAATACATAGATGTATTACTTTAATTTTAAATGTGCTTTTTAAAAAAGTAATTGTCCAACTACAACACCGGATGATTACAATTAGCAAAACTTTGAGTACATTTTGGAAACAGCCACTAACAATGAACATGCAGTGCTGTCCTTGGCACCAACAGCCGTTATTGTAATGTGCCACATGCCTGCTGTAAACAGCTGAATGCTCTGCAGTGGTTGACAAACTGCATGCCGGTTGACAAGTTAATCAGAACAATCACATCAGTAGCTATTTTGTAACTGTAAATCATAACACAGACAGAAGATATAATATATGTGACAGCACTTTCCACTCCTAAGTCTAAATGTTGTCATCTCCTAGAACATGACAGAAACTGGCATTCTGAGACCAATAATGACTTTTTTTTTTGGTCTGCTGTCATACATTAAAGAATTGTGACCAAGAAATGTACTGAGCAGGAGATTTTACAGCTGAAAAATAAACTTAATGGCTGACACACAGTATGTGCCAATACAATATATCTCTGAAAAGCAAATATTGGGTGATAATTGATCAACTTCCCTTCTTCGGAATACACATCTCACTATTCCATGATATTTCGGGAAATAAATACAGGACTTGTTGACTGAATGAAGCACATTGATTAAAAAACAAACAACTGGTTAATTTAAATTTAGAGGTTTACTATACATGGCCAGAAGCAACCAATCATCCACGAAACAGTTCCATTCAGTATCACTGTGCTTTGAATGTATGACAGGGTGTGTTTTACTGAGTGTTGAGATCTGTGTAGATCTGTGACACCAAGCACTGCCAGCAGTTTCTCAGATAATGTCAGCTCTATAAATATATGGGGTGCTTTGAAAGTTTCCATGTCAGCGCGCCATTGTCCTGCGCCATGAGGGGATATACAGGCCCACAGGTGTGTGTGTGCTTGAGGAGGCAGAAGTTAGATGGGGAGCTACATAGGGGGCGTTAAATTGGCAGTTACAGGAGAATTACAGCAGCATTTGAGGAATATTATAGTGACACCATGTAAAAAAAAATGGCACAATAAGAACAGTAGATATAACACAGAGCACACATTTTTAATGTTTTAGTTTTTAGTGGATATATCAATAGATCTACTGTAAATATACAGAATGTAATTGCAACCCTGATTTCCTGAAGTTTCTCTAGGCTGTTAAGCCTGTCCCTTGGAATAATATTTTATCAATGGCAACATGGCAGTACAGTAAAACACACCAAACCTCTCCCTTATGGTTTCACATCAGTCCAACAACAGCATGAAAGAACTAGAATTACCCTGTGGGGCATACATGGGCAACTACACATGTACAATAGTGTTAATAATGAGATAATGAAATAATAACCACAGAGTATGATAAATCTTAACTCTGCAACAGTCCAGTCTGGAAATATAAGTAGCCTACAGTGTAAGTGTATGGTAATTACACATCAAAACATCTTCAGTTCATATTGGGATTAGTGAAACACTTGAACTGCTAATAAATGAATAAAGTAAACCTTAAAGTCCTTAAGGTGGATACATGTGAAATAGGTACAGTAAGTTAGATAATTAGCACCATAATCATAATTTAAGGGCTTATTCTAGTATGTTTAGACTCATTATGTTTGAATTTGACTACTTTTAAGCCAACAAAATAATAAATAAATAAAGGCTTTAGCATTTCACCCCCTACATTTTATCCTACATGGCCAGTGTGTACGGCCATGTTGTTCCCTACAGCAGTGGAAAGGGTACGTGAAGTAACACGTAACGTGTCAGCCCTACGCATTCTCAGCGAAGCATTTCATTGGCTGAGCCCTAGCAACCGGAGTGAGTCCATAGCAACGAACGCTAAGGAACAATTTCTTTTGGTCTACAGCGCAACACAGCAGTCACACATGTAGCATACTAGCTAGGTAGAACTTCTTTTTGTAGTAAAGTGAAGTAATTGCTACAAAAACCTCAGATCCTCGCCTTTTTAAAATGGGTGACAAAAAGCAGCAGACTCGTCCCAAACGTGTTTTTATCAACGACGTCGACAGGTATTCCTCCAAACACATCGCTAAGGTAGCTAAATAAGTAGCTAATGTTATACCGTTAATGTAAAAAGGCTTGTCGTTCGCTAGTTTTATAGTAATTTTTCTGACCTACTTGACAGTTTTTATCGACATGCGTAGCCGAAGAGGCCTCTGAGGAAGCCGACGCATTTAAGACGTTGGCCTCCCCTCGAGGTGAACCTGCTTTCCAAATAGTGGGAACTGTGTCTACTTCCACCAGAGATGCAAAAGAAAGCTTTCTACTTGAACAGTATACGGTGAGTCGGGCATTAAATAACAAGTAACCACCATCACTATCACTGTTTTATTCCACTTTACACTCCACTTCGTTTCAAGAGCAAATATTGTACTTTTTACTATTTATTTTACTTATTCTGCAGATTGTTATTTTTTCATACAAAGCATATGATCAGCTTGTACAGTATGATTCATTGCTATAGATTATATTGACTTATATTGACCAAATAAACCAATAACATTCTGCTAACAAGTTAATGCATCCGTGATAATAATCCACTAAAGATTCTGTTAAGGAGTCATTCTGCATTAAATACTTTTACTTTTTAATATGTTAAGTACATTTTGCTGATAATACTAAGGTACTTTTACTGAAGTAAAATTTTGAATGCAGGACTTTTACTCATAATTTAGTATGTTATATTGTGGCATTGCTACTTTTACTTGCTACCACTGCATACAGTCTATTTCTGAACAATGCAAATTACAGACAATGTGTAATTGGGTATATTATCTCTTTTGGTAGTTACCAGCTCGAGAGATACTTCTTGAGCGCCTGCTGGAGTGTGATGTAGTGGTGTACAACATCTCAGAAAGTGCCACACAACAGCAGGTTGAAGAAGGAACATGGGCAATCACAGGTAAGGAAGTAAGTAGGATTATTATTCAGTGGACTGGCTGAAGTATACCTTGGTCTCTTAGCATTATCCACAATAACCTAATAATGTCAGCCTATTGTTGTTTCCTTTATTGTCCCCCAGCCCTTCATGCTGAGATGGAGAACTTCAGGTCTCGGAAAATGTTCATCTTGGTCTCAACCGTGATGACTTGGGCCATGACCAAGCCACAGAATCCAGTGAGCCTGCGGGATAATGTTGGCAAACTGTCCTGCTACTTGTCCTGTGCATAAATCACAACCAGCGTGATTATAATTTCTCTCTTCAGGATGAAGCAGATGTTCTGCTAACAGAGGAGGAGTTCAGAAGAAGAAGGCCACATCCCAAATTTAGAAACCACAATGATTTGGAGAAACTTGTGCTCAAATTGGGTAGAGGTGTAAGTACATTATTGGGACGAAAAGTTCAACGTACTCAACAAATATTCCAACAGAATAGTAGCATTTTGCGCCATCTAATTTTTGTTATGCAGTCGCAACTTCATCATCACCAATATTGAACTGTCCAGGGGAAAACAGCAACAGGAAAATTAATTTAACTACAAAAAATAAAGTTTGATTGAAAAAGACTGAAAACATGCCTGTAAACCTTTTGATTTTCCAATCTTACAGAAAAAGTCCAAGCTAACTGGCTATGTTGTAGGTTGTGGTCTTCAGTACGGAAAGGGAGAGAACCTCTTTCACTACTTTTTCAAGGTAGATATTAATGTGATAATAACTCACTGTACTCTATGTCTGTGTATATACCACATGCCTAATTTGCAATATCATCTTTTTTTTTAAAAATGTTTTTGTATTTTCAAACAGGTGTCTTGGTTGATGCAGTTTCCAAACGTTCCCCTGTTTGGACAGGGCACAAATTACATCCCCATGATCCACGTATCTGACCTTGGAGGGTGACTTTAAATTACTGTACCTCTACATATACAGTATACCGTAATCTGTTTTTTGAGATAACTACTGCAGGGCTGAACTGTGTTCCTTTTTTCAGAGTGATCCAAAACATCATTGAACTCAAGCCAAAGTCAAAGTTCATTCTTGCTGTCGATGACTCCAAGAACACCTTAGAGGATATTGTAAAGGTAACCTTGTTAATGCAGCAATACATTAAAGATAATGAATTTGTTAAACACTATTGTAGAATGTTCTGGTGAACCAAGTCTGATTTGAATCCAGCTGGCGACCTCTGTTGCATGTCGTCTCTCTCTCTCTCTCTCCATGTGTTGCTTATCGATTGTGAATGTTTGACTGTGTGCTGCAAAGACAAAATGACAAAAAGTAAAAGGTGCAAAAAACCGATACAAACAAAATTATTCTTATTCTGACTCTTAACCCTTCAGATGATAAGTGATACACTTGGGCCAGGAAAAATTAACAAAGTACCAAAACAGGAAGCCATCGACATGAAGGCTTTTAAGGTACAGTATGTAATTTTTTTCTTATTTTAAATAAGTTAGAATACTAATAGAATTTACTGTTACCAGTTATAAATGGAGGATTATGCTTTACCCCTTGAAAATGTCAGACACAATTAAAGCAGGGCTGGACTTTTTTGTATCTAGGGTGACACCACTGGCTCAAGATTCAGTTTTTTTCTTTTGGCTTTGAATGAAAGTCATGGTCACAAATATACATTTTACAACTGGGTAAAGAAACAACACACACAGACTGATATCTGAGTTGTTTCTAGCTTTAGTGGCTCTAGATACAGGACCACCTGATGTAGTGCCTGTGGTTGTATTGGAAATGTTGTTGGCCCTCTACAGCACATCATTGCATATTCTACCAGTAAATATTTAATATAAAACATTCTGTGTTGTAATTCCAGCCAGAGGAATTGGATTACCTAAGTATCAACCTCCGCCTGGACGCTTTTATCATAAGAGACTCCTTCAATCTCAGCTGGACGTCTGAAGCTGGGATAGTTGAAAACATGGAGAGCATTGTGGAAGAGTACAAAGACACCAGGCAGCTACTCGTGAGTGTTCAAGTGCTTCAAATAAGTACACAATTTAATTTTAACACCCAGGTGGTACTAGATATATACATACAAGGCTTAAATGCAGCCACTGATACACCGGAAAACGTGTCCAGCAGCTCTGACAGGCAAGAGTGTTCATTGTTGTTATATACAGATAGCAGGAAAGATTTAAATATAGTTGGAGAATTTCAGCTACTCTGGTCTACAGTATGCCTGGATTCAATATGTCTGTAAAGCTATTTTGATACCAGATAAAAGCTGCCATGATTTCCTTTTTTCCCCATTTATTTCCTTAGCCTATCAGAATCTGCCTGGTTGGACCTCCAGCTGTGGGTAAAACTACTGTTGCAGAGAAGCTGTGCGATCATTACAAAACACACCACATCAAGATTAAAGAGATCATTGAGGAAAAGATCACACAACTGGTCAGTGGAATCAAAGAACTGCGTTTTTGCCCTCAGTGCTGTCATGTAACAAAAGGAAATATACTGCCCTCTTGTGGAAGTTCTTTGCGAGATAATTTAACACTCTTACAGGGAAATGATGCGTGGAAAATAAATACTCATTGTTCATTTTGCACGTTTCTTTCCATTTGCTATAGAAGGAGATAGTGAATGAAGCCAACCCTGAATCAGTCAGTGTACAAGTAATGGCTGCTGCACAGAAACAACTGGATGATTTTAACAAAACAATGGAAAGGAATGCAGGTTAGTTATAGAGCCACAGCCCTACATAAGAACTACTGTCTTAGGATCAGAAAGCTATAAAGTAGACTATTTTAAAAGTTGTGGTTTGGATGTTTGACTACAGGATTACTTCAAACTTGTACTCTAAAAGTGTTGATCACAATGCTTTAAGTTAATGAAAGTGAGAAAGAGACTGTTAGGTTCTATGGAGGTTTGGTGAAAAATCCACTAGGAAAGTGGGGTTGCAAGGTTGTAGATGTGGAACCCAATTGCAGACGTACTCAGTGGTAGAAGTGAAAAAATCCAAAAAGGTTTATTGATCTGATAATGGCAGGTAGAACAGTCCATAAACACAAGAGGGTCTGGAGTACAAAAGTAAAGAAACAAAAGGTGATCCAAAACAAATTGATAAAACTTACTGAGCGGTGAAACACATAACAAGACATGGAGCTCACGGCACAAGGAAACATCCCAACAGAAGGGAATGAGCCAACAAGACACAAAGGAAAGGCACAGGCATATATATGGCGAGACACTGATGAGGGAAACAGAAGCAGGTGAGTGACCAGACACAGGTGAATACAATCAAGGGCAGAGACACCAGGAAGCGGGAACACAGAAGAAACATAAGACCTGACTTCAAAATAAAACCCTAACATTAACAAAACCAGATAAGGTCCATGGATCCTAACAGAGACATGTTATTACTCCATAAACTGAAGGAGACAACCAGACACAGGACTGATGTTTAGTCAGTGTGATGCAAAGAAAAGGGTATGTTAACTGAGGCCTTTAATAAATTCTGAAAGTTTTAAATTAAGTTTTTAGTTTTCATTTAACCTTAGCCAAACTTGTTGTCCTTTTTTGTTGCAGGACAGTAATTTTCACATTATTGTCTACAGCACAATCTGAGCCAGGGGTTGTGCTCATTTTTAAAGGGTCATTTTACTGAGCCCTTTGCATTTGGTATACCTGTGGCTAGATTACTGATGGGTTGTTGTTGCATACAGAGTCTTTTAGTTCCTCACTGTAGGTTTTAACGGCTGTGTTGGTCCATTAGGTCGACTGGCTGACCATCTAGTTTTTGACGTTTTGAAAGAAAAGCTGAATTCAAAGCCATGTAGGAACCATGGATTTGTTCTCGATGGCTTCCTAAAGACGTATGAGCAAGCAAAGCTGATTTTCTCTGGTAAGTTTTATCCATTAATTTAATTACTGCATAATGTTTATTAATATTGATTACACTAATGTGGATGTGGTGGGGTTTTTTTTAATCATTCAGATGAGGACACAGAGAACCAGGATATGATGTCCAAAACACCTGTGTACAACAAGAAGATCACTCCAGGTTGTTGATGTACTTCTTACTTTAGCTTAACAGTGTCAGGTCGTTAGCATAGTAGGCACTGGAATTGTGTAAAATAACCATATAACTAACTCACCAAAACTCTCTTCATACCATGAATAATATAAAACATTCTGTCTGAAGCACTTTCTTATTCTACTTGTTTTATGTTTTGCAGACCATGTTTTTGCCCTGGATGCGACGGATGATTTTCTGACAAAGAGAGCACAGGGACTTCCACAGAGTGTGGCAGAGAAAATGCACTACACTCAGGAAGAATTTGTCCCTCGCCTGACGAGATACAGACAACTCAGTACCGCTGAGGAAACCCTGCTGGACTACTTTGACGAGCTTGAGATTCACCCAGAACATATCGGTACTGTCCCCAAAACCACATAGTTCATATTAGGATTAAGAAAGACAGCAATCTTCCTTTTTTGTGCCATTAATCAATCTCATAGTGTGCCGTTAAGCTGTTACCCACATGGCAACCAACATAATGTATGACCTGTTCCTCTCCAGAGGTCACTACAGGTGATTCAGACTACACAGATGTTATGAAGAAGATCACAGAGATGGTGGGGGTTCCCACGAACTATGGTGTGAGTCCAGAGGAGCAGGAGGAGGAGGACAGAAAGAAAGAAGAAGAGAGGAAGCAGAAACTGGCTGCAGAGGCTGCTGAGAGGAAACGCAGGAATGAAGCTGCGCTGGCTGAGATGGTTGCTCAGTATGAGGAGTGGGTAAGATGAGAGAAGAAGTGTTGTATTGTACATTCACAGATGGTAGTGATAACTTCCCATGCCACATGTAGCATTCAGAGAGGATGTATAGTAAATAATAGGAGCGGAAAGCAAGAATTCAGACTTTACTGCCTATAGAACACAATGGTTGGTAAATACTAACAATCAATTCAATTATTTTATTATTTATTAGCAGAAGAATCTGTCCGAGGTGAAGAGACAGGAGCACGAGCTGCTGGAAGCTCACAGTCTTCCTCTGAGGAACTACCTGATGAAGTATGTGATGCCCTCGCTCACTGAGGCCATGTTAGAGTGCAGCAAGATCAAACCAGAGGACTCCGTTGAATTTCTGGTATTCACACAGTAGACCTTCTATACTGAACACAAGTGCCTTTGTTAAATACGAGTGAACTGATACAGCAGTTGATATTTTCCGTCTTGTTTCTGCAGGCTGAATATCTGCTACGGAACAACCAACAAGAATCAGTCTAATGAGGAAATGATCCAATATGAATGTGAATGTTATTCCTTTCCAGCATTCGATGCCCTGTTTATTCTACAGTAATTAACATAATCAAAAGATGATTGTACCAAACATTTTAATGGAAAATGGAAAAAGTTCTACGTCAGTGTTACAGGCTCATAATAAATTAGAAGTCCCTTTCATTCAAGCAATTGATCTGTCTGATCTTTTCCTGTAGTAGTGACTTGAATGTCACAGATTTTATTCATAAATCCAAAAACATGTCCATGCTTGATTGCGCCTTTGTTGTCGTATATATGTTTATATTTTAGCAGACACTGATAGAAAATTAATTTAAGGTATTTATTTACGAAACATTTACAAAATACTAACATTTTTCTGCAGTGAGTCGTTTAAGTTACAGCCCTTACATGTGTAATCCTGTTTTGGCCTAATATGAAACTAAGTCACCTTTTTTTAAAGGATTTATAAAGTATAAAGTAAATTTATAAATTAAATAATGGCTTTACTAATGTATAGTAAATTACTTACAAATTCTTTATAGATCATTTATAAGCCACTGATAAGAGCAACTTTTGGGTTGGTGAGTCATTAATAGTCAAATTTTTTATAAATGCTTATGAGTTTCGCATGAGTTTCTGCAGTTATATGTGTTAATAAAGTCTTTAATAAATGGTCATGAGCATCTCATTTTCTAATAACCCTTAAGCAAAAGTTTGTAAGTCATTTTCAAATATGCAGCCTACAGCCCTTCTCAGAAGGTCAGAGGTCAAGTGCTCCATTGGATCGCTTCATCGCTTTTATGAAGGGTGACTTATTGGGAATCAATTATATGTCAAGCAAGCGGGAGTGCAAGAAGCTCAGCTAGCTGCCAAAGTGGAAAATAAAGTGTTCGTTCCTGCACAGCGTGGATATGAAAGAAAAACTATGAATAGTTTCACCCAGTAAAATGGCTGAGTGTGTGCACAACACTCATTACAAGAAAAATACAATATTATCATTTAATATAAAAAACTTTAAAGTGTATTAAAGTGCCAAACTATAACTATGCTTTAACATAATACACAAAAACATACAGTAGGTAAGTACCACAAAATACATTGCAGGTATATCGTGATGTGGTATGAATACACTTTATATACACATATAACACTCTTCAAACACTAAAAAGTAGACTTTCAATATGAAAAATACACATTTTTTTCTCTTGGCGTAGGACTTGGCTCAGTGTTTGTTAGAGACGTTTATGGTTTAGCCAGGTTTCCACTCGTTACAGATCTGTCCTCTCACTGTCTCCATCTGGTCCGTGACTCAGCTCCCACTTTGTTGAAGAGTCAGAACTTACTGGAAGAAGCATGCTGACTCTGGTCTTCATCCAGCAAAGATGTAAACACAGCAATCTTCTGATAGACTTCAGACAATCTTCAGACAAAGTTATTCGGTTGGAGGTGAGTAAAAAAAAGTCACATTTTGAAACGTACAGAAAGTAATCAAAATATGTGACTTGCATGTTATGTGAATCATAACAAGAGGTCACTGTGCACGCAGTTGTACAGAATGTGATGTCTGCTCTTTCAACAGTAGGTGGTGCAGAAATTCTATCATGAAACTTCACAGAGGCAAAGAAGCACAAGAGAGACGACCACTTGGCTTCAGATGTTTAAGTGTTTCTATTTTTCTCAGTTCCACTTAAAGACAAGAGACCTCTTGGGTTATAAGATGCATTGAAATCCCATTGTCTCGCCTTGCTGTGCTTTGAATGAATTAGTCTCGCCGCTGAAAAGGCCTTTGTTCTGATATCGTTATAAAATGTGTCATAAAATAAGAATGTGTCGCTCCAGTTGTTGGATATTAAAGTCATACTGGAGTTTGCTTTGTAGTTTGTTTGTGACTGAGGAACTGTGGAATCCACCAGCTAATTAGAAACTGTCTGAAGGCTCGCTAATGTGGAAAATAAATCGTAACAGAAGCACTTCCTGTCACAGTGACTTTATGTACAAAGTCTTACCACAATAAACAGCAAGAAATGTATTCTCCAGGTCATTAAAGCTGCAAAACTATATCATTGTTCCTGCAGCTGTGGGAACTACAGTATATCCATACTTCTTTGAGGTTCTTAATGCATCTAACATGAACTTTTCTTCACACACATTTAAATTAAATTAAGATTCAATACGTAAAAGTTTGTTTGTTGATTTAAGTTAACTTACTTTGGCTCAGTAAAACCATTTGTGGACTCAAATGCATGACTCGTAGACCAAACAGGTAAGGTAAAAGCAAAGTCTACTGTGTCATTGCTCAAAGCTCATTTTGGCAACAAGCAGGCAGTCAGACCAGGCAACCAAAAGGGCAAAACAGGCAGTCAATGGGTCATAACAAAGCAAGAAAGCACAGTGATGACACAATACTGCAGATGACCTGATAGAGAACAACTGCTCAACTTAAATATGCTGGGGAGCTGATGAGGGGATTTGGAGCAGGTGTGCAGGTGGGTGTGGCGATGGTAAAAGGTGGTAACACACTGAAGACTACTGCAGGACAGAATTAAAGGAGATGACAGCTTCTAAAATGATGGGGGAGTGAAATACTGTCAAGAGACACTGCAATTTACAAGAGGGGAAAGGGTCACCCCAATCAGCCATAATAAAAATGTTGGCAGTGACACTGGGAGAGGCTGAGTGGTCTGGCAGAACAAATTAGGACAGACTTCCCCTAACAGGGAACAGGTCCAGCTCTGTCACTGACATTTAAATTTCATATTTATGGGGAAAAATGATGAGATGTCCTTCCAAACACCCACGGTTCCCATAATTCATGTCTTCAATATGTGTATGAGTCGTTAAGCTTTTTACTGGACCCCAAAGTCAGCCAGCCCCTTCCTCATTTCCAGTATTTTACTGCCGTAAGAGGAGGATATTATTCTGCCTATTAAGAGTTATTTTTCCCACTATGCACTGGAGCAAGTTAGAAAACCCTAGAAGAAGCACTGGTTTAGTCTAACAGTCTATATTTTGGTAGTCGTGGTGGAAGATTTTTGTTAATTAACTTTATTGTCAACTGTTTCCTCATAGTGTTAACACATCATGTTGTTATTTTAACTGCTATATCCTAATATCCTAAAGCAGTAAACTCCACCCATCTGGCAGTCGAAAAAGGTTCGAAGAAATGCTGAGAATCCGTTATTTGCTCTCAGGTCTGTTTGGAAAACATGAGTCATCATCCCAGATGGTGCAGCTGCCTCTGTTGTACTGAAACTTCTCACCTGCTCCAAAGCATGCTGGGAAAAGACATCAGAACAGACTGAATACAGTAACCCACCTAGAGAGTGCTGCTATTGTACTTCTACTAGCATAAATACTACTAATATCAGGGCTACTGCTATTAGCCTGACTACCATTACCATTTTACTTTTACCTTACCGCAGTTATAATAACAGCTGCCACAATTTTATTATTTTTACTACATTTTCTAAATATAATTGCAGTTACTATTGAAAGTATAATGATAACAAATACAGCAGTATAAGCTGTAAGCTAATTATTAGGGTTTACTCTTCATCTTCCATGTGGCAAATGATTGGACAAAATCTTGAATAATCATTTTTGTAAAGCTCCAAAAGGTTTACATGCAATACATACAGATCAACTAATGAATGTCGTCTACCTTGATTATAAAATGTGCTTGATTACATCATAGACAACATATCTCGAGACGCCCTCAGAGTTCCTTCCCCTTAATGAATGAATAAATAATGATGAAAGTATCGGCCTCCTGAGCCACCTCAGGAGGTAGAGCGGGTCGTCCATTAATCCCGGGGTTGGCGGTTCGTTCCCCGGCTTCTCCTGTCCACATGTCTAACTGTCCTTGGGCAAGACACTGAACCCTAATTGCTTCCGATGGAGGCCAGCACCTTGCATGGCAGCTGAGTCGCCATCAGTGTGTGAATGGGCGAATGACCTTTACCAATCTGTAAAGCCCACTGGGAACCGTTAAGGTTGAAAAGCGCTACATACAGTAAGTGACGTCCATTTACCACTTAAAAACCCTCATTGGTCACAGCCAGAGGTCACTGTCTGGTTCAGCCTAATGGCCGCTCTCCAATGGAAAACCTTTAATCCACAATGCCAGAAACAGTGTATTAGTGAGGACTTTCACCTGAACAAGCGAGGAAGAAAGGCCTCATTCTGTGGTGCAGGGCGTCGGCTCGACCGGCTGAAATACAGAACATTTATGGTGGAAATATCGTCCTCTTTCCTTCACCTTTTCTGACCGCCTGTTTTATTTAATTCATATTTATTTTGAGCAGTTTTCCTTTTGATTGCTTCCTAATGTTTTATCCTCTTTATGTTACTTTTCTGTAAGAGCTGCAGAAATAAGATGTTATTTTAACTGAAGTACTGTCATTGATGTGTGTGTGTGTGTGTGTCTGTGTGTGTGTGTGTCTGTGTGTGTGTATTTGTAGGAAATATGTTGTCATGTCATCCTCTCCACAGCTCATCCTGCACTTACAAAAATGAGAGAGAGAGAGGACTTGTGTAAAAGAAAAGGGAACCAAGTTTTTGTATTCACTCCTGTTAAACAGTAAAATTACCCATGGTGCCAAGTGGTCTGCACACAGCGTATGTGTGTGTGTGTGTGTGTGTGTGTGAGAGAGAGTCAGACTGAGGTCTGTGATGGCCTCAGTTAGCCATGTTGTTTTATCTGCTAGGGTGGTGCTAGGCTTCTACCACCCCTGTGGTGGTCACCCTAACATCTGCTGGTGGTTGAAAATGCTACAAGAGGACCACACACACACCATGCCTACCATGCCATAGATGTATGTGGACAGGGAAGTGTAGTGAACCATCTCAGTGTTTCTCATTGTGATCACACACACACACACACACACACACACACACACACACACACACACAGGAATACCATGGATTCCACGAGTAGTCCTGCATATATTGTCTTCCCACTTCAAGAACGAAATGATTCATTCTGACCCCATGTGTCGGCCATATTGACCTACCTCACACCAGAGCATGGTGTCACATGTTCATGTGCACACACACACACACACACACACACACACAACAGTGTTTGCTTTTGTTGGATAATAAAACTGGAAGCCTAAAGAGAGAGTGTGTGTATGTGCGTGTCCTTGCACACAGGCATGCTTCACTGTGCGTGCACCCGCTCACCCAGGAGGCGTCCGAAAGGTCGACTCGTCATTTGTTTCAAAGACTTTGTGTGGCAACATGTTGTGTCTCTGTTGCTGGTGAAGACGTGGTTTCACCAGTTTTCCAAATGATGTTGTCCACAACAAGACAGATTAAAGCTCTGCAACCCGGCAACAATAACAATTACTGTAAGACGTTGTAAACAGCCCAGCAGAGGACACGCGTTATGGAGCATCATGTGACATGATTTAAAAAAAAATCGGAGTGAAGTGAGCTTACCAGACCTCTGTAGCCCGCGCCTCATCTCTGCTTGAAGGTCGAGGCTACATTAGCCGCTACTAGCATAACACACCCGAATCCCTGACTGAACTGTCAGTGGTCGAGTTGCATTGTGGGCATTATATGCACCAGGTTTTTACAAGGAAGAAGAATGAAAAAGATGATATCTCTGGTTCTGCTGCATTGATTCTGCAATGCTTTAAAAAAAAAAATGTCCATCATGACTCCGACAATGCTATAGGAGTGTAATGCTAAATCTGTGGAGTACTCTTTTAAGATTGAACATTTAAGAGTATTTCAACCAACATACACAGATTCTTTTTAGTCTTGACAGCCAGAAAAGACACCAGACTATAATTAGTGTCATGTCATCAGGAAACACTTGATATTCCACAAAGCAAAAAACTAAAGCTGTAAACTTTAGCTGAGTTGTGGCTTCGCACTAAAACCTGATGAACTGGATTATAAAATCATTTTAAAATCATTTAAACTTTTGCTTTTTGTTCTTGGCTGATGTTGACGGTCCAGATTCCAGTTAAAAACATTTTTAAAACACTCATACTAAGAACGGTAGAATCATTACATACCACAGATTTTATATCCTGCCAACACGAACTGAGCCAGACTGGACTAACTGCAACTTGGTCCAGTCAGTTATGATTCCCAAATCATACCTAAAATTGGTTAAACAAACAAAGTGTGTGTCACAGAGGTTGTAATAATAGAACAGGTCTGGGGCGTGCATGCCAGGTAACCTCAACACTGTTGGTTCAATTTTTTGTTGCATGCCATATCCATGCTGTGTGTGTATGAAAGGCTAAAATAAATAAATAAATAATAGTAATAAAAAATAGGTCTATCTGTCTGAGCCATGAGATTCTTAGGATTAGAGAAATAATTGAGAGATAAATCTCATCTTCCTACTGTTTAAAACAAATTTACTATTCTGTATACAAACTCAGCTGTGTTCCTCTTCCATTTAATTCAGTCATTTAATGCTGTTTTAAAACAGTTTATGAAATAAAACATCTCAAAGCAAAGCTATTATTTCCTCCAGCACTTTGTTGTTGAGTTGAGGGAACATCATCTAGTTTAAACAGTTGAAACAACAATAAATCATCCACTATGTTTCCATTCAAATGTAATAAACGACACATTTCGAAAAGAACATCATCCTCTGATCCGGAGTTTCATTTCACTGCAGTGGCATTCTCCACATTTGGTTCAAATGATTTTTGCTCTGCTAGTTTATGATCAGATAGACTTATTAATAACGTGCAGCTAACACATACCAGGTGATGTCCTGCAGTGAGATCATTTTTCTTTTCAGCATGTGCACTCCTGCTGTTCAAGCTGGAAGCTGTTTGTGTTTGCGTGTGTTCGTCAGCACGCGTGAGTTTTGCGTAACATGTTTATGATTTTGTGGTTATTTACATTAAGAGTACTGGGGATAAAACAGCTCTGACCTCTCATTTGCTTCGCTCAATTTCAGTATAGGAAATCCAATGAATGGACTGTTCACAGACCCACCACAAACTGCCTGCATGTTTTTCCACCCAAAAAATATTTCCTTTCTCTGTTCTCATATATCTGTGGATACATGATCTTGTTTGTGTATCAGCCAGTTAGTATTGTGCACCTCTCACGCTTGATCCCTCATTTACTACGTCTTCTTTACATCATAATAAAGCCTCTCTGGGTCAGGCAGGGACCAAATACGTTGGCCAATATTTCCTTTAATCCCTTTGGAGCATCAGTTTGAGTAGAGGAAGTGTCAGCAGTTCTACTCGTGACTTCTCAGCAGGCTCCAGGGTACACAGGCCCTCTCGATCAATCATAGATACGAATATCTGAATGGTTTCCAAGTGGTAATGGGAGCCGGGTCTGGCGAGGTTCCTGTGAGTCTGTAAGAGGAAAGTTTGGACAGCGAGAAAAGGTTGAAAATGTGATTTGTGATGCAACACGGAAAGAATTACCTGCAGAAAAAGGCAAAGGTTGGTTTACTGTTAGCCTTTCAGTACAGTAGATCTCTATTGGAAATCCATCATCCTGAAGAATAAAAGGGTCATCTGGTTATGAATACTTTGAGCTCTTAAGAATCTAGAAGACTTAGCTTAAATACCCTAAAAACATTTCCCAAAGAAAACAGATCTGGCTCCGTTCAGAGGACAAGCTTGTGTCTTTTTTTCTGTGTTTACATGAGTGTGCGTGAAAGAATGTGTCGTGTAGGTGGGTGATTGCGTGTGCGTACATGTTTGCGGGTTTCAGACAGTGACATTATAAACATCCCATAATTATCTCTGATTGCCTCGGGGACCCCCTGACTCCTACAAACCCACAGTCGTACAAGCTGTCATAATCTGCTCCCCCTGGAAATAATTATCTGTGTTGACACGGATTTGTTTACATAAAACGACTCTTGCTTGTCACATTTCAACGTGAATTTTCTTTCCAGTGAGATTTGAAGAAGCACTGTGTAGTTCATACCGATATGACATCTGGTTCCCCTATAGATTATATATG
This sequence comes from Maccullochella peelii, assembly GCA_002120245.1. Taxonomy (NCBI): domain Eukaryota; kingdom Metazoa; phylum Chordata; class Actinopteri; order Centrarchiformes; family Percichthyidae; genus Maccullochella; species Maccullochella peelii. The sequence goes on along the minus strand of LKNJ01000222.1, from coordinate 37,763 downwards.
TTACAGTGTAAATTCAGTTCATATAGGGTTATAAAGTGAGTTACTAGTACCACTTGTTTAAGGTGTTTAAGGTCCTGATTCGCTTTTCTAGGCTCTGGGAAATGTACAACCTTCATGGATTAAAAAGTCATAGTACGAAGTGTAAGACGTGATTGTGTTTGCAGTTGAGGTCCTGTCAAAAGCTTCACGGATGTCTCTTATAATGGCGGTCTATGGGGAAAAAGGCTTTTGGCAAATAAATTCACTTTTCCTCTCTTTTTTATCCCCAAATGAAACCCAGAAAATCAAGTAACTTTGTGCACATGTGTGTGTCTCTGCTAATGGTTATGTTCAGCGTGTGTAGGAAGGGCAGTATTACAGCATGGAGAAACACAGATGTATGGCAGGGTATGGAGCATATAGTTGCATAACACAGGCGAGAGGTTATTTAAATTTATAATGGCCAACATCCCTCCTCTGGCAGAGCTGCTGCCGAGAGAAAGAGAGCAGAGAGAAAGAGCAGTGTCTAAAAACTTCTGTTATTCTGAACACAGGGAGGGAAATGAAGAGAGGACTTTATACTGCAGCTCCTCCCAAAAACACTGGATGAGGGTTAACCAAAGGTCTGACTGTGTGTCTGTACAGGGTCATGCGTTGGGTGCAGCTTTTAAAGAAACATACTACAGTATGTTTTAGGTTCTGCGCATGTTTTAGGTTTTAGGTAGGTAATCAACTTACCCATTAAGTGATATCATATGCAGGTTACCATACATTATGTTAAATCGACAACCATTATCCAAACAAGAAGAATGTTCTTTGGGGTTTTTTTGGCCATTTGAAAATGAAACATCATTAATTCAATGTAGATTGTAAGCGTTTTTTGTTTTTTTATTGCATGATCTTTACTTCTTTAACACCTCTGCTATGGAAACTACGAAATGTAGTTTATTGTAGTTCCAAACAGTGTGTGGTTATTCTTATTTTCTTTGGCAGAATTTTGCTTTACCCTGGCTTTAAGTTTCCTCTCATTTTAGATGGTCCTGTTGATAATATTCTATCATCACTCAGGACATTGTTTATTAAAACATTAAGACATTGGCACCGAAGCTGTCGATCTACCGGGATACACAGATACTCTTGGTGTCCATGTTTTCATAAATTAACAGGTAAATTGACCTACAGGACAATCACCCAGCTAATGTTCATTTTATTTTTATTTTGTTTTGTGCTTGAAGCATTGAATGACTGGTCCCATTTAATTTAAATTTTTTGGCCATTTGGGGGCAGTTGGATAAAGAAGACACCGCCTCTGTTTTTTAAGCCTTATTGAACTGAATTTTATCTGTAGTGACACTGAATGCTCTGACACGGCTTGAAGACAAACACAATGCCAAATTAAAACTTGGAGATGGTGAAACAATTGCATTGTTTCTACTTGCATAATCGGGAAATCCCTGATGTGTGGTAAATCTTTGAAAAATTGCTTTTGATTGTTCGTTGATGAGCACCAGAGTTTGCAAACTGTCAGAAGTATTTTGTGACTGAGATGAGGAAAGTTTATAGATCCCAAAGCAGAAGAGAAATGTGCTTTTATTTCAATAACCAAATTACTGGTTTTTAATGTTGAGAAACTGTCACGGTTGTCCTCTCGGTTACCACGGCTGTCTGCCATGTGGGCACTGCATGACTCATACACAATTTGGCCCATTTTACCAAACAAGAAAAGCAATGAGGCAAAAACCCACCAACCCACAAGACCACCGTCATGTTGCAGCTAAACTGAAGTGATGATATCCAGGACCCAGAGCTTTAGCTATTACATACAAACTGGTTGTTTGGCAGAGCTGGAGAACAAAGAAGAATGTAGTTCATAAACAAAACATCTCAGATTGCAAAAGAGGGGATAAGATGACCAATTTCCCCCACAATGAAAAAGTCCCAAGAGCTCTTCCACTGACAAACAAAACACAATTTATGGGACATGGATGTGAGTTTTTCAAAGTGAAGGTTTCGACTGTTGGAATGATTTAATATTTGTGTAAAAACTACAAAACAAAAACAACACAGCTAACTGTGTTTATTGCAATACTCTCTCTAGAATTGTGGTCATTTTTCTGTTGTTCATAAAACGCTCATGTGTTGTGTAATGTTCTGATTTACACTTGTGAGCCATTACTCATTATGATTTCTCGCCAGGCTTCAATAACTGGGAAGAAGCATTTTATTGGAATTAGCTTCAATAAAATATGCATTTAAAAACCAGTTCATACGACAGTCTCTGGTGCCAGTGTGGGACATGCTGGATCAATGTGCCAAAAATAAAATGAAGGAAAACAAATCAGCCAATGTTCTCCAGCCGGTGACTGCAGACTAATTCTTCCTCATTTGGCAGCAGCTTCACTCCAAACTCCAAACACATGGCTATAATAATACAAGACCTCATTTCTTCCCCTTCTGCTATACAAAGCAAACAAACATATAATACTTTAATTTAGCCTCTGTATGAAGCGTTAGGTTACTTATTGAAATAACTTTTGGGAAAGCTGTTTTGCAGGCAAGTCATTTTTCCTGTAGCGGAGGAAAACAATCTGAGAGAGTGGATTAGGAGCTGGGCTGGTGCTCAAGGTAAACAGGTGTGTGACGTGAACATTGCAAGTCTGTATTTTTATGTGTATGAGATTTTTTGTGCATTTATGTTAGTTTTTCATATTGAAACTATCTTTCAACCCAGATGCATACATGTACAGTATATTCCATATGTACAGAGGACTCAGTAAAACAGACATTCAGCCTGTGAAATCTGGCAGAAGTAAACAGACCTGACCGAAGCAGCAGATCTCAAGCAGGGAGGCATCCCACAACAGAGGTTTCAGATGTTGTGTGGAGTGTGGCAGCAGGCCAGGGACCACAGGTGCCGCTTCTTGCTGCTGCTGCACTTCGCAATTCAACAAGACAGTGAAAATGTCTGGTTTAAACACTCTTAGACGCCATTTACACTTCATGCATCTCAGACAGCTAAGTTTAAATGCATACAAAGTTATACTAAAATTAGCTATTTGTAATGCAGTTACCAAACAGTTTCAGGTACATTACCACCTCCTTCTGGACTGGAGCAGGGCCGACCCTGATTTGCATGTAACCCGGGAAAACAACAAGAGATTGCAATCAGATTTGCAATCTGGCCAACAGAAATGCATATAGCCTATGGGGCTAAGTGTAAATGAAAGTATCATAAACTCATGTGGATTTAATCCAGATATGAGACACTTGAAATGACAAATGTAAATTGGGCTGTATTTAAAGAAGTAGGTCAACATTTTGGGAAAATGCTTATTCGTTTTCCTTCAAAGAGCTAGCTCGGAAGATTGAGTTTCATGTCGGTACATTAAGTATGGAGCTGGATGCAGGAGGGGACTAGAAGTCAATTAAGACTGGAAGCAGGGGGAAACAGCTAGCCTGGCTTTCTCCAAAGTTCAAAAGTACACCTACTGAAACTTCGAAGCTCGCAAAGGAACATGTTATATCTAATTTGTTTAATCCATACAGAAACAGAAATGTAAAAAACAACAAGTTATGAAAGAATTAGCCTACGTGCTGGAACTAGCGCTAGTTTCCTGGCAACCTCACTGTGATGGCAGTGGCATGATAAGTCACTGCATTCAGCGGCTGTTGTTTGCTGACAAATGGTTACAGGATGTAACTCCCTGTTGTTTCTACCTTTCTGTTTGTGTACGGATTAAATAAATGACACACAACATGTTACAGCCACCTTTAGAGGTAGCCACATTTTAAAACTTTGGACAGAACCAGGCTAGCTAGTTAGCTCCAGGCTTTATGCTAAGATAGACTAATTGCTAGCCTAAGCTACTCGCTAATCCAGCTCCATAGCCTACTTAATCATCTCGGAAAGAAAGTGAATAAACATACTTCTCAAAATGTTGAAGTATTCCTTTAAAACAAACAAATTGATCTGTCTTCCTGTGACGACATACAGACTAAATACATCTGTTATCTTCTAGTATGTTAAAACAACGACCACTTCCACTCCCTTTTCCCAGCTTCAAGGGGAAACTTGTGAAGTTCCTCAGTAGGAACAAAGGCAGGGTTCAGACTGTTCCTCTATTGCCTGCCATGACTGTGCACTGACCGAGTGTTCAGCCCTCCCACCCTCCTCGCTGCAGTCACTGCCAACAGAAATAATCTCAAGCTGGATGACTCAGGGGGTTCAAAAGGTCTGTCCAGGTCATTTTTTTCAAGTCAGTGTCTTGAGACTACAATGAGGGAATAGCAACGCCATGTGTGCAGCCAACCTGCATTCTCAACTCAATTTGGACAACAGCAAACTGTCTTTTGAATTTTTTTTCCCTTTTGTGCAATAATGTAACCATACCTTAAATATAGGGGTGGAAGATCAGAAAATGTTAATTTTAGAAGGTACTGATAAATTATTCCATGTTGTCTCTTAGGTGTGAGAACTTGTTGGTATTCTTAAGACAAGATGAGTAACTTGTCAAATTATTTGGGCATCAAGTGCAGTATCCTGGGAACCAGCTGTGTGTGCAAGTGATCTGAGGAAGTAAAGGGACGTATATGCTAGGTGCATGTGAAGGAGGGCAGGTGGAACTATCCTACCTTGAGCTTCCATCAGTCTTGTTTGGGCACAGTCTCACCATTGCAATCACAATTTCTTCCTTTTTGTTTATTTCAATCATAGTCAATCATTTATTATACTCTATTTATACTTGTTACTTGCTGACTCACTGTGCACATTGCAGCAGGTGTGATCTCCATCCTCACACACACACAGAAAAATGGTTACCTGAGCAAGAGTGAAAGGCCAAGTGTGTTTTTACAGCTGTCTATGTAATGAGCACTTTGGGGGCCTGTCAAGTCAAACGGTTAGCTAACGTCTCAAATTGTGTGTGTATATGTAGATATGTGTAAGTGTGTGTGTGTGTGTGCTTGTCCAGGTTAGGTAATGTCTCTCTGTACCACATGTCTTTGTGACTGAAATTACACAACCCGACCTGGAAAAGTAACAGAAGGCTGGGAGAAAAAAATGATATTTAAAAGTGGAATATAAAGCGAAATCATTTATTCTGAATGTGTATACTTTTCTGCATGGAGATTAGTACATTTTAATTTAATCTGTAAGCGAAGACAAATGCTGGAGAAGGAATTGAAGAACAAATTTGTTATATTACAGTAATGAGTGGTGCGAACGCTGCAGAGGTGAAGGGTTCAATTGCCAGTGCTGTTGCTCTTAATAAAAATGTAAGCAGTCAGTGATTAATAAGAATAAACATGTTCATCAAAAGGCATTAATAAGGTCACATGGCTTTGCAAAATATACTGTACAATTAGAGAGGCTGTGAAAATGGAAAATAATTATTTGAAGTGACCCTACGTTGTTTGCTTTCTGTTGGATAGGTAACTCAGCAAAATAATAACTTCTTACATCCTTAGAGCTGCAGGTGTTGCAGTAAAAAGAGCATTATTGTTCTTTTTAATGGCATGGAAGAACACATGAATGGCTGCACCAAATTTCATGACAATCCATCAAAAAGTTGTTCAGATATTTCAGTCTGGACAAAAGTGGAGGAGCAAAAGACTTGAATTGCTATCCAACGAGCCATGCTGCAAGATGCTCATATCAGCCATGTGCAGGCATCACATCCCATCCCATTCAGCAGAAAGCACTGGTCCTGTGGGGTGCAACAAACCATTACTCCACTACAGTACATCACAGCTACTCAATCCACTTCACAGCCAATCATCCCTGAAGTGTTCATGTGGAAAGAGGGAGAGAGAAGTGTTACATCCCGGTCTCTCAGAAAAACCCCCCAAAATATAGAACAGGTAAATTATGAAGTTTCAAGCTTTCAGCCTGTTGCTAACCCCGTGGGGTGAGAAAATTACACATATATGAAGCAGTGAAATATATTCCACCTGGGAAAGTCAGAGCTGGCAGAGGTTCCAGAAAGCACATCTGGCCTCGGGGTTTATGCTGGCTCGGCCTGGTGTTTTTCACCACAGCTATAGCACACCTTGCCCTCCTCTCACACTTCTTACTTCACTTCCTTTTACATAGCAAAGAGCTGCTCTCTTTCTCTCTGTCCATGTTGGAGATTTTCAGGTTTCAACTTAATTCCGCTGCTGTATTCTATTACACCACCTTCAGGTTAATGATACCTTTTCAAAACCCACTGAATAAACTCAAAGCAGAACGATAAAAGCAATGCTGTTTTTCTGAGTCACCAAAAAGATGACACGACAGAGGGTTTCATCTTGACGAACATTTGTGGTGTTTTTTTCCCTCTAGGATTAGAGATGCTGAACCACTATAATAAGTAGAAAAACAATAATTAAGCTCCCCCTCCAGTGACCTCTGGCAATTTTAAAGTTCTCAAATATACCTTGCAAGTAAGCGTGTGGTGTACAGGGCAAACCGAAATTAACAAGTGATTCCTGCCAATTCAAACAGGCCTTGGTTACTCAGCCCCTTTTCCCATATTACTCAAGTGAACCCCCTGTTTGATCAGGACTGTGTCTGGCTGACGATCTGAAACATGAATCACTGCATGTTTCTGTAACTGATATGAAAGTCAGGATGGTGCTGACACTGGAAAATGCACTTTGAAAAGGTAAAAAAGATTAAATATTGATGAATGAGGAATGAAGTAACAAGACGGGGTGTAGCTGTCCTCGTCATTCTGGTGCTGTGGTGAACTGACAGCTCAGGATTTGGTTGTACAAATGTATTGTAGTATTTTATTTGTCAATTGTCCAGTGACATGAATACATTTTTTGGCCACTTTGGTCCACTCTACAACAAGATGACAAACCCACAGCTCTTACATATGCCTTCTCAAGTTGTTATGGCTTAAGTGTTAGCATACATTTTGTAACTGTCACAGTCTGTCTCTCTGTCCCTCCCCTCCAGCCAAACTTGTGTTTTCCCAGTGCTATTCTTCATTAGTCCACAAGATGCCCTCAGACTTTCTCCTCTCATTCAAGATCCTGCCACTCCCATTTGCATTTCAATCACCTCATTCCCTCACCAGTCACTTCCTACATATACAGGTCCCCTTCCTTTGTTCTCTTGTTGGTTCATACTGGTTGTCATGTCCTCAGTTTCCATGTTCCTGTCTTGCCCTTTGTATGTTCCTTCTGTAACCTGGACCTGCCTGTTACCAGTTACCAAGCTCATTTAGTGCAAATATATAATTGAACTGCATGAGCCTCCCTGTTCATCTGCATTTGGCCATATCTACAGTATGGGGTTTTAGTGAATTTGTAGTCCAGGACTGCTTATTTCTCTTCCTACTCTTTTCCACATTTTCTATCAATTCTCTCTTTCTTCCATTGTGTCTTTGCTTTCTCAGTGTGTCTGTTTTGTGGTTCTGGTGACATCTGTAATACTGTGCCCTGCAAATGTGTCCTCCAACAATTTAGCAATAGTTCCGGTAGTTTATTGTTCCACATGTGGGAATAGTTGAGATTAGTCCGCAGGAGGTATCTCCTCAACACACGTCTGACAAAAAAAAAAAGCAGAGAAGTAGTGCTTCTCAGATTGAAGGATGTCTAAAGTGAGAATAAATCACATGGGTTCAAATCATATATCATAAGACTAATCCTGGATTTTTATCTCAGCCATGTATTCCTGCTTCATAGATCAGAAACAGCTGCACTTTTACGCTTTTTATGTTTCTGAGGTGAAAATAGCGAATGATTTAGAGCAAATGTTCCATGCTCATAACTAAGGTTAAGGGAATGCAGGAATAAGGGACTTGGGTGGGTTCTTGAAGGAAGTTTTTGTTGGAGATCGGGTTCCTAACATCCCACAAAACATATCATGTTCCAGCACTGAGAAAGAGGGAAATGCTGTGAAAATATCATTCAGCAAGAGATCTGCGCTGTCGCCACAGCCTGCTGCAGGGACTTCATAAGCTGTTTTCTACAACAACACATCTGCATAAGCTTGTTTCAGATATTGTTTGCTGATTGATAACAAATCATGCCCCATTTAAATATTCAAAAAAAGTATTTTGAAGAGGATAAGTGCTTTGCTTTAGATAGCATAAAACTGGTGATTTTTGGAGCATATCAAATGTCAAATTTTTGTCAATCTCTGAACTCTTATTTTTGGACATCTGTACCCTACACTTTACTAAATTCTACTATGTTAATTGTAGGGCACATTTTTGGTACAGTACCTATGTTAAAACAACAGGGTTAATCTAGACAATTGAATATCTTTGAGTCTGTGGCAGCAAACCTCAAAAATCTAATGGGAGGGGTTGACATGTGTTTTGAATTAATGACCGCTCCCTTTCCTTCACAGGGCAACAATAGCACTCTGCTTTGGAAGTACAGTAGGATACTGACCAGACTGTTAAAAACAGGTTTAATGAAGTTCGATGCAAGCCAGTCGCATTTCATTACAACACACATGTTTACAAAAATAGTATGTTTCCCTTTTTTGTTTTCTGAGATATAAAAGATTATGTGTGTATTATAAGACCCAAACCCTCGTATAAGTCATTACTCTGCTTTTCCAGTTGTTTGTGTGTGTTTCATTTTATTACTTGACATGTTTACAAGCATTACTAATTGTTTGTTGAATGGGTTTCATGACCTTTCTAGCCTTCACACATCTTACAAGAATAGTTCAACATTTTGTGAAATATGCTTATTTGCTTTCTTTCCAAGACTTAGATGAGAAGATTTATACCACTCATGTCTGTGCATAAGGTACAGAGCTGGAACCAGAGGCAATTAGCTTAGCATAAAAACTGGAGGCAGAGGGAAACAACTAGCCTGGCTCTCTCCAAAGTTCAAACACCTCTAAATCATACTATTTACCACATTGTATCTTGTTTGTATAATCTTATATTGACAGTAAAATCAGATTCAGGTTAGCCGTTTCCACCTGCTCCCAGTCTTTATGCTAAGCTAGGCTAATCACCTCCTGGCTCCAGCTCCCGGAAACAGTGGTTCTCATCGAGCTCTCGGAAACAAAGCAAATCAGTGTATTTCCCAAAATGCTTGTCAACAAGAGAGTTACAGTACTTTCACTTTCTTTTACTTTCATTTGTACAGCAACAATAGAAGCAACCGTTCCATACAATGTAAAGCAAATTTCAAATTTAGAGGGCATAAATTCTGCAACTTCACTTCTTCAAACACAGATTATAAAATGACAGTTTTGCCAAGTAGATGAAAGAAAACTCTTCAGAGTACCTGCTCTGAAATGTCAAAACATAAGCAAACTGCCTCTTTTTTTTTGCACTTTAAGAACCAATAAAGTGTCATCCATCAGAAAAGGATGTGTCAATGTGTACATAATGTAAAAACAAAAAGATATTTGTTCTGTGTCCATATAGCAGTAGGAATGTAAACCTTTGAGTAGTCTGGACGGCAAAACACCACTACTTTAGTCCAAATCTGTGGTTAACAGCCCTTTAGTCATTTATTATACCCCATGAGGTTTTGGTAGCTTGACAACGACCTCAAACATATTCTTTCCTTCCAGTACATCCAACTAGCCAAGACTTAAAATTCAATAATATGTGGGGGGTTTTATTCCTATTGATCTCATCATCTAAGACACATTTTTAATTTTGGTAAAATCTCATACAATGTCGGGGCTTGTTGTATTTGGTTATTCTTTGGTTTTGGTGTACAAGGGAACACTCATCAAAAGTAGTTATGAGACCCATGTGTTGTATGGAGGCAGTTTTCTCCAACATACCACCATACAAAATTCAAAGTCTGTCCAAAAACTGGCCTTGGGTACTCTTCTTTCTCACTTCTCAACAACAGTTCAGACTGTGGCAGCAGTTCTGTTTTCTATTTTTTAGACTATCCTCTCGGTTCATTTCATGTAGCCATGTCATATCAGGGTAATTTCCTCCTTTAAAGCCCCATCTCCAACTTGATTTGTTCGTAAAGTTCTCGATTGTCTTGCATAATCCCATAGAAATTGATTATTGCGTCTCCAGTCACAATGGAAGATATCCCGTCAGTTTCTTTCCGTCAATGAGCTTCTTAATCTTCTTTGTACCGGACAAATCACCTCTGAGTCCATGTCTTCGTCCATCTTTCTACTGTCTCTTGGCCCCAGTAGCAGGCGTCATGGTCTGCTGCTGGGTGTTGATTCGGTCATGGGGGTATGAAAAGCCTGGAGGTCCAGGGGTTCCTGGTGGTCCAGGCGGCCCTGTTGGCCCTGGTTTTCCCCTTGGTCCTGTTGGCCCAATGATGCCCGGTAGACCTGCCTGACCCTGGATCCCTGGAGGCCCTGTGGGACCCTGGACGCCGTCTATACCGGAGAGGCCCATGTCACCTTTCTGGCCCTTCTCACCACGCGGTCCTGGAGGACCAAGAGACCCTTTACTTCCTTTGATTCCTACTGCTCCTCTATTGCCACTGGGGCCTGTTTCACCTGGTGCTCCTTTGGGCCCAAGTGAACCCTTCTCTCCAGCGGATCCACGGCTTCCTATAAGGCCTCGGTCACCTTTGCCCCCAGTCAGTCCCATGGGTCCTTTTGAGCCGGTCTCACCACGGTTCCCTTTGGGCCCTGGTGGTCCAGGAGCACCTATTCAGAGAGGACAGTGAGGTGAAGTTAAAAAATAAAGTGTCCTGTTTTCCTTTTTATATACGATACCATCTACTGTACCTTTCACTATAGTGAAGTTCTTTATGAGCTGGGTATGGTGAACATCCACAAGCTTCATCTCCTCCATCACCATGGACAGGTTCCTGACATCCACATCCAGCCGGACATTCAACAACATGTTTTGCTGTCTCAGTGTGTCGGCCAAGTGGAGGAGTAACAAGACTGTGTTGTTAAGGTTCTGCACAAAAGAGAGGAGGAGGATACAAGGATTAATATAAGAAGCAAAATCCGTAAGAACACAAATACAAAGAACAAGAAGGGGAGAGGAGAGAGGAAGGAGAAATCAGGTAAGTACAGAAAAATCTCATTGACAGACTGGGCTGAGTCTCAAAAATTACAAATCAGCTTAGCTAGCCTTCAAGCTAACAAACTATCCTGATTGAGCTTGTAAGGCTCAAAAAGCTGAATAATATTAAGGAGAAATGCATAAACTTCTTTTTACAAACAAATCAAAGATGCTTGCTAGCCATAGCTAAATTTGGATTATTTTGTCCTGGAATATCAAAGCTCCAGCAGCACATATGTCATCAGACAAAACTTTACAAAGACAACCAATCGCATATGTGGCAGGTAAGGGGTGTATCTAATGTTGGCTTCAGCTCTAACCTGCATGTTTTGTCTGTATTTATCCATGTATACGTAAGCAATAAGAAAGAATCTTCTGTGGTTACTACCTGTAGATCTTCTGTGTGTCTGCCCAGGCGACTCTGGCAGGACGAGCTCTCGATGTTGATGTACTTGTACATGCTCTGGACGTGGCTGACGGTGGCGTTGATGCTGGAGGAGATCGTGTCAATCTCCATCGAGATGGAGTTCAGACGACCATCCAATGCAGAGAAACGCTCACCTGTCCGGTTTTCATAGTACCTAAAGAGGTTATAGTTGGTTATAGTGTGAGTTTTTACATTTCCGGAATGATAATACTCTCTTTCTTTGTCTGCATGTCGAGTGTGCGTGTGTATTATCTATTCATCATGATGTGGGAACATCTGTTCACAATGTCACATGTGGGGGCTCGCCTCCCATCTGAGACAAAACATCTGGCAGTTGCCTTTAGGGTTAAGGTTAGAATTTGACTTAAGGTTAGGGTAAAGGGATTAGGCATGTATGGTGATGGTTCACCTGCAGGGAATTGATGTAAGTCAATACAATGTCCTCTCATGTGTAGAAGTACACATGTGTTACCTGGAATGGTAGTGAAGGTCATGCATGTTCTCCTCGTGTTCGTCCATGAAAGACGTCACATTGTCAAGCTGCATCTGCAGGTTCATCACCTGGAGAAAATGCAAACATACAATGTATGTTGTACTTCTTCACTTGTGAGGTAATTGACATACCGTAAATTCTCATATAAAGGCTTGGTCTTTAATAAATGCTGGGTAAAGCAGTCATTGAGGGGAGTGAAATTAACTTGTAGCCTACATCAACAGCTCTCCACATCAGTACAACAGTCATGTCATACTCAGCACTTTGCTGATCTGAGTTTGGAAGTATTTGAAAAGGTCTATCTCTAATACGCCTTTTCCAAATAGACCTGGTTCTCTCTGTCACTGAGGTATTTAAAAGCCACTATTTGAGAATTTACGCCAATGCATTCCATAGACCGACTACATGGCTAAGCCCAACCCTTACCCAACATTTTAACTTTAATTCTAAAACCAAATCTTAGCCCTCAAACAGACTTTTTAAGAGGTCAAAAATGTTTTCGAGGTCCAAATTGGTGTACAAGAGCTCACCCAGAAAAAACAGGATTCAGCCAATGTTTTTTTTAAAGACAAAAGTTTAAGCTGCTGATGGACTCCATTACAAACCTGTAATTATGGAGATTGATACAACGGTTCTATTCTTTATTAGCAGTATGTTTCGGCAAAGTGCTTTCCTTCAAATCTATAAAACCTGTGTGTAATAGCTAATAGACATGTAAAATAACCCTATTAGATGCTATATCAATCAAACAATCACAAATCTTTTTTGTCAATCATTTTTTTAAATTAAACTTGTACATGGGGCGGGTGTTGTGTGCTGCAAACACACCTGCTGGGTGAGGTCATAGTACACCTCGGTAGACATGGCGATTCTCTGGTGATCTGCTACGATGTTGTTTTGGAGGAAGCGCATGTTTTGAATGGTGCTGCTCGTGTTGGATTTGATGGCGCTCAGAACGCGGCTGTAGTTCTGCCATTCGGTGGTCAACTTCTGGAGGATCAGAGTCTCCTCATCTGATTTTCTCTGTAGGGCATCTATCCACATTGTACTGGAGAGCAGAGGAACACACAGAAGACATGTGAGGTGCAATGGATAAAACATCAGGCTGTGGTCACATTATTTTGCCTTTATCAAACTGTGTCTGCTATATTTTTCTTTTCACAAACAATTAGGAAGCAGCCAAAAAGTGTATGATGAACCACTACTTTATATTTAAATAATTTAACTAGATGGAAATAACTTCTCTTTCTTAATAAATAATAAATCATGTACACATTGCAAAAGATAACATCACCCCATTTAAATCCATGGTCAAAACAACTCAAGATGGTTGAATGCTGCAGCTGTGCCCTTTTCAAATGGGAAATCCCAGCTGTTATTCTTACTGTACTTTGCCTGCATAAATTCATAAAAACAAAGAAATTGCAGTTGTGGCCATGACTGGCTGCTTGTCTGCTGTCATCCACTGAAGTTCCCACACGGCCAGTTCACTAAAAGTTCTACAAGACATGTACATGTAGCTCACAAGACATGATTATAATCTAACATGGGGTTGATAAAATAATATGAATACTGTAGCAGTGTTCATTTCGTTAATGAAAATTGCGATTAAAGATATATAATACATAATTATATAACGTCGACGACCATTTTTTCCATGATGAAGACGAGACGAAACAATATCTGTGACGAAACAAGAGGTGACTAAAATGAACAAAATCTCTCTTTATTTATGTTGATGAAAAAAGAGACGAAATTACATCAACTGTTTTTTTTTTTTCTTCAAACAATCACGTGATCCCAAACTCATTCTTGTCATTGAATGGCTGTGCATTTCTCTTCCCAAATTCTCTTCCCCATGACTTTGCACACTGCCAAAAGTGCTAAACCCTGGAGCTAGCTGCACGACTGTAGGAGCTCGACCAACATCAGACGGTGATGGGAAAAGTACATGATGGCAACAGCGAGGCTTGGTCAGAAAAAACTGGTCACCTTTTGAGCCACTTCAAAATAAAAAGTGTGTGCATAGTGAGGTTATCGAGAGAGAAGCCCTGTGGCTACAAAGAGCTCGCAAGAATCCTACAAATCTGAGGAGGCACCTCAAGGCGCACCACACAGAAATTGAGGTAACGTTAATGATAAGAAATTACTTTTTAACTTATATTAACTTAAGTCAATTAAGTCACAAAAGTATGTAGTAAAAGTAAAAGTAAAAAGGACGAGGTTGACTAAATAAGATTAAAACTAACATTTTTGATCTCAAGAGTAAGACTAAATCTAAAAATAGCTGACAAACTTAACACTATACTGTAGTGATAAATGTTTGATTTGAATTTGATTCAATGTCTACATTGTTTAGCCATTTCTCCAAAACTGCAAATGTTACTGTATCTTTACCTGCAAAGCTTCCAGTAACAATAAAGCAGAAGAATTTATGTATCACATAGTCGATATCCGTGTTTATGTATAAAACACAGTTCAGAGCGTATTAAGTACCTGAGTGCCACCGTTGTGTTAACTTGCTGTGCTGTAGCTTTGGTGTCATACTGATCCTCCGTCAGCGTCTTCATTTTCTCCTCCGTTTCATCGATCACGTCCTTCCAGCCCTCCACCCGATCCAGGTATCTTTCCAGCGACTGGTTGAGGAGTTTGATTGACATGAGGTGGTTTTGCATGTCGCGTGTCAGCCGGTTGCTGGTGGTCTTTAGTGCGGTCTGGGTCTGGGAGGCCTGTTCCAGGACCTGGAGGGGGACAGGGAGTTAGTGAGGCTGTACCTCGCTATAAAAAGCTAAAATGTGAGGATTTGCTGCTTTTCTCTGTTTTATATCTTTACAACTTAAATATCTTTGGGTTTTGGACTATTAGTTGAACAAAACAAGCGACCTGAATATATCACCTTTGTCTCTTAGAACTTGTTTTGTGATTCACCATTCAGTACCTGTTCCTGTCCCAGTATCATCCTCTGGATGTCTTCAAACTCTCTCTTCAGCCTGCTGATCTCCTCGCTGTACAGAGTCACATCCAGACAGCCTGAACAGTTAGAGGTGGAGCTCAGATCTGTGGGATTGAAGAGGCAGGATGGATAAAAGTTCTAGATGTCTGTATATATGTCAAAGGTTCTGGTAACCACATGTGTGTTTTATGAGAGAGAAAAAGATCGTTTGAGCTCCCCTGACATCACATTCAATTATCCGTACTGCTTCACACTTCATGAATGACCTTAAAACACCTGGTACATATGCAGGGTAGCAATCAAACCGCATTTGGTAGCTATTCAGGAACTTTCGATTGTATCATCTTCCACAGCAGATGGGAAGACACTAAATGTCACTAAACATAATTCAGTAGGTAAGTAACTGTTCCAAATAGACACTAAATAGACCTGATAGTGAGATTGTTTTGTCAACTGCTATTTCCAAGGAATTTAACTTTCAATCTCAATTTTTAAGCCAACGGGAACGAGAAGTCCTTAAGGTGCCCAGAAAATGGAAACTTGAACTTCTACATTTCCATGACAACTGAGCAAAAGATCCAGAGTAGCTACTAAATGGACTTGGACGAGAATTAACTTCTAAACAATCTCAAGGATCTATGTATTTTAGACACACTAAAAAATGATTATTTATACTACCAGAAAACAGCGATTTTAGGCTCTTTTAGTGCTTTAAATGAATTAATTTAGGAAGCTTCTATACAGGAACATACCAAAACAGTTCTACAATTACAAACACATTTTAAGAATGTATGAAATCATCAAAATCAGTAGAAAAGCAAATAAAATTTTCTTAAAGAAACAGGTTTTTCTTTTTTGTAATTACTCAAAGAAACCTTGAAGAACTCTGTTTTCTGTGTGCATGTGTGTCTTTTCATTGCTATTGTTTTCCTATAATGTTTAGGTCTATTTTTCTTTTTATGTTGAGGTGACTCAACATAAAAAAAAAAGACCATTTCTAAGTCATTCCAGCTACTTTACCCTCTATTCCTTGCTGAACCCTGGAGATCTTCTTGTGGTAGATGGACTCCTCCTCAGACAGGCTGTCAACCTTCCTGAACACTGGAGACAAGGCGAAGTTGAGTAAGTTAAGGAAAAATGTTCAAGGGTTATAAAATTACATACTCTAATTCCTGAGTTCAGGATTTACGTTTCAGTGAGGGAACAATATAGACTAACTGACAGCCATGTCACAGTTTTGTTTTTGTGAAAGTCAGTCTAAGTCCATGGGAAACACATGCTAACAGGAAAACGGAACACCACTGGTGCCTGAACATTTAGTATAACAGTAGTATTCAGGGAGAGAAAATAACCATGAAGGATGGTTCTGAATGCTGAGGAGTAGATACAAAAATGATTAACATCAGCAGGACTTCAGTGTTAACAGGACATATTTAAAGGAGTAAAAACAGGAAGTTGTAATTTAAGCCCTCGCCAATAAAAGACGGAAAGTTCTCATTAGCTAATGTAACCAAAACACTGATGATGGTTCAACATGATGGCCAGCTGGCCAGGTCCTGCTCTCCCAACATATTTCCCAAGAGAGCAACAATCATTTAGTGTGAGTTTTTGTGTGTACATTTGAGAGTGTGTATTTGCAGACTTTTTCAGCATTCTAAACTCCGACTCGGGGGATTAACACATTGATGCAGGTCTGTTCCATGGTGTGTTGGCATATATAAATGCTTCCACATGCGTTCTGCACATACCACCTGCTCTACTGTATTAGCTGCTGCGATAGTGATGCTGAACATGGCTCATGGCTTTGCTAAATTATGTGTAACGATGCTTAAGCAATAATACAAAACTTTAAATCAATGAATTTCATAAAACATTCTTATAGACTATGTAAGTCAGCCACTATTTCTATTTGTAGATTTGTACACATTCTTTGGATGTGACAGCTTGGCAAAGTGTGTCCCTCCAAAGAATTTTTTTTTTCCATGAAGCAAAGAGCTAAAAAATGTTTCCACATTTGTTTTAAGGAATGGAAAAATCAAAGGTTATTCGTTTCTGTTTTCCTTGTGCACATGCACAGTTGGGAGTTGCAGGAAAGTGCAATATCCTTTTTGTTTCTTAAGTTTTTAGGGCTTTGGTGTGTACAGCTGTGCTGGAAGTTGAAACAAACAAAGTTCTGTTTCTGTGTATAAAGCATTAGAAAAGAGCAGTGATTCTGTGTATGTGGTGTGCATGTTTATTTTTGTTGGCACACCTTTTGGGTACAGTGAATATTTGATGGTCAATTCTCTTTGCTGATGCTCAATATACTACATATAAACGCTGACATTTCCAAAATTGTTGTTTCCCCCACAATATTATTCTTGCCCACAGAATGCTGAAATTCTCCATTGAAATTCAGGATTATATCCCATCTTTGTGCAGACATTTAACTTTGCACCGAAACATGTCATATTATAATAATGGTGAACATGTACTGGCTAGCATCTAACAGCTGGTATCGCCCTCACCCAACAACCAGCAGCCTTTATGTTAGCCTGAGAGGCGCAAACAATCTTCAACGCACTTGCTGCTAGTTTAGCTTATCTCTGTGAGCTCAAGGTGATAATTGCAGGCTTTTTTAATCAATTTAAATCTCTTCTCATCTGGACTGTGGTGGCTAGGCAGAAAGCAAACACTGTTGAGAGAGACTTTAGAAAGAAAAATCAACCTGAAACAACAAAAGTGAGGGGTACAAAAAATAGGATTTTGAGAATTCACAGTGGAAATTATGACCTTGGTTGCAGTAACAAGAAACTGGATTCACAAAAATATGGTTAACACAAGCTTAAGAGATTTTCATGTTTTGTTCTACGACAAAATGCCTCAGTAAATACCCCACTCATGAATTGTGAAGCTTGTGTGTCTTAAAAAAAGGCAGTTGCCAGCAAGTGGCTAACTGAGACTACAGAGGGTGTTTATTAAACGACATTAAACCTCATCACGCCGAACACAAACTCATCTACTCACTCGTCCGCCTTTACAGCCTCATTGTGTTTATACTCGCACTCTTCCAAACTATTTTAACTTAAACTTTCCAAAAAGCTTTTGTAGAAGAGGTAAGTTGGAAGCTTAGTGGTGGTGACGTTAAACTCATGCGACTGTGGGATAATTCGTTTAGAGCCTAACGTTAGCTTTTTACTTCTGGCAATTGCATTTACACTTCAAAAAATCATAAAAGTGGTGTTCATTTGTGAAGATTATTTTGCTGAAAACAAAAAAATGTGTAATCATAAACTTTTGTTTGCCACAGAGTGTCATGGGACATGTTCAGGAGCAGCAGGAGAAGGACCCAAACGCAGACACACACACGGAGACGGAATAAAGATTTATTAGTTCTTACTTGGAGTGCAGGCAGGCAAGCAAACAACACGTAAATCCAAATGCAGGAACATGAAACAACGCGAGGGGCACAGGAAACATCCAACATGGAACACAGAAACACTGAACAACAAACTCACAAAGCAAAAGGACCAGTATACATAGGGACGACACTGACGAGGGAATCAGGAGCAGGTGTGCAAAAGGAAGTAGGTGAAGACACTCAACAGGCAATCAAGACAAGGGGGAGACACGAGGGCAGGAAAACACTAGAAATAAGACAGACCAGACAACAACAAAAAAAACAGAAAACCAGACACAGTTTACAGGACATGACACAGAGCTTATTTTCTGAAACAGTCCAAAATCCAATGAAAGAATCCCACTGGCTTTTTGTCGAGGGATCCAGGGTGATGCTAACTTCCAGGTTGGCCTACAAAAATACGTCATCCCTGCAGCGCTCTGTTTCGGGGTGGATAAAAGATTCCTGTCAATATTTTCTTGGTCGCAGAGCTGACAAAATGGCGGATGTAGCAATGTCAGTTAAACTACTACGGAACTCTGCCAGTAGTGGTTACTATAGCAACGGAATGTTCAACTGACACCAACTGCTGCTGGCAGAACACACACTTTAGTGAACCGTACGCCTACATGTTTCCAGCACGTGTGTAAGTAAATAAAATGCCCGCACACAGTTCACAGCAGACCCAGAACAAAAACTTTATTCGTGTACCTGAACACAAGCTTGTATGTGTATTGTAGGATTTGACATCACTCTACCGAGGCTCACTCTCTCTGCTCTGAGGTCCCTGAATGGTAGTAAAAGATGAAGATTTACGGCTTTTCAAACCCAATAAAATGTGTTAAAATGTGGAAAGCATCTGTTGGTGCTGAGCAGCTGTCAGGTAAAACATGGCACACAGGACCCTGGACCACATTCATTTGATCTATGGGAGTTAAATGGACCGTGTTTTATTAAGACACACTCATAGATAGAAAAGTAGTGCCTGATCTTTTCCCATGACAGGCCTACTTCTCACTCTTAATGCACAGTGTCAGCATTAATCAGTGGAATTACCTAATAAATCACAAGGCTGTTGAAAATAGCTATTTTGACCGCTGACTGCATCCAACCTTAGAGATTGGCGTCTCTGTGGGGGAGTCTGGGAGATAATATATGTGGTATTTTTGGTGCTTATTTGGTTTAGAGACTTTTACTTAGCTGGATTAATTGATTACATCTTGATTGTAAAAAAGAAAGCTTAACTATCGCTTCAGCTTCACAACAAGCCACTGAGAGTGAAGTAATTAAAAGTCAAACTGCAGCTCACCAAGCGATGCCAGCACTGCCACAGTAATGATGAGGAACGCAACAAATCCATAGAGGACTTTGACAGCCAGCTGGAGAGAGTGGCTCTGCTGGCACCTCATGCAGCCTCCTCTGCTACGACCTGGAACAACATTGAATGAATATACACATAAATTAACTTGTGTGAGTGAACGACTAAATTAAAACAAAAATGTCAGAGTCTGATAAGTATGTGCACCTACATTTGATTTGATTTGATTATTCAACTTTGTAAAAATTCCAAAATTAATATCAGTTTGAGCTGTTTGGAAATGAGTGTAATCATGTTTTAAATGATTTATTTAAGTAAAAGTAGCAATACAATAGCAATACACTTACTTAAGTACTGTTATGTTACAGTAAAAGTACTCACTATAAAGAATGGCCCCTTTTGCGTTATAGAGTTTAGAGTGTCATATAACACTATCCATAGGGCTGCAAGTAAGGATTTTATTTATTTTATTTTAATCTGCCAATTATTGTCTTTATTGACCAAATTAATGGTTTGGTCTATATAATGTCAGAATATAGTGCAAAGAGCCCAAGTTGACATATACAAATGGCTTGTTTTGTCCAAATAACAGTTCAAAACCAAAAGCTGTTTAACTAAGAAAAGCAGAAAATATTCACAATATTGAAAAATGACTTTTATTACTATTAATTGATTATCAAAATTGTTGCTGATTAATTTTAAGTCAATTAACTTAATTGACAGTTAAATGTTTCAGCTCTATATATATCAGATGATTAATTTAATTATTTATACTTTAATGTATGGTTGAAGTGGAGCTCATTTTTACTGCTTTAGTATAAGTTTAATCTTTAACAATGCAGCATCATTTTATCAGATGATCATATGTTCTGTTTGAATAATCAGAATCTGGAAAGTCGTAACTATTAAATAATCGTAGTTAAGTGAAAAAACCTTCTGATATGTAGTGGAGTATTGACAAGGTATTTACGTAATGCACATACACACACACGGCTTATGTGTACACAGTATGTCATTGGGGGGAAAAAAGAACCATAACACTTATGTCAGTATTTGTTGTTATTATTGTTGTTAGTATTTGACTTGTGTATTTGACTTGTGTATGTGTGTGTGTGTGTTTGTGTGTGTGTGTGTGTGTGTGTGTGTGTGGCCTTCACCTCTAAATGAAGGCATTTCCTCCTCTCCACTGAAATCCTCCTCTGAAAAACAAAACAAGGAAAAAATGCAAACATGACCATTTGAAAACATGATGACCAAATAACAAGCAAATCATGGAATATACAGGCTTTAATATCTATAGTGTTTATTGTCATGTCATTGACATGATTAGCTTAGCTTAGCATAAAGACAGGAAACAAGAGGAAACAGCTAGCCTGGCTCTCTTCAAAGTTCGGATAAATTGTCTTCCTCTAAAACCGCAAATTTTTGCACTGTTTGTGTACAGATTAAACAAACAAGATACAACATGTCAAGCTTTAGAGGTGCTGTTGGGTGGATTTTAGCTAGCTTCAGTCTCAATGCTAAGCTACGCCAATCTCCTCCTGGCGCTAGCGCCGTACTTATCGCACAGACATGAGAGTGGTGTCAGTTTTCTCATCTAATTCTTGACAAGAAAGCAAATAAATGTCCCAAAATGCGAAAACTATTCTTTTAAGATATAATGGAATCTTTTACTTTTCTCTGTAAGTGTAACTAACATGTAAGTGTAATGTAAGTGTAACTTCTCATCATGCATCACTCTCAAATCTGCAGGCCTTGAATTCAAAGACTATACCTTATTTATCATGTGGCCGACGATCACGTATAATGAACTGGTTGACATTTATGTTTCTTAGCTCTGGACAAGAGAAAACCTTGATCATTACCTTTAAAAAGTTGGTTCTCGTATCCGCCATAGTTGTCTGCCAAAAAGACACAAAACAGACGTTTAAAAAAGACAAAGCTGAATGAAAGTCTGCTGGAGCCACCAACTAGTTTTATTACTCCTGTCATAAATCACACAAACCAGCTGCCTCACAATCCTCCACAGCCTCCACCAGAAGTCTCTGTGTTATACTGAGTGTGTTCAGTATGAGGCTGCTTTCTAAAAAGGAAGGTTTTAGTTCTGCTCAGATGTTTTCGCTGAGCTGTTGCTCACTCTGGAGAAAACAGCCCCATAGTGGTACAAA
Organism: Maccullochella peelii; assembly: GCA_002120245.1. Classification (NCBI taxonomy): domain Eukaryota; kingdom Metazoa; phylum Chordata; class Actinopteri; order Centrarchiformes; family Percichthyidae; genus Maccullochella; species Maccullochella peelii. The sequence continues at coordinate 16,082 of LKNJ01000222.1, read as the reverse complement.
GTATGAGAACAGTTGTTGGTTTTGTGTGCTGATTCTGGTGGGAGTATTGTGTGTGTGTGTGTGTGTGTGTGTGTGTGTGTGTGTGTGTGTGTGTGCGCGCACATAGTGTCAGAGGAGGTTGTCATCACACACTCTGGCTGGAAAAGACCAAAGAACGAAGCATGACTTCCACAGAATATAACCAGAAGGCCTAATAAACCACATAAGGACAGTTTACTTTAAAGTCCCAGAGTACATTCAACATCATGTTTTCATAACTGCATGTACCAGTAATGGACTTTATACAGCACGTCATTAACTGTACACCACCCAAACTGGTGCCCCACACATTTAGGCACTGCGGGTGTGGCCAAGACACTCAGTGGAGCTGCAGGGGAGTTTGTGTCTGAAGGAAAAGAGCTGGGAAACTCATACATATACACTCATACACAGGAAGAAAGTTTGGCAGGTTACTGACTAGCTGAAGAGAGACAGTCTGCCATGGTACTGTGTTGATACTTCCAAAGGAGCTGGCCTTAAAGCAAACAGTGTCAGGCTGAGTTGTCAGACTGCAGAAACATTGCTGTGTAATGTAATGTATGCAGTCACACATGTTACTGCAGAGTTACTTCAGCAGATGTCACACTGCACATGTGCAAATGTGCACAGCTAAATGACTTTGCAATGATGTTTCTGATTGTGGAAAATGTGTTGACTGAGTCTGATGTAATTTAAAGCAATATTCCACCAAAAGTCTATGTTGGGAGTTTCAAATACTTACCACCTAATGTGGCTCTGAAAGGTTTCAAGATTTCTCCTTGTTGTACGCAAATGGGGCATAGCGTTAGCTCAGGCAGAGAACTGAAGTCATGCTTGCAATAGCTGATTGGCTACCAGCTGACTAATAACATCCAGTCATATTCATAAAGGTAAACACAGAGGCCTTTATAATTTCCTACCTCCAACCTCCACCTGCTAATCTGAGACTCCTAAGAAGAATGACGGCACCAGTTGTTTCAGCAAGTTCCCCAAAACAACTTCTGTTTATGTTGAAATGACAAAGCACCCCAGTGGCTGTAGTAATTATGACAGGAGGAAAGGGGGAAGTCTGATGACCTTATTATAGAGCGACAAAGTCCATTGGACAGGAGGTCAGGGGGGATGGATGTGGATTGTGTGCGTGGATTTACTGGTTTACAGTTCATTTTGAGTTGTAAAAAGATCCTTTATTATTCTCTCAAACCAATACAAAATGTTGCAAATTTTCTGAAACCAAAGTGCCTCCTGTGGATCAATGTCTGTGGTTAACCACAAAATCAGCTCAACATGGAGAGAAGTCTGGCCTCTCGGGAGGGAGAGAACAATAGAAAAAAGGCTGGGAAGAGAATAAAACCAGGAGCAGGATGCACACAATGTCTGATGGAGATCTAAGGGTCAAAAACATCATTTGTCATAAATAAAGTATATTTCTTAATAGATAGAGGCCTGATCATTCCTTGTGTAATCAGCACAACTGTTTTACTGCAAATATTTGACCTAAAACTGCATATTTGTAATGAATTCAAAGGGAGAACACTATACGTTCCTTCACAGTCTGCACGTAGCGTTATGGGATAGGTGGTGACACAAACAGGGCCATGTTAATGTTAGGTTTTCCACAAATGAACGTATTGTTTAAGTTTGTCTTAAACCAAATTGCACTTTGCAAACGCCATGATGAGGTGAATGTTTATGTCAGTCAGCGGTGGAACAGCTGAGGTCAGGTCTGGGTGGATGAGTCTGACATAATGATGGAGGGTGGATCGAGGGAGAGGAGAAGGCAGCCACCTTACAAAGAGCTAAAAGACAAGAATAAAGAAAGGGCATTAAAGACAGAAAGTTTGTATGTCCACACAGAATGTTCTGTAGTGGAAAATTCAGAAAACTTGCCAAAACATCTCATGGTAGTTCACGAGGACAAGGGGAAGGCTGACCTGCACAAACTCTTCCAGGGTTAGACTGACTGATATCTTGGTTTGCTGATATATGAAGCCAGTGTTTGCCTCTCATTAGATGTGATTAGATATGTCTCACTGTCATTATTGGTACCTTCAGGTGAGGCCATGCTAATAACCGTGATAACAAAAAGATCACATAAAAATAACCTGCACTTGTGGCTAAAGAGCCAGATATTTTTCTCAGGAGTTGGTGAAGACCAACACGGAGCTAAAAGCAGAGTGAATATTGGACGTGGAGAGTTTCCATGCCCCATACTGGGCCAAATGCCTGTTTAAGAGACTTTCCCACCCTGATTAAAATACATTTCTGGGGGGAAAACTGAATTCTTGTCATTTTTTTAGACTTCTGTGGCATGAAAATGGTCAGATTCAAATGTTTGAATGTCAGCACATTATTTGCTATTGGAAGCTGAAACTCCAAAATATCACAAATCGGTATCCACCCTCAAATATCTGCCGGCTCCTCTGTAATGTTTGTCCTCCTTCGCCTCCCTCTCATTTTCTCTCTCCTCATGTTTTCCCTGCTCTCCATGGAAAAAACCCTCACGTCTGTCTCGTTAGTGAGGAAGTCGACCTGTCCAACACACACAGAGCAGAACTGAGCTGATCTGACACAACACAGCCCAACCAGGTCACACCTATACAGTCAGGCAATGGCAAAACACTGTGAAACTACTACAACTGTATTTGGTTCAGTCTAAATCAGTGGACACAGTTTCTTTGTTCCTTTGTCAAACTTACACTTCAATTTGATTATGCTTCAAAGTTTCAAGTGAGTCATACTTCATCAACAACCACATTGTGAAAACAAACATAGAGCATCTGCATATACACTTCATGACGTGTTCTTCCTGAAATTGAGTGGGACCACATGATTCAAAACCACCATTGCAACAAGATCTCAGTCCAACTGGTTTGGATTTCTGTGTTCTCCTTTTTTTTAAATACAAACTGATTTTAGGGAGATTAAACACCTTCACGGTTGAAATAACTGCTACGAGGTGTGACGGCGCTAAATCTCAAACCCAGCCTGGCGGTCTGGACCCCCACAAGGGGTTCGCAAGATGATTAACAGGATTATGTTTACTTTTTCAGACTTTCTTTAAAGCTTTGCTTTTGCTCTTGTGAATTACTGGATAATTCTATCTCCTCAGAGATCTAAAGATTATTACTATAAGGGGGGGAAAAGCAGTAGACATATGCAACCAATAAGTCACAAGTAGGCCACACTATATATTACGTAACAAGTCCTCCAAATGAAACAACAAAATACATTGTTTGTCCACGCTCTCTAGAATGACACATAGAAGTTTTTTCTGATCCGACGCCCCTATCAGCAGGACGACATCATTTTGTCTGTGTCTTGAAAATCTGTTACAAATTACTGTTGAAAAATAAAGTTTATGATGTGACAATGCTATGGTTAAGGTTTGGTTAGGTTTAGGCACAAAAACAACCTGGTTAGGTTCAGGTAAAGATCATGGTTTGGGTTAAAGTAAGGACTTGATCATGTTAGGGGACCTTCGTTGTCATGGTTACAGTAATGAGCATGTGGTTAGGGTTAGGCAACGGTCCCAGTCATGTTTTAAAAAACAACGATGACTGTCCGTTGAAAACAGGAAATGGACAGCGGTCTCACATGTTAAAGTCCAATGTTTTGTTGACCCATCCATCCATCCCTACGTAAACTTTGTCGCTCTATAACAACGTCACCTGGCTGCTGATATTTTTATTGGGCAGACACTCTCATGTTAGAGATCACTAGAAAAACTGGTTGGGAACTACTGGGATGCACGACTTGCAAACAGTGCAACTATTCTTTCTTACTATTACTATCTGAATATGTTGCTATCATAGCAGTGACGTGCAACCCTATCGCCAAAAAGTGCCAATGTTTTTTAAATTGTTGCTTTCTACAGTATCTAAACACGGCAACTATGGTATGCTTAAGTTTAAAGAAAGATTGCAGTGATGGCAAATATAGTCTAGTTAAGGAATTGTGAGGGTTTGTTAACCAAACCACAAACTCCAGGTCTCCTGCATGAAAGTTAGACACGCTACACACCCACCCACCACCCTGACATGTCTCGCTACATAAGGCACTACTTCCTGCATTGACACTGAATGTTGGAACTGGACGTAAATCTTGAGGTGTGAATTCATCTGATATGGACGTAATTCTCAGGAACACCAGGCTGGTAACATCATGACTGGGTGTTAAAGTCATAAAGTAAATGTTTAGATTTGGATCAATAATAAATTGGACTGATCCTACTAATTTTTCAGTGTCAGTGATATAAGGAATATTTAAAACTGAATACTGATACGGACAACAGATTTCCATGATTTTGGTAAGTAAACAACCCCAAAGGTACAAGGCGAACTCAATTTGAACTGAACTCTGTTCTCTTTTAGAGGAAATTTGTTTAAGACAGAATTCTGCAGCGTAAACACGCTTAAAACAACAGAACAGACCATAAGACAAACCGTAAGTTGAGTTGCAGTTTGAATACACACTGAGAGCCCTGTGTGCACTGAGACAAGGAGTAAATATACTGTAAGGATCTGTATTTGAAGGAGAGGTTCAAAAAAGAAAATCCAGCGTAACTAAACGTTTCCAAACGTTTATTCCAAAGGATGTATTACTGAACAGTGGGAAAGTATGAGAAGGTAAGGAAAATGACCATATTTCCATATTCTGCCATGAATACCTTTTGTGACAAATTATATCACATGGCCATTAAGTGCTATTTTGACACCTGGTCCCTTGGTTTTGTAATTAACCTGGAAAGTAGCTCACCGCTCTGCTCTGGTCAAGGTTACTGCACTGAAAATAATACTGCTGCTAGCCACAGGAATACTACTGTACTATTAAATGTTGCTTTGATTACATGTTACGTGTTTGAATAGTTAATGCTCTTGCTCACGTCAAACTGAACTCGATATGAATAACCACTTTAGTGAAATAAGAACTACACATCATGTCCATAAGTATGTGGACATCCCAACGTTACACCCATATGTGATTGCTGAACATTTCATTCCAAAACCATGGGCATTAATCTGCTGCTATAACAGCCTCCACTCATCAGCTCTCAGGCTTTTTCACCAGATTTTGGTCCCATTCAGCCACAACAGCATCAGTGAGGTCCAACACTGATGTTGGATAATAGGGCCTGGATCACAGTCGGCGTTCCAGTTCATTCAGGGCAAGTCAAGTTCTTTCGCATGTCATGTTGAAACAGGAAAGGGCCTTCCCCAAAGTGTTGCCACAAAGATGTAAGCACACTATTGTTTAAAATATAACTGAATGCTTTAGCAATAAGATTTTAGAATAATAAGCCCAAACCACGAGAAACATTCCTAGACCAAAAATATGCAGACAAGAAAGACGTGTCCGCATGCATTTGGCCATATAGTGTAACTCTGAATACTAACATTGTTCACACAAGAACAATCTAGCTAACGCATAATACATCTTCGGCACAGAAACTTCTACAGTTCAGTAGTTAGTAGTTGTTCGAATTCTCTCACTCCGTCAGCTGCCTCAGGGTCTTTCTGCAGGTCTCTGTCCAGTATCATCGTCTGTTGCACCTGACAGCACAGCATCACCTACTATAGGCTATATCTCATCTAATATCTCTGTGACTGTCACATGACCACCTCTCATATTACTCATGACGTTGGATGAAAGAGAAGAGAGTCTGGTGAATTCAACTTGGAACCCTCACATGAACAAACCTCACAGAAAAAAGTAATGAGACAGACATGTTAAAGTCTAGCTTACAGAGCTTTTATAAACATTTCTGATTGTTTCTAACCAGTTCCATAAGGTTACATGTACAGGTGAATGTGGGTATCAATTACTGCCTGTAACCTGCTGGTTCAGAAAATAAACTTTATAAAGTACAAATAACATAAAAATTCAAATATCAGGATGTTGCTCTTCACCCACATGGAGTCACTCTGCCCTCCATCCTCTTTCACCATCGGACCTTTGGTGTTTGTGAGCGCAGCACCAGGCCTGTACTTGAGTCAGCTAAACATCAGTACCACTTCATGTTTGTGGTTCCTCTGTGGTGGTTCCTCTCAGGGGGTTTTGGACTTTCCAAACCCTTTCCCCACCCTCTCCCTCCCTTCATTCCCACTCTGGACTTTCGCTATAGGGCACTGTGCAAAATGTTATCCTTGGTGAGTAACGTGCACTGAATGTCCTGTAACCTCACTGCATCACTCCATGATGCAATTTCACATGCAAACAAAGTTGGCCTCTCCACATAAAAATGCATCTATAGATTCAACAGCTTCAATAGCTTTTCTATGTTTCTCTCCCTCATTAGTTGGTTTGAGGTATTTTGACCAGAAAATCTCCTTCAAGAACCTCCGCAAATCCCAGCCTTAAGTGAAACCAGGAGTCATGAGATGGGCCCTGCTCCAGATCAGAGTGGAGGTCTTGACCACAACTCGTAAAGCCAAATGAGTCCCTTTCCAAACCTCTGTTGACATCCAAGCCATTTAGGTGCCCTCTGACTGGAATGTGTGGTCTCCTCGCAAAACTATAAACGCCTGGAATGTGTCGCGGCAGACTGCGAAGCTGACGTTATAGACGAGCCATTACAAGAGAATGTTCTTTTATTGTGGTTCGGCAGTGAAACAGGAGATTTTCGGTGTCACGATCCCATAAACGCATCATGTTTTCTCAGGACTAAACCGTTTTGGACAGGCAGGCTGAGACACAGAGACAAGCCTGGTTAGGTTTACAGGGCTTCGAGGTCTAAGGGCATGTGCAATATTCTCTAATGCTTTATTTGTAAGCCTCTCAGTATTTGCTTTACTTGCCCTCAAATTTCACATGATTACCATCTTATAGGAACTTACCAGAGAGACAGAATAAAGGTAAGAATATGAAAAGCTTTCCAAAGGAAGTTAAAATATATGCTTAAAAACATGTGGACACCTGAATTAATAATGTATACACCAGTCAACTTCTTGAAGAAACCAGTTTTCAACATTCTTCTACAGTGGGTACTGTATACACTTTCTGGATACAGAAAGAATAAGTCAGTATGGCATTCAGCTATTATGACTCCTGGTTCTCCTTTCAATCCAAATTCAAAATGCTTTGACTGTAAATGTATAATGCTGCCACAGCAAAAACAAAAATGGCATTGAAAACAAGAAAATCTTTCTCTTTCTGCACCTCCCCTTCTCTTCTTCCCTTCTCTCAATCTTTCCTTCTCCTTTGCCAGCCATGCACCTGTCCCCTGTCCTCCCCCTCACCTCCTCTGACTNCCCCCCCCCCCCCCCGCTCCAGGCCTGTCAGGAATGTATGAGGCAGCATGTTTTGTTCTGCTCTGGCAGGGCTGGACCCCGCTCTCAGCAAGACTGGAAACCACATTAACAGACCTCCTGTACTGTTTGGCTGAGAGGAGCACTGTACTGTATATGTTCTCGGAGGTAATTTGCTGTATCGTCTCGTGGTTTAAGGCAGCTTCTCTCCTTGAGAAACTAAACTAAAAGATAGCAGTCGTAATGCAATCGCGGGTAATGTTGGCTGGGGTTGGTGGAGTGTAAATTAACCAGTAGTTACAGTTGCTAAGCTATGATTGGCTGCACCACCACAGAAACTGAAACGCCATGAAAACAAATTCCAAGGAAAGAGATTTTTTTAACAGATCATCAAAACAGAGGAAAGAATACTGTTAGATTTCAGTAACCAACAATGATAAATACAGGAATAAATCCATAATATTCCAATCACTGTTGGTAATGAATATGTCAACACTTCTTAACATCTTTTCAAGCTGCTACACCACATGTGGGATTTCTTCCTGCTCTCTCTCATTCCCTCTCTGTTGTCCCCTCTTTCCCACTGTATCCTCCCATCACTGTCAGCCTTTCACTTCTCATACTGTACGTCTGGGAACCGTGTAGGAACCCTCTTCAAAGCCAGTGGCAGCTCTCCTTTCATGCCATGTTGTGAAAAAGCTCAAATTCAAATGTTATGTTTTCACTCGCCCTCATTTAAATGGGATATTAAGTAAATCTGTGGCAGATTGGCCGGGCTAGAGAACATTTTCTGTTTTATGAAACGGGGCTGCGGTGTGCACGCACACACGTATAGAGATTTAAAGCTGACTGATCAAAGTCTCGCATCCAAGAACAACAAACTGGCACTTTCTCAGGATCCACACTGCCAAGTTTCACAGCAGATGAGAAGCATATGTGGTCGCTGGTGCCCTGTGCAGGTGCCTGCCTGCACGCCACAATGACAGATACTGTTCCTGTCTGCATCTTTAAGTCTTTTTCACGCTGGCAAATGCACCCAGGTATTGGTAAGAAATGTTTTTTGCATGACAAGGTAGCAGGAAGATGTAGTAGGAGAGAAATAACACAGAACAAATCAGATAACTTACTCTACCTTTCATGATTCCTCGCTCAAGAATCCTTTTTAAACAATTTGTCTATTTTGCCGATGCTCAACTTGGTGGCAATATTGCAGTCCTCTTCAGCTTTTTCTTGTGTCCAGGAACAGCAATTTAAATTTGAGGTGCGATCAAACTCATTTGTGAAGCATTTTCCAAAAGAAGAAGAAAGTCCCAAAATGTCTTACTTCCACAGATTTGAAAATTGGTGAACAACAAGCAAACACTGCAGGATTCAGCCACATTGAATGTTATTCCATATGAGCAAGAAAAATGCACCTCTGCAACCTGAAAAAAACCTGATTTCTAAATTAATTGAAATATTCTTGCAAGTGATCAGTGCTGAAGGAGACTGGTAAAAGCTGCCATTAAGTTTTAAACATGTGTGATTGTCTGCAGCTTTCTGGCATCATCCCTCTCCCATCCAGAGCCTGAAGAAACTAAATCTCCTCAGACAGAAACCATGTGCAACTTTAGAGAGGGAGGGAGGGAGGAAATGGAGCAAGAGAGAATGAAGAGAAAGAAGAAGGGTGGTAAGAAAGAGAGAGAGGCAGAGAGAGAGAGAGAGCGAGAGAGATGGGAGGGGAACAAAGAAACTGGAAAATGAGGGAGGGACTGGAAAAGGGACAGGGTGAAAGAAAAAAAAAAAAGAAAAGGGAGGGGGAGGTTCAGAGGGAGGAGGGTCCATGTGTTTTGTTGAAAGTCAGTTTTGTGGCCGAGGCTAATTGCTAACAAATGTTTGAACACTGTGGAGTGTGCACCTTGAATATCTGTTGCCTTGGCCTGCGAGACAGGAAAATAGTTCCTGCGAACACACACCTACACACTCTCTCACACACACACGTCAAAACTATAATCCCTATCTGGCACCATCTTGCCGTCTTCTCGGCTTGCTCCTGCTAACCCCAACTACCAGTATGTAAGACTTAACAGCAGGTGTAATTCTCCCACCAACACACACATCCGGCCATCCAGCTGACGAGGCAGCTCCAGGCTGTCTGGCTTTGTGGGTTTTCAGTGCTTTATTTCCTCTCCTGCACTCACTGACACTTTAATATAGTTACATACTGCAAAATAAGAATATGGGTGTATATTAGTTATTAGTGGGTTATACTCATCCACAAAATGTGAACACAACTCTGCTGTTGGTTTTCAGAGACTTAAGTGATGCTCTTTCCCTAAGCTTATACAACGCTTAATTTATATTAAAATGTATACTTAAAAATGTAAGCTTTGTTTCACAAAGTTTTGTTTAAACCCACAGAGCATTATTATATATTCTAGAAGTGATCCCAAAGTTTGCAAAGACACCCAATATGTCAGGCTGAATTCTGGGGTAAAGTGTAAAAAATGGTGCACTAAAATATTTCCATTTGATGGGATGATGCAGCCAATAAAAAAACCATTTTGTCTTGTTTTGAGTATTTCATTCAGTGTAAACATCATATAGCGTCAATGAAGAATGAGCTGACACAGAATATGTGATACTGCCAGATAGTGTGGAATAAAATTATTTTGACAACCTTGAGGCTACTTAAGGGGAAAACTTATACAGTAAACCCTTCATAGAGTATACCTTATTATTAAGAGGGACAAAAAGTGTCAGGGTGAGTGTAGGTGGTAGTAGGAGAAGGACCCAAAAGCAGACAGCAGCAGCGGCTCAAAGCAGTTTTCAAAAAGGTTTATTAAATGCTTACTTGGTGGCGCAGGCAGGCAAACTAGTCCACTCGGGACAACACAAGAGCACTGGAAATTCATCCAACTCAGGACCAAAGAAACAAAAAGCCAAGAAGTGCAAAAACACATCCAACACAGATCACAGCAACAAGGACAATGATGCGACAAGGAACAAAGGAACAGGTATACATAGGGAAAGGCCAACGAGGGAAACAGAGCCAGGTGAGTAAAGAGACACAGGTGAACATAATCAAGGGCAGAAGCAAATCGACAGTCAAGACAAGGGGAGACACTAGGAAAAAACACAGGAACCAAGACAGACCAAACTTGACAAGACAACATGACAAAAAGACACACCCTGGATTATAGCTTACGTACTTTATTTTTTTAAACAGTTACAGCCCTACCGGGTCTTTATCGGGCAAATAGCTAACATGACAAAGGGAAAGGTATATACAGTCACCAAACTAGTGTTGTCATGTTGACATCGTGGTCAACCAATCAAGAAAACCTATTTAGATAAACGCTTTCCAGCACCAAATACCCCGAAGGACATTCCTTGCAGTAATTACTACTGTAGATACTCTTTTCACGACATTTCAGTGCTGCCAAATTGTTTTGCATTACATCACCATCTCAACCGTAACCAGAGTGAATAATGCCCTTTTGAGGATTACTTCTACATCCCTGAATGGCTTTGAAGCCGCGTCCTTCTCTCCCCTCTTTTCCTTTACGAGAAATTATGACCTTGGATGCTACAGTTTGTAAAAATGAGGATTTAATGACCAACATCTTTGATCACAAAGCCACCGGCCTTTTGATTAGAACGTGAAGTTTCTTAATCAGATTGGTTCATGCACATTCATTCAACACACTCATACTCATGCTTCTATCCACACACACACAGAGAAAGTTCCCCTTAATTGGTACCAGAATCATCCAAATGTTTGAAGTTGATCTGCAGGCTGCACGGGTCATTCGGCACCACCAATGGGACCAATTAATCCTGGTGATAATTATGTTTTGTGTTAGAAGCCAGCAGAGCAGCTCATTCAGAGCTCTCTCTTTGCATGTGTGTATTGAAATGTTGAGAGCCATGCCACTGGTTGAGGATTGGCTGCAGACCTACATGGTTTCAATTCACTAGTTGGCCAATTTAACACTGGAACAGCTTGGCACGTGATGCACACACACACACACACACACACACACACTGACAAAGTGGAGCAAAACACAAGTTTGCAAAGTGTCACGCAACAGATAATTAGCTTAGTCACACTGGATCTGCTGCTGGTAAACTGTCAACACTGAGCAACACGAACTGAACATACCTCGAGGACAGATCTTTTTAGCTCCACATGTGCACTGTTGGCCTGTAAGATGTTAAAGTCTAACTTACGTAAGTTGCTGCCATGTAACATTTTTAAACACACATTATTGCCAGACTGGTAACTACTGAAACAAAGGAAGAAGTAGTCGATGGTTGGTCACCTTTATCTCACATCAGTGGTACTGCTAGATTCAGGGCTGTACACTTGAGATTTAAGACTTGGACGTGTCAGATTTAAACCTGTAATAACTTTTTTGGCCACTTAGAGGCAGCGGAAACAAGCAATACATGCCTATATACACATCCAGCAGACAAGGAGCAACATTATCATAGCTTTTAGCTAGTTGCTAACTTTGTGAGTCCGACAATGTTACAGGAGCAAAAACATTCAAGTCTGACCCAGTAAAATATCACAAGTAAAATATAAGACAGCAACAGAGACTTAATGTGTCTGTTATAGCTCTATTGACTTGATCTCAGCTCTGCAAAGAACACTTTTATCACAGTTTTTTTTTTTTTTTAAACAAAAACAAATGTAGTGTAGTTTTAATGGTCAGCAAGACTTGCACCCTGACTTGCAGCTGGCTTTTGAGAACTTGTGACTGGACTTGGACTTTCCCCAAAGATCTAAGAACAGCTGTTGTTATGATAATGTTTCTTCACATTAGGACCACATTTCCCCCCAGAAAAACTCTGTTGCTTCTTATTGCAAAGAGGATGCTGTTTCACTGGTTAAATGTTTTCTCTTTGGAACATGTTGGGGAACATTTTTTCTATCTCTGTTATTGTCAAAAACTCGGAAAACATAGAAGTTTCCTTTGAAAAATCTGGACATCCTACTGTTTTGTTCTTGTTCCATATATACACTGATCATCTGTACAGTTATACAGAAGATTTCCTGCATGCAGCACAGGCTGTAAAATCCTGTGACCTGTAGAGGTCAACGCACTTGAGCTGTGGAGAACCACTACATTTTTAGCACAGCAGTTCCAGATCAACAACTTCAGGCAATTCAAGTAAAGGGCAAAAACTGAAAAAATGTCACAAACAACTCTTGAGGGGGAAACTTCATCTGTATAAAGTTTGTTTTGTTTTAACACGGTGTTCATTTAAAAAGTTATCTTCTCCCAATCAATCCACACAGCTGCACATCACATGGCTGCACCATGCAAGCACGTGGATAACCTTGTCACATTCAAGAACCTGCTAATGAGATTAAAAGGTGCAGTGAACTCAACATCACTACCAACACCAGAAGAAATTGACAATCCCAACATAATAATGATTAATATGTAAAACACAGAGGACACTTTGTTTCACATTCATCTTAAAAACAAATGTTATATGTTGGACTAAAATAAATAGTGCATGTGTTGTCCAGAATTGTTTATCAGAAAATGTTGTGTTCCTTATTTTTGGACTCAGGAGAAGACAGCAAGGAAGTCTTTTAAGTGATCTTTAATAGCAAAAAGTAACAAACACCAAAAGGCTGGGCAAAAACAGAAGTAAAGGCAGGCTGAGGTCGATTGTCCAAAAGGTCAGGCAGCGAGGAAACGGTACAGGCAAGGGTGAGGCAGAATCCTGGTCGTGGATGAAAAACAAAGCAAAATCACAATCTGATCAAAAACAGGGCTTGAGCAAGAGGCTTGAAAGCTTGGCTGAGAACACAAGACAATCTGGCAATGAACCAATGGGAATCCGGGGCAGGTGCGTACTGGGGAGCAGGTGTGGCTAATCAAGCAGACACAATGGCAGGAACTGAAACGACAAGACAGGAAGTGATTTCAAAATAAAACACACACAAGGACTAACGGGACATGACGCATGTATGTGAGGAGTAGCATCTCTCAGGAATTTTCACACTGCGAGTGCGCGAGTGAACTTCGGTAGGAGTTCAGTGAGGCTGTAAATCAGCGTAAAGGATAAACACTGCAAGATGCTCCAAGAATCCCATCTCATGGACTGCCGTCTGACAGCAATTTGATCTTTTTCAACAACATCCATCTTGGTTTGATGAAGCTCCATGTGGAGTACGTGTGAAGTAAATAAGTCTCCAGAAATAGAGACAGCGAGGGAAGAAAAAGAGGAACAAATGACAGACACGAAGTAACAGAAACACTTTTAAAATGAACATCTGTCTCTGAATACAGGAGAATGTCTGCTCTCACCATATGATGGCTGTGATTTATATACTGTCACATTTCCATGCCGTGTTTTGAATGGATAGAAACTTTGTTTAATAGATTAAATCATCTAAAGGGGTTGTTACACCAACAGCTGCTGTTAAATGAGGGATGCTGTGTCATGGCAGGCAGGGATTTCACATGTTTGGGCCTTATTGGAGTATAGAGGACATTTTGTTTTTGTTTGTTTTTTTAGAATTTTGAATTCAGAATCAGCTTTATTGTCCATCTTCACCAACATCTTCACTTCAGACATACAGCTAAAAACAAGGCCAACAAAGCTGAACAAAGACAGGTAAAATAAACTCAACAGTATGGTATGATAGTATAGTATCTGTGATAGTATATTGTGATGTCATAGTATAGTGTTATATGTATGCATAAAATATTACGATGTCATTGTACACTTTGATATGTCATAGAAACTTGTGGTGTTATAGTATAGTATTTGTCATAGTATAGTATGATGTCATAATATACTATGTTTTAGCTTGGTGACGTCACATCGTGCTGTGTCTCAGTTCGCCTACTTCCGTACTTACTCTTGCTATTTTGAGTGCATAAGTGCGTTCACACCATAGACTTTACAGTCTACTAACCCCCTCTCCCTCTCCCTCCCTGATCCCTGCCCACAGAGCAGAGTTGGCAGCTCTGTTGCTCGGAGGAGAGCCGGTCAGAGCCCCTGTTCTGGCTGACTGGAGGTCAGCTGCTTCGTGCAGGAGTCCCTGGAACCGAGGCTGCTGAACGTCGGCAAAAAGAACAAAAACCCACATAAACAAAATAAAAATCACTGAGGATGAATGTGCAGCCATCCATTGATCCCTCAGCGGCTGCCCCGGTCTCTGCCGAAACACCATGTATTCTCTTATACCAATATTACATTTGTTGACACCCATCAACATGTCAGCATGAGATGCTTTCAGACAGCAAAAGTGTCATAGTTTCAGTTCATTTAAAATATTTAATTTTACATTTTTTTATTATTTAAAAGATCTAAAGCAGCCAAACTGAGAACGTTGGAGGTTTATCCATGAGAATAATAGATGAATACCACAGGAAGAAACCCACTTCCACAGTAACCGTATGTCTCACAGCACTCTAGTTTATTCATAATTTGATTAAATTCTTTACTGGGTAGGAATATAAATATCCAACACATAGCAACCAATTTAAAATACACAGTAAAATACTGTACGCATACAGAGTTAGGATTTCTAGGGAGGATAATTTACTGTATAAGAATGGAGTTACTGCCACCTAGTGTCACATTTGGCTTTTGCACTGAGCGACAAAAACAAAAAGCATGCTCTGGTTCAGAAGAGTACAATTAAAACCTTAGTTTTAGTGGAACTATGAGAATTTATCTGTCATGGAGTAAACTTTTGTGTGCATGTGCTTCACACAGTCAGTCCAACAGAAGTCAATGTGGACTAAACTGTGGATCACTTTTCATTGCTTTGACACAAAATGCACAAGGCCACATAATAAAGCCACATCTTTCAAAATTCATGAACTGTTTTCTCATTTAAAAATTAAACCAGCACCAAAACTCTGTGTATTTACAGTCCACTTTGCACATGTTTACATACTACTGTGAAAACGGTAACATTTAACATACTTACATCCCACGCATGGTGTCACTTTTCCTTCCACTTTGCTCTCCATTCCTCAACCCCACAGAGGAATTATTTTCCTCATGGAGGTGGGAAGTTTATGACTGCGGCCACATGATCAGATGTCCCTTTTGGATGCAATGAATGCTGGATGTCTGGACATATCTGTAGAAGATTGCCAGGGATGGATCAGACATGCAAAAAGATTCTTTCCCAGGTGAATTATAAGAGAGGACATAAGGTGTGATGTCGAGGACCGGGGCAGGGAAGACAGGGTTGACTAGCACTATTGTATTTCTATTTCTTTCTCTATAGTTTTGTATTACATTACTGGAATTACTTTAGTTTCATTTTGTGCACTTGGAATTCTATCTATCTGAAAATGGCAAAAAAAAAAATTAGGATTAGTGGTTCATATAGCAGCCTTTCTGGTTAATTCCTGTGACAGAGATGGACAGACAGACAGACAGACAGGTAGACAGATAGATAGATAGATAGATAGGTAGATAGGTGGAAATCTGCATGTCATAGCAGCAGTACACGAATGAACCACTCAGTACAAAGAACAGTGCAGAAACACATACTGTAAGATGATACATATTGTAATGCTACCTGTTGTGTTTTTTCCAGTCATTGTATAATGAGTGACAAAGTGTTAATGATGTGTATGAAGTGTTTTGGATTAATTATTGTTGTTAAAGCGAACTCACTATAGAGAAATACTGTGCGTGTCACCAAAACCAACCAAAAACATCTGCTGGTGAGCCATTAAACAGCATTACAACTCTGCAGAGATGACTGCTGCTGACACAGAGCTAAGGAATCTGTGCGTGTGTGTGTGTGAGTGTGTGTATGTGTGTGTGTGTGTGTGTGTGTGT
>LKNJ01000221.1:93310-207110 GCA_002120245.1 Maccullochella peelii | reverse complement strand
CCGCCTCCACCTGGAGGACACCTGCAACTACATCACCCACACTCAACACTTCTCATGGCGTCCTGCGGGTGGAGGCAATGTAAAGCTGTAAACAAGCTACCAGAAGAGGCTTTACATTAAACTGTTGAGACAACTTGTGCAAGAATAACAAACTTCAGGCTTTTATCAGTTGATGTTTTCATGATGATGATAAACTAAAATGTGGCACTGCTAACAACATTTCTAACAGAATGTCTCCATGCCTGATACTCAGTGTTAAACAAGAATCAGAAAGTTGTCTTGTGTGTGTTTCCATACTGGCTGTTTGTTCACGTTCAATAGATCCTTACACATTATGTTTTAATAGGTTCATTCTATTAATCAACAGTCAAACTTGTACCAGTGCAATTGTATTTATTTTCACTTCTTCCCATGTGAATCTTTGTACCATAATGATCTGCGTGTTCACACTGCCTTCCCTGGAATAGAGATGTGACCATTCATTCATTCATTCATCAGACTGACTGAATTCTCAAGTGTCAGCTCCCAGCTGCTGGTGCTATCAGAAGGGTATAATGTTGATCTATGATTTTAGGACTTGTCTTCCCACAGTGATCCGGTTGTGACAGAATTACAGATAGTAAAACTGATCTCTGTGGACCACGTTCAGGGATGTTCTCCATTTATGAGGAAGAAGTGTTGCCTCATATCTAGATTGATGCAACATGCAAACAGTACAAGATTTTGGAATATCTTCAGTGGCTTGTTTTCCTGTCTTACACCTAAAGTGGTATATCTATACCTCATATGAAACTATTGTAAGGGTGGAAACTTTCCACCATGTTTTCTAGATTGACAGGGGCCTTTCTCTCTTTTTTTTATGACAAACAGGTGACATTTGTGGTCAACAACAAACTATGACCCTTGACTATTATTTCAGCTACAGTAATTGCTTAAATGTCTGAGTATTGGTCAAGAATAAATGTGTAAAGGAACCAATAAAGGTTAAAATAACTTAATATCAGCATAATAGACTGGACTTTACACTTTTGCTACAATGACTCATAAATGGCCTTTGTTTTGAAGTTAATATTTATCTGTGTTCAGTATAATTGAACTCACAATACATGTATCAGTGTTATTTTTACGGTCATCAGCGTGTGTATGATTCTTCACTTTCCCTCAATAATTCGGTGCTTATTAGAAACCTCCCACAGTCATTTCCAAGGAAGAGAGACCACAACTGAGTGCATCTCAGTTTGCTATCTAAATAAATGGCCCTTTAGGGGTTTTTCCAATTATAAGCAGGGCTGTAGAAGAGGAGTGACTGCTGTTGACAGCGGTAGTTGAAATCAATTTAAACTGTACTTATCAGCTGTCACTAAATTTTACTCAGGATGTGTGAGCAGGTGTGTCTGGCTTGAACTCTATTGATAAGATGCCATCAAGCCTGTCTTGCAAGTTCTCGCTGCTTCTGAGAGCTTTATTAAGCATCAGAATTAAAACGCTAAAGAGGTCACAAAGCTCTCTTTGTTTTAATAATCCCCCAGTGGAATAGAGCACAAATGCACCTAGAGTTGAAAGACTGAAAAAAGTCTTAATTAAAACGACAAAAATATTATTCTTTACATCAACATTTATAGAGACTTTATGGTTCATTAAGGATCCAAATACAGTTTGGACTTGTCGTATCGTTAGCATCTTAAGGTCATTTAAGGTTTAGAAATGAACTGAATACAGAAAGCCGTAGGCTTGTTTTGTTTTTCTATATTTGTACTGTATTGTGTCTGTGTCCTGGTTAAAGCAGAATTTGACTAATCAGCTTTCCTCGTCGTTCTCTCTTTTCTTTTTACAGTCTCAACTCTTTTGGACGGCGTTAAATGCCAAGCATTAGAAATGTCTGCCCTTGCCCAAGCTCTTCAAAATTCCTGTGATGGTAGAACATGTTTTTGTGTGGGAGGGCTGTTCTGCCAAGCAAAGCTGTTTTGGTCCTGATTTTTTTTTTCTCACAAGAAAATCTTGTTCTTGCATCACCAAATGCTACCTCGTGATGGGGGCAAACAAGACAATAATACAAGGGCTCACATATAGACATATAGACTGTCGTCAGCCCTGACCTTAACGCAGATTTTATTGGACGTTAAAGCTGCGGTATGTGCAAGACACACTAATATGTCTCTGTTAGGTACGGAACACCCTTTCTAAAGTCAGTGGGTGAGAACACAAAAACTGTATTAATTTCCAGCATGCCCCCACCACCACCACTGTGTACATTCAGTACATTTAACCTCCTCAAACTGTACATTTTCTAGAAGAGTCCCCAAGCTTTAACATCTTCAGAGTAATTTACAGTGAAAGACAATGAGGGAATTCTAGGTGGAGTTTTGGGGAGCCCTCCACATTGCCTCACCTTATTGCAGCTGGTGTGTCGCAAAGCGTGGTGCAGTTCTGGAAATTACCATCAAGCACGTGTAAATATTCATGAGAGTCATTCATGTGGAGTTTTAGGATGTGCTGTCTCTTGAGGATTTAGACGAAACATGATATCATATGTGGCTGCTAAAAAAAGAGGAAGAGGGTATGCCCATGATGCCCATCTACATACTTGCACCCAAACATACGCCCCCCCCTCCCCACACATACACACACACACACACACACACACACATAATCACGCGATAAAAAAAAGGAGAAGGTTACAGCAAGGTTAATATCTTGTCGTTTAGGAGAAAGTTTTTCTTTAATTTTGATTGTGCTGCTATCAAACTGTGTAATTTCTACATTAAAAAATCAAAAATTAAAATCGAGTAACATTTTTTACATGTAGTCAAGTAGGGAAGTATCTGAAACTTTTTCTGAGACTGCCAATATCCACCCATATTTATTCAAACTGCAACCTAAACCCTCAATATGTTATTTTCCTGGAGTTTACAAGATGACCTTATGTGCTTTAACTTTCCATCAGACATGTGACTTCCAGTCTAATGCAACTTACCCAGATTCTTACC
Organism: Maccullochella peelii; assembly: GCA_002120245.1. Classification (NCBI taxonomy): domain Eukaryota; kingdom Metazoa; phylum Chordata; class Actinopteri; order Centrarchiformes; family Percichthyidae; genus Maccullochella; species Maccullochella peelii. The sequence continues at coordinate 204,123 of LKNJ01000221.1, read as the reverse complement.
AGAAGCCACATCAGATACAGCTAATGAGGCAGACAGCTAGTCTCACAGTGTATGTGTGACAGAGAGCGAGCGAGAGAGAGGGAGAGTGAGAGAGAGATAAAGAAAGAGAGCATGAGTGAGAGAGTGAAAGAGGAGGAGTGACAGAAAGGGAAAGAAAAGAGGGAAGAAAGAGACTCATTAAGCCAAGTTCTTCTGAGCACTCGTTCTGCTAAGCAGACTCTCTCTCTCTCTTTCTCTCTCTCTCTCTCTCTCTCACACACACACACCGCACACACATACTCAAAAACACAAAGCAGAAGTGGACAAAGACACACGGTTTCAGTCGCCGCGGTTGGCTATGGCTCAGGGCTCTGACAGCAATGACACAAGTTACAAGTCCCCATCTCCTGGAAGCAGACCGGTAAGTGTGCGCCTCCATATACTTTCTCAATAATGTACCAAGCTTACGTGGTTAGATCCTATTTTCACTGAAGAGCTATAGATGCGTTCAGAAGTACACTTTAAATACAAATCCTGTGAATTAAATGGTACATATTTCTCCTAAATCTTTGATTGGATGCAGTGTTTTGTGCATATTTGGTGGGCAGCAATACAGCCTATCAAATAGACACTGGTTGGTTGGTGTCTTTGTTGGCTCTTTTCACAGCTTCTCAAGAGTGTTTCACTTGCACACATGGGCTGCAGGCGTGACTCGCTTCAAGTGTAGGCTTTTGTGAATTGCAAATTTTATCACTTATCCAAGTAGTGGGAATTCTTTGTTTTTGCAAGTCCTCAAACTGTGAATGATTAGAGAGCTGTTGTCAGGAACAGACAGTGAGGTAAATACAGCATGTACTGTACGTTTCTGTGCATGTGAGACTCACCATCCTCAGTGCTGACTGGTTTCACGTGTGCCAGTCTCTAGCACATTGTTGCTCCTTTTCTTGCTCATGAGCATTATGGGAATAAAACCTTCAAATGCTGTGTTTTTTTTTATACATGTTACAAGCTCACTTTATGTGGATGAAGCAATTCCCAGCAGCATCAGTTGTTTTGGGGTTATCATTAATGCGTTAACGGACAATTCAGAAGACGTTAGATAATTAATTTGGTATCTCTTTGATGTACAACTGACTCAGCATTTTGAAATGAGATTAGTTATTACGATACCAAGAAAATTGAGTGTTCAGGACATGAAACAGGGTGTGCGTTATACTTAACCGATGACTCAGCCACTCCCTGACCCTGCCCCTCACATTAGGTGTTAACTTCTTCTGTCAAACTGTCATTAAAACGGATAACCTTACCTACGACGGTCTGATCTTAATCGACAAACTGATTTTTTTCAGGTACAGGAAACTTTGTTCAGTTTGCCACTTGATGTTCATGTCAGTGCACACACATTAACTGTCAACATTTGGATTTTTCTTAGAGCTCCTCAGATGATGTGAAGAAGGTGATGCGGCGGGAAAAGAACCGGATCGCTGCTCAAAAGAGCAGGATGAGGCAAACTCAGAAAGCTGACAGCCTACACTTGGTGAGGAGACCATTCTCTGCAACACACACACACACACACACACACACACCTTACTCATACTCATACATCAAAATCAACACAATTTAACACTGACTTCTACTTCTTCAGACACAAGCAAAAACAGAGAACATAGTATGTGGTTTTAAATGTAAAACCACTGTTCCTTAATAGTAATAGTAAAAAAGTACTGCACATTTTTTAGCAGGACAATCAAAGATGGAAAATTCAAAGATTACTCTGCGCACAAGCCAAATTTCTAGCCCTGAAAGCGGGAAAAGATGCTAGCTGTAAATCAGATTATATATATTTTGATAGCAGACATAGCATTAGTTGGGGTATGCGTGCAAAATACTGTACAGAGTAATGGTATGAAATATACACTGAATATTGTCATCTCAATATTTGCCATGAATAATGATAAAAGAGCAATGCTGGTGATCAATTTCCAATCTAACTCCATGATGTATGGACATGAACTTACAGTATCTGTCTGTAATGCTTTCCAAGTGCCCATGCAGCACTTGCAAGCCTCTGGGAATGGATTTGTACTATATTTACAAAATGCTACCTGACCATGTGGCGATGTGTCATGGCTTCTGTTGGGCTGCACATTTGGACACTGCTCTGTGTGTTTGCAGAAGCTTAAGGAATAAATTAGCACGTGTGGGCAATCACTCCCTTTTTGCAGCAGAATCCAGCGCCAGAGATTGCAGCGCTGAATACGATAACAGAAGTGTGTTTCGGGCCAGCCGCTTTGCTCAGTGCCCCCATCATTCTTTTAGGCAACTCATCTCATGTGATAGTTGGTAGTCGGTGTAGGAAATCACTCTGTCATTTCAGCTTTTACTTGTTTGATTTGGCGCAAGATGAGTTTAATGAGTCAATAAGAGCGCAGGCATTTCTTCTTTTCTATCTCCAAACATCTGGATTTGCAGGTTCAGGTATTTGTCAATGAGAGGCTGCACATTTTCAGCTTCTTTTCAAATCCACAGTTACCCAACCTGTGTATGCATCAGGTCTACGAACACAATGACCTCTCCAGTAATCATGTAATTCTCTTACAAATTCTTTATAAGCTGCAATAACTCTACATGCTGTCACCACTTATATCAGCACACATTTCAGCGTAGCTTCTGACCACATAGCCACTCTGTGTGACTTTCTTGTTCAAGCAAAGATGATCAGTGCTGTGCTGTACTCTGTCACCATGATGCTTTCAGAGCAGCTGTTTCTGTGAACTTTATCAGATCAACTGAAGAGATTTTGACCTTCACAAAACCATACTGTAGGCAGTAGTAGATCCATAGATTTGAATACATGAGAATCCCATGAAGTATGGTGTATATTATCAGTCTTAACTGTGTCACAGTCACAGAGAACACCATTGGACCACAGAGCATACTCTGTGGTTTTGCTTTTATCGTCTCACTAGATAAACAGGAAGGTGAATTTTCCCTCTCTATGACACGGTGGCTTATTTCCTGTTTCTTCAGTAGTATTTTTTTTCTTCTGTGTAAATTAGCTTGAAATTGTACGTCGTGGGCAGGAGGGGAGAAAAGGCAGTCACTTCTTGTAAAGCACTCATAACAGTGGGCTGTATTTGGCTAAGTGACGCAAGTACAGGGGTTTGCCCAAAGGTTCTATGACAGTAAGGACCCACAGCTCAGTATTATGATCTTTCGGCCATGGTGTGATGACCTTTTTACTACCCAAGTGGAAGATTTCTCCCCTGCTAATCCCACACCAAAAAGAAAAAAATGTTGACGTATAGCTTGCTCTACTTTTATTATCTCAAAGATAGATGGTCGGTAAAAAAGGCACTTTAGAGAGCTTGTTTTGGAAAATGTACTGAGGCCTACATCATCCAAAATGCTAGAATGGCAACTTTTCAGATTGTGGTGCTTATTGAGCTACATGCTGTTTGTATTGGAAAGTTTGTGTTTGAATCAGTATTCCTAGGCTGGTGTTAAAGGACAATGCGCTACTTTTACTACATTTTAAAAATACTTTACCTTGTGCTAAAGTAGCTAAGGCAAGCTAAGATGTGTTGTAGATATTTTTATTTTTTATTATGTGTTTTTACTAACTCCCGAGCAACCTTTGGGCTTCATTCATTTCAGTATGGAAAGAAAAACAAGTTGAATAGACTACATGAGATAGTTCCTCTATGACAGTGAAAATAATCTACTTTTATTACTTAAGTTATTGTGTTGTTCTCTGGTCAACAACAATCTATGATTTCACCTGCATACCAGCTGGTTGTAAGATAACCGAACAAAAATAAAAGTAGCATACCACTGTTTCATAAAGCTTGTGTACAATGTAAAAATAGACTTAAGACTATATAGACTGTGTGTAAATAGAGATAGACAGTCCATCACAATGAACATCATGTCTACATTTAGTTTTTGTTAAATTATAATGCAGTTGAAAGCATAAAGTATGATGCCACCACAGATACCCCATCTCAAGTAAGATTCAAGTCTACATGTTGATGCTCACACCTACTGAATGGAAACTAATGGCTGCTATGAGTTTAGAAACAAGACTGAGAGTCTATAGCAATGCTAGCAGCTCTGTGAGGCTGTACAGTACAGTGGTGCTATGAGCTAAAGAATAATGCCAGCATGCTAACATCCTTACAATGACAATGCTAACATGCTAATGCTTATCAGGCATAATGTTTATTAAGTTCACCATCTTCAGTTAGCATGCTAACATTTGCTAATTAGCACTAAACACAGAGCACAACTGAAGCTGATGGGAATGCCATTAGTTTTGCAGGTATTTGGCCATAAACCAAAGTACTGAATAAAGTAAACATTTGACTCGGATGATGGGGCTAGAGGAAAAGTCAGAGGATCACCAAAGTTATTACAAGTCATAGTAAAGAGGACATGTGTGTGTACCAAATTTCATGGCAATGAAAACCACAAATGACAGCCTCATAATGGTCCTAGACTCAAAGTCAGGGGATCATCCAAGTCTGTAGGATTCAACCTCTGGGAACCATGATTGTGTGTACCAAATTTCATGGCAATCCATCCAATAATTGTTAAGATATACTAGTCTGGACCAAAGAGGTGGACCAACAGACAGACATTACCATTCATAGGAGCAAACACATTCAAATAGATAATGCTTTGGAAAATGATCAGGGGTAAAATATACTTAAATTTGTGGATTTCCATTGATAAGAGTTGAAGAGTATCACTTTTATGTCATCCAATCTGACTTGTAACCACACAGTAAAACCACTAAAAGGTATTTCTGCTCAAACCCCCTGTTCCTGTGTGTTTTCCAGGAGAGTGAGAACCTGGAGAAGGAGAACGCTGCCCTGAGGAAAGAGGTGAAGCAGCTGACAGAGGAGGCCAAGTATCTGTCATCTGTGCTGAGCAGCCATGAACCTCTGTGCACCGGCCTGACTCCTCAGACCCCCGACCTCCTCTACCCTCCTCATCACAGCAGCTACCACCACCAGCACATCACTGTACCACACTACCAGCACTGACCCGTATGACTACTGAGACGGCTGAAGACGCGCTGCGAACAGATGACTGACCTCAATGGAGAGAAAGACTGACTGGAGATGTGTCTATAAATGTTAATCATTGTTCAAAACTGATCAAGGAGTAACATGACAGGCCAATATGTCTGCCAAACAATGACAGTATGGGACCCAAACTGTAACATGCAGTATTCAAAACTATTTATTTTGCTTCTGCTCAAGTCTTTGCTTTTTTCTGATTAATATCAGTGATCTGTAGTTTGTGAACTTGGCTCAATGAGTAGAATTATCAACCAGTCTATGTTTACATTGGGAGAAAAAACCAACCTACGGTATGTTCAAGTGACTCAGACAAAACAGTATTTTTGTAAATTGCTTATTTTTAGTGTCACGGAGAGCACCTCTGTCATTCTGTCATGTTTTGAGTTTTCTCGTGTTTATTAATGTGTTTAAATGTTTAAATGTAGATCGATGATGCTCAGGAGCTTTTGACAGATTTGATTGTGGACAAACAAGAATGTAAAGTCAAGATCCTATAAAAAAAGAGGCTTACATGTACCAAAAAGAAATGGCTGGCAGTGAAGAATGGGCATTCAAAGGGTCTTGACTTGTGTATTGGTGATAATGCTGGTGAACGATACCCAGCAAAGATATTTATTAAATGTGATGCCTTTTAGGTGATCGTTTCTGACCTCCATCCGTTGTTATTCATGCCTTCATGCAATGTGAAAAGTGTGCACTGGTTCTGATAACTGGGGACATGTGGCAAACCACCTTGGTGTTATAGGTGTGTTTCTTTAGAGAGACTCCCTAGATGGCACTGTTCACCATTATGAGAGATGAGGTTACAGCTTATGTTGTAAAGCACAAACAAAATCATTCATAGCCTTCCCTGTGTGGCTATGACTTAATTTCTGTCCTTGAACACAACTGAAGCTTTCATGTCATTCACCCTTTTTTGTAACCATTCTATTATTATTAGGCTAGTGGACAAAACAAATGACCTGTTATCTACAATATTTTTAGACTAGGAAGTAAAGTTGCAATAAAGTAATTAGAATGGGCATATTTTTCAAATCCCACAACAGGCATATTATATCAGAGAAGAAATCATCAGACATTTAAGGATGTTACTAACTGTATAACTGTCTGATATCTCAGTGTTACAGGATGTTCAGATAATACAACGACCAGTGTGTGAAACTCCGCCCTTGTAGTCTGATTTGACCGACTTATTTCCAGATCCCAAAGTGGTTTTTAGGTCCGGGTGGAGGGTCACAACAGGCGCTACTACACGTGTTTGCACTCGGAAACCTCGATCTGAAAGAAATGGATCATATTCATTCATGAAATTATCTATAACTTGTATTGAAACTGTACAGGCTTCAGGCTTTAAGTTCGACTACTGAACTAACTTCAACCCGGGGAGAAAATGAATTAACGGACCCGAGTGTGCCACACAAACTGGAAGTTGTAGAGCCTTCAGTACTTTCTCATTAACTATTCAGATAAACAGACTGGAGAGCTGAAACATATGTTAAATTGAACTTATCCGTTTGGGTGAAAACATGAAGTTGTAGGCCTATCTGTCGTTAACGTGACGCTTTCGAAAGCGCTGGCTGTTCAGAGTTCTCCCTTGAAACACGGCGACTTCCAGTCACTTTCAGTTTAGTTTGCGGTGGTTTAACGCACAGCCTTTGGGTGAAGACTTTGTACTCCATGAGTATATTGAGGACACAAGTTTAATATGAGCGAGAAACAAGGAGATACTAAAGTAAACGAGGATCAAACTAAGGCGGACTTGGAGAACCATGTTAAGCTGGAGGCGGGTGACGCTGCGCAGCGCGCCGGCGATCACACTCAGCTGGGCGGTCATGAAGCGCTGCGACCCACCCGTCTGTACAAACGGCGCTGGATGATTGTCCTCCTGTTCAGCTCGTATTCCCTATGCAACTCCTTCCAATGGATACAGTACGGCATCATCAACAACATTTTCATGAAGTTCTACAACGTGGACCCCTTCACCATAGACTGGATGTCTATGATCTACATGCTGACATACATTCCCTTCATCTTCCCGGTGACCTGGCTGCTGGACAAAAAGGGGCTCCGGGTCATCGCGCTGGTGGCCACTGCGCTCAACTGTGCAGGGACATGGATCAAAGTGGCCAGCGTCAGACCCAACCTGTTCGCCGTCACCTTTCTGGGACAGTTCTGCTGCTCGTTCGCGCAGGTGTTCATCCTCGGGATGCCGTCACGAATTGCGTCAGTGTGGTTTGGTTCCGAGGAAGTGTCCACCGCCTGCTCCATCGGAGTCTTCGGGAATCAGGTAGGCTGTGAGACACAGACTGTCCTCTAGTCAGTAACTAGGTCAAGTTAGCTCTTCACCTACGACGTAAACTAGGCTATATGCAATAGCTCAACTAGCCACTGATCATTTGGACATCCCCACATCTATTTGGCTCATGTGCGTAATTACGCGCGTTCAAGCGACCCCAGAGCATCTCCTGTGCGTTCAAGCCACAACATTGCTTGCTGAGAATGTCAGAGAATGAATGGCAGCAATATACAGTGAACCGGCATGCAAAGAAGAGACATACATTTACAATTATAACAACAGCCACTATGTACCTTCATTTATATGTAACCTTTCACGAAGGTATGGTAGCTCACTGTAAACAACAGGCAAATTGTATCGGTGAGAGACGAAGTTTTCAGTTTCTCTAATCATGTTATGTACATATTAAATTCTGTAGAGAAACAGATCTCTGCAGACATATAAAACTATGTCAACACTTAATATTCATCAGAATGGAACACATGCCTCTCTTTTAAACATGTCCTCAGGTGGTCAAGCCTGTATTGCCCTCAGCCATGGCCATAAAAATAACCACAGAAAGGGTAATACAAAGAAAACAACTGTATTAATGATTAATGTCTGAAAGAAACAATCTAGGAAAGGATCCAAATTTGTGTAAATCACCAATATAATAGTGAGAGTTAAAAGGCAGTCTACAATTTAATACAGATGAATATGTTCTAAAGAAATGAAGAGAAATAGGGAATAATAAAAGTCAGACGAGACTGAGCATGCTCAGGGTGGGCTATAAGCGAGGAAAAAAATTCATGTTCATCTAGGTTATACCATTGTGAACTGAAACACACTGAAAAAGCATGACTTGAAGCTGCAGGTTGGGATGCCCTCTTGTCCTTTTGCGAAGCTGCTATTCCACAGACTTTGATTCTGGCCCAGTGAATGCCTAAACGAGAGTTGGAAAAATTACGGGATTTAGAAGGGACATCAAATGCAAACATGTCTTCCGGTATTATGTGATAGAAAAACCAAGGGCTGAAACTGTACAAAAACTAACCAGTAGCTAATGGCTGTACTTGGTGGCATAATGTGTTCTCACTGGAGTTTATTGTAAGCTTTCTTGGTTAGACCAGAGAAGAGGGCATTACAGTAGTGAAAACCATTAGAGATACAGTAGTTTAGGCCTTATTATTTATTACATGCATTAAACACGCAGTGCTGCGGGACATTGCCCATGGCAATTGTTTTCTGGATTTTGTTCCTCCACAAAATTCTCTGACTGTGACTTGTGGTGGTCACTTCACATAAACACACACAGTTTTTCACATATATGATGCCTCTTTTTCTTTTATGGCAATGTATCCACACAATCAACAACTGTTAGTGTGCTGCTATTGTATTCTGTTTATCTAAATTAGTAGCAGCAGGACACTTTCAAATCCACATGAGCAGCCAAATAAGCAGACAAGAGTTAAAAGGTCAGCATCGTGCCACTGTTAATATAAGCTCACAAGCTCATCAGATTTAACACTTTTAAGATTTTGAGCAAACAACACTTGAGTCAACTTACATCAACTCCAAGTAAATGTCACCAAAAAGTCATCACTTAGTGCCGCAAGATTTGCTGTGTGTAACCCAGAACACGGTCTGGGTTCTTGGATGCAGTTTCAGTAAGTATGAACAAGCATTTGTTGGCTTTCTGAAAGAATTTTGTCCTTTAACAAATCTTCTGGTTTCAACTTGCAGTCTTTGTTTGTTGTGTCTGTTTTGTGTTCTGGGTTTTCTCATTGTTATTTGGACAGTTAACTAAAGAGGGGATAAAATCTGAGTTAGAAGGAGTGGTTTAGGTAGAATTGGAAGATTTCCTATATTAACATCACATGACAGGACTAAAGATATGTGTAATGTGTTGTGAATGGACTCCAGTAGCTCCAGCTGTGCTCGCTCTCTGGCTTCTCTGAGAAAAGCATCTTTCTACGACGGTCAGTTTGCACACAGGACAGCAAGCTGCCAGGACAAGCTCTGAAATTTTAAGATCTCTCACGCTGCAGGGGCCCACTTTAAGATGGTTAAAATGCCACAAAACAATACTTTGAAAGGCAACCATGGAAATTCTGAACTCGGTGGTGAAGAGCAGCCGTGGCCCAAGGATGTAAGGAATCTCGCTCCGGGCCTCGCTTCACTGCAGTGGAATCCAGGACCTTTAGGCAGAGCCTTCTCCATTGGTTCACATTTACATGTTCCAGAGCTGGTCCCCAAGGCTGAGCCCAAACTTTACCATCGTCGATGGGTCATGCTGTTTCTCTTCAGCGCCGTCTCAGCCAGCAATGCCTTCATGTGGCTTCAGTACGGCATTATCAGCAACATATTCATGCGCTTCTACAACATTGACTCTCTGGCCATCGACTGGCTGTCCATGATCTACCTGCTCACTTACATTCCACTTATTCTGCCCATCCTGTGGCTTCTGGACAACAGGGGAATCCGGGATGTTGTCCTCGTCGGGTCAGCTTTTAACTGCATTGGTGCTTGGATAAAAAGTGGTAGTGCTAGTCCCAATCTGTTCCCAGTCACCTTTTTTGGCCAGTTTGTGTGCTCAATAGCCACTGTGTTTGTCCTTGGTATTCCTTCTTACCTTGCCTCAGTGTGGTTTGGAGAAAAAGAGGTTTCCAGTGCTTGTTCCATAGGAGTTCTGGGGAACCAGGTTTGTCTGAAAATCTAATTAATCACAGTTTAATTTCTACTTCTGCAGCAGGGTCCACATAGCGAGGCTGTCTGACGGCTGCCTGTAGATTATGCAGGGCTGCACTGGATGCCAGAGTTGCATAAGACTTTTAGTGTCCTGGTGTGAGAGTCATGAGACTTGTGTTAATTGTTCGCCATTGTCTCGCCATACTTTGTCTGTTTAGCTGTTTAAATGTAAAAACACTTGTATTGTAAATCCATCCAACTTTTTTTTTTTTTTTAGATCAGTTGGGTATTAAAGTTCTAAAATTTACATTAAACCAATAAATAATATTAATTATTGAATTATTCATTATTATTGAAAAGCCTAACCAGGGACAGGGGTCGCAAATTAGCCTTGGCTACAAATCCTTTATGCAGTACATCGGTAGCATGTTCTCTGTAACTTGTTGCAAAGTTTTCTTGCATTGTCCCTGAGAAATAAACTAATAAAAAAATAAATAAAAATGTCTATAATATACACTTTAATTGTGTCAAAACAAGCAATAATAGCTTCCAAATACACATGTTGTGGTACCATTAAGTGAGAATGTATGAGATTTAGAAAATAAGTGGCAACAATGGGGTTTAAAGCTTTAATTTGTGTTATATGTGTTCATTGTCTTATAGCTGGGTATTGCCATTGGATTCCTTGTGCCTCCCATCCTCGTGCCTAATGTGGACGACATGGACGAGCTGGCTCAGCACATCAGCGTTATGTTTTACATCACAGCAGGAGTGGCTACCTTACTCTTCATCCTTGTTGTCTTTGGTAAGATTTGTCATGTAGCACATAAAGGGTCAGTCCACCCCAATAACAGAACTAGTATTTTCTCACTTACTTCTAGTGTTATCTAGCCATGCAGGGCGTTTTGGTTTTATGTGCCAATGTTTTGAAATGTGCACATTTTAAATTGGGACAGTTTCCTCGATAGAAAGTAGCTCCAGTTCATATTAAAGTCTGCGAGTAACCAGGGCAGTTACATGATAGTATTTTCCAAATGTAATTTCTCCATGCTTTGTGCAGCTCAAAAGAAATTCCACTTACCTCCATCATATTGGAGTGTCAGCAGTATTCTCAGAGCCAGATAGCTTAAAACCTGCAGATAAAACCGAAACTTTCTGCACGGCTAGACACCATGAAGGGTTTTTTTGCAGTTTCGGCAGTTTCTGAATTTACATAAAATGTAGATTTTAAAACTGATTTTACTGTACCGTGTAACCAATGATTTTTTGTGAATGGATAAAGAGGTGAGGGAGCCATGTAGCAGTCAAGTGAGTGAAATGAATCAAATGCGTCATTACCTCACTCACTAAACTTTCCCACTTCCCCACATTTTATACTTTTCCGTGTTGTCTGGGCCTTTTTCACTCAGGCCGATGGGATTTCTTTATTCAGTGGATCTACCTGAAGATGGTTTTAATTTACAGAAGACTGACAAGAAGCACCATTCAGTGGACAAGAAAAGTGCTGACCAGCATGTTCGCACCAACACAAAATCCTCCCTGAAGGGGATACTGACAAAAACTGATGCTACTGTGGTACAATAACGGCCAGAAATGTCTCAGGAATGGGCACGAAAGTACAAGAGTGCTTCAGCATACTGAAATCAATAGTATTATTTTGTGAGGTCTGTTAGTTATAGATATATTAGAAATAGAGGACCTATGAGAACAAAAGGACTTTTGGTAGAAGGAAGTGACATGACAAACAGGATATGAGTTTTTAGGAAAAATGCTTAGATGTAGTCTGCTTTATATCTGCTACCCAGGCATTTTGACCCTCGTTGCATTTTTACTACCGTTCCCTTATATATGATCTCAAGAGTTTCTATTTTGAATTGCACGTTTAGCACGTCACATGTAGCAGTCACATTTGTTTTTCTGTCTATTTTAATTCTGCAGAAACCTAGAATCATATGCTGTGTCATTTAGAGGGGAGGTAGGTTAATAACAGAAGTGATTAATAACAGAAGTGATTAGTCAGAGTACAGTAGCAAACTATGTTATGACTACGTGGCATTCCTCTGTGGAGAACACTGGACTGGGTAGAAGAGGAGGAACAAGTTGCACGATAAAGCTCTTGTGCTGTCAGGACAGGGGGAGGGCTGGGGGGGCACTCGTAAATGTTCTGCATTCAAAAGCACAAAAGGATGCTTGTGAAGGCATTCCATAGTAGCACCATGCAAAACATTCAGACTGACTAAACTGTCAGTGTTGTTAGTATTTTGACAATAGCCTCCTGTTGTAAATAGGGCATTTTGAAATGCAGACTTCAGCTCATTCTCTGCTCATTTGACTAGCTGGACAGTGTGCCATGTGCATTTTTAAATCTGACGTGTTCACTTTCATCAGCCTGATTCATCATTTATTGCAGTGGTTTCGGATCATTTTTTTGACCCCTTAAAGGAATAGTTAAACATTTTGGGAAATACCCTTATTTGCTTTTGCCAAGAGTAAGATGAGAAGATTGATACCACTCTTGGTATCTATCTTCCTATTTTCTATCTAAATCTCAGCAATAAATCAAATAAGTACATTTGTAAATAAGACCCAGCCCCCATGTTAGGAACCACTGATTTATTTTATTTCATATAAACAAACTGTACTTGTAAGATAGATATTCTAGAGATAAAGCATAAAGATTCAGAATTCACTCACATCATATAACGCTGTAGACAAAGCTTTTGCAGTCTTAAGATCGATCAGGACACTGATTCTGTACAGGACGCACAGACTCTCCTCCATTTTCGGTCATGTGATGGATGGTATTGGGCAAGGGATGTGACTTATTATGCTCTTGGTTACTCCAGCGAGAGAATTCACACCAGTTGGCCACAGTAGTTTCATGATATGACGCATATACTCACACACATAGCACACCCTCACGCATACATGCAAGATGCCATGTGTGAGGGCTGTCCTGCTGGCAGGGCCATCTGTAGCCCTGCAACAGGCCTGTGAGTCAGCAGGGCAGACAAAGTCCCAGGATCCAGAGATTTGCATAAACTGTGAGGTGAGAGAAGAAGTTTGGCTGCTGCTTTCCTCTAAACAAATGGGCAGTCAAAATTATGCAAAAAATTACTGCATTAATACCTAATATGAGTGGATCTGGTTGACTGAATAAGGGGAACCCCTGGGGGTGTTAAAGGAAAATTAGCATGCACAAACTGTTTTATAAATAATCGTATTGTCAAGTATTGACTAAAAGAGCAGGTTAGTTTAACACGATGAGTGAGAACTCGTTACTGAACACAAGCCTTCAGGTCAGCTTGCTGAAGGAAGAAGAGGCTGCCTCAGTTCCAAGAACCACAAAAACAAGACATCTGTGTTTCCCCATGAGGCCTGAGGGCACGTGCCTTCACCCAAGAAAAATCCTAACCGGTCACATTACAGTTACCACCCCCAAAAGGTGACTGTCGTCTGTGTCAGAGACTGGCTGACTGTCCTTCAGTCTGAGAAACGCTCAGTGGAAGAATGTAAGGATATCTACATGATGCATTGTGGGAGCATACCGTATGTGTGTGGACTTGTCTGACTGTGTCTGGATATGTCCCATTTCACAAGAAATGTTTGCAGCTTTTCAGGATAGTACTTTATACAAAATACATACGGCTCATCTGTGCTGTGGACATTTCGCAGTCTTGTTTGAGGAAGAGGAGAAACATAATGTCCAACAGTAAGCTTCTGCTGCTTTAGCCAGTTAAACCCTAACATGCCCAATAGTCTCCTTAAATTCCCCCTTTAGAAAAAGTAACAAAGTTAGAATAAACATTACATTCAGTCATTTTGTTTCTGGTTGTTCCAAATTGAAACTTTTACAAAGAGGTTTACAAAGCCTGATAAACTGCTAAAAGGCAAACTGCCAAAAGAGAGTAAACATTGAAATATGCAATATTTTCAACAATAAAATACAAAGACATAGGATTACACTATAATATTATATTGTATTATTATATTATTAAATGTATATCGTCTTGTCATGTGACCCTGTATACGCCTGTAACTGGCTTTGCATCAGTTTGAATGATCTGAATAGTGTTGAGTTTGTTGTTGCTATTTGCATTTACTGTGTTTAACATTGACTTTGGTCTCTCCTCATGTTAGTCTTCCAGGAGCGTCCTAAACTTCCTCCGACTCAGGCCCAGGCCACAGCTCGTAGCATCCCACCAGAGCAGTACTCCTACACTACCTCCATCCTCAGGCTGCTCCGCAACAGGCCCTTCATCCTCCTCATCATCACTTATGGTTGGTCATCACTGTTCTCTATTTATTATTTAAGTACTATTTATTAAATCGTATTATTCATTATTTTTTATGAGCATACAGTGCTTTAAAATCCATTTAAAACAAAGTGTTGCTGTAAAAATGTATATTTTAGGCTTTGTTTTAATTGCTGCTGCGTCTGTAGGTGAGGCTCTGACGTTTTCATTGAGAGTGTGCAAGGTATTCATCATAAATGTAGCTTGAAAAAGTGGTGAAAATGACTTTGGTTGATTTTTATTGTCAGTATGAACCCTCACAGTTACTATTATATCGATCAGTCCAGCTCAAAATGTTTTCTAGATTCAGGTATTCACCAGTCAGTGGTTCTCCTGGATAAAAGCTGTTAGAATAGCGAAAATAGTGAAAAAACCCTAACTGATTTCCAAGAAAGCCTCAACACTCTCCCTTTAAAGTGTTTATCTTATGTGTCATAAAAAATGCACACAACTCATTAGTTATTCACAAGCTCCCAGAGAAGAGAGGGAGTTTGTCCTGGAGCTGTCCAAAGTTTGTTTATGGTCTGACAATGTTTAACAAATGGGTTTGAATGATGTGACCCAGAGATCAAACATTTTACCAACTGAAGCACAAAGTTAGTTTCTTTGCAGTCTGTCGGGTTAGTGAAGTTTGTCAAGTCACAGCAACTATGTCAAACTGCTGTGAGCAGTTTAAGGAAACAGGACCTTACGTGACCTCACTGTGTCGTTTCATGTGACACAATTCATGTGACTATTAGTGCGTGTGTCTCTATGTCCTTCTGTCTTTCTGCATATGATCTTTGGGTTGCCAGATAAGAGTCCACTTGGTCTCAGATTTACCTGCGATCATCACTCTGTGCCCTGCAGGCTGCAGCTCCACCTGTCTGTTTAGCTGAGCTGTAGCTGCTGTTCCTGAATGTCCAGTTATATTCAAGGCTCATTTATACAGTAATATTTGCAAATAGTATAAAATGAAAAATATATATTAATTGTTATTTTTACATTTTGCTTCTTCACTTAGTTTATTCTCTCAATTTTTTTCAAAAAATGGTGTTAATTGGTTTTTTATGCAGGTGTGTATTCCTTCTATGTAGTTTATGTTTCAGTTACTGACAAGAAAAGAAGAAAAGAAAAGACACTCACTCACCTTTCCTTTTATAGAAGTCTTAATTGGGACAACTCTTTCGGAAGCTAACGTGATTAGGTTAAAAAACCAAAACCCTTCCACTGCTTACGTTATAACATTTCATGATTCACTTAAGGAACTTATCTCGGTGCTTCCTTAACACTGTGAGACGTTTCCTGAAAGATGTTTTTGTCCAGTGGTTTGTGGTGTGCAGACTTTGTTTTGACGATATTTCCCAACTCACAGGTTTGAACGTGGGTTGTTTCTACGCTGTTGGCACCCTGCTGAACCGCATGATCATCGAGCATTACCCTGTAAGTTCTGCCTACTGTGTCTGTATAAGAATACACATACAGTATACATCAGTAAATATAACAGTGTTTTTCTTTAGTGTTTCCGCTGTATTGACCTCCAGTAACATATATTATGCAAAACTCGGCAAACAGTTTGACATTTCAGAACTTGAAAAACTGGTTTAGCTGTTATATTTCGCACTGCAACTACACTTCACAGCTTCACCTATAACCTTTAATAGAAATAATGTAACTTAATATGAATAAACTACACTGTGGTAATTTAATTAGCATTAATTCATTGCAAATTAGAAGGGTTTTTTTCTCTCATCATTTCCTATACTAACACAATGTCATATAGGGCAAGCAGACTGAAACTATGGGCAAAAGGATGCTTTTCTCTGTTGAAGTATCGATACAGGCTGCTGCTAAGATATGTGTATAATTTTATGGTACAATGTTGCCTGCTCATGATTTTAATTAAATTTTACTCTCCATAAATAGTAGGTGTGGACAAAGGATTGATGTGACACTAAATGAATGCAGAAATGCACTCAAATTCACCTCAACTTCCTGGCTTGAAATGATGTCTGCTTTCTCTGAAACCGCGTTTCCTTTACTTGGTATGTAAGGCCACAAGGTCACACTAACCTTTCTTCATCGACCCTTTAGGGAGAAGAAGTGAATGCTGGGAGGATTGGCCTCACCATTGTCATTGCGGGGATGGTCGGCTCCCTGATCTGTGGCATTTGGTTGGACAAAACTAAAACCTACAAGTAAGTGTTTGGGAATCAGAAAGACGCACAGAGAGGGAGTTAAAGTTGTAGTTCATGTGGTTGAAAATTGAGCAAAAAAAGAAGATTATGCGATATTATGATTGATTGACGACGTTTATGACATTAGGCAGCTACACAAGCTTTTTTTCTGTTCGGTTTATTGTCATTTCACATCTCATCTCATCGCTCTTGTGTTAGTGTTTACGTGTTGGCTGTTGGGGCTCTGTGTCTGTTTAGCCAGGTGCGGCATGCTGCTCTAACAGTGATCTTTCTGACCTCTTGCTCCTGCCTCATGGGCCCTCTGGCTCTGGCTGTGTAGTGTCCACCCTGTGAGGGGCTTTAGCCAACCCCCCTCTGTCTTATTTACAAGAGTTTTGTTCTGCAAATGGGGGAAATGCAGGTGTGTTTGTGGCTACATGTACCTAGCTTTGTTGTCTAATCCAGACATTTTAATTAAGTTTTGCCCATTCTCAAATACTTTGCAGTTCATCTGTTAATGTCAACATTTCAATATTGTTAAGAATCCTGTAGGATCCTATAATTATTATTAAATTGCTTTAGAAGCTACTGTGGTCTGCTGCAGCACCTACTGTAACGTGAAGAGTTTATCCACACAAATTAAAAATGCAGCAATACTCTATACTAAAACTCTAATACTAAAATTGATCATGATAATGATGATTACAGTGTTCAGTATATGTCTCATGTGTTTTTCCAGGCAGACGACCCTCGCAGTCTACTTTATGTCTCTGTTGGGGATGATAGTCTATACTGCTACACTCAATCTGGGACACCTCTGGGTGGTCTTCATCACCGCTGGAGCTCTTGGGTATTATTTAATTCTTTCTTTATTTGGGTATAGAAGTAACAAGATCTAAGGATTTATTCATTTTTAATGTTTTCTTCTCATGTGTATGATACTTAATTCAAAATACACTTAATTTGTTCACTCAAAGGACATAAAACTGAAATGATATGAATATAAAAATACCAAATCACCTAAATATTCTCATTCAGGATGAATTATATCCTAAGTAAGCGAGGTGGAGTGAGCTCAGTAATATTACATTTTAAGCTCTCACTATTTGCACATTCCTTACATAGTGGCTGCGTCTCCTCCAGTGCAGGTTGTTAAACTAATATGAATCACAGATGGAAACTTGCGCAACCCTGTTCCATTGAATTAACTGAATTCCGTTATGGTCCTTTTTCCAAGTGCAATATTTCTGTTGACATTTGCAACAATAATTTACAGCCGTGTTTATTTAGCTTTCAGCTGTGGCTTGTTATGCATTCGCACATACACGCTACACACAGCAGGACCTACGGTAAAAATGTGCCTTTGTACACACTGATCCAGTACTAAAGTAGTAGTAAACTCAGTACAGCCTCCTGTTTATGGGAAAGGAAAAACATATGAAAAGAGGCCACAGGTGTGTGGAATCATCTTAGTTAATTTAATTGACTTTATTTCACCAAGATAATGCACTCTCTATCATTACTGCTTTCCAGGGAGTCCTATGTACATGCTGTATAGTATATCAAATCAAAAATGGGACGATTAAAACATTAAACACAGTATCACAGTGAAGTGGGTACATCGCATTCAAATAAAGGTTGTAGAGCCACTATGAACTGGAAAGATTACACATCTTTATATGTGAAAATGATCTACAAGGCTACATTCACACATTTACACCCAGTTTTAACCTTTACGTGGCTGTTGTGAAATTATTACACCTCTTCAGTAGCACAGATGAGTCTTCCAGATTGTGCTTGCCCTTTCTGGGAAGGCCCACACTTGCATAATATAGCATACATGCACACACATGCATGCCAGATAGTGTACATCATTCATGTGACTCAGGCTGGATTGTCAAATAAATAACTCACAGAAAGCTTCATGTGTTAATGGAGACTAAATGAGCTCCAGCTAGCTTCACATTCCTGCTGGGATTCCTGGTATTCAACTGATAAAGTTGTCCCAAGTATTTGTCTTGTTTTTCTTCCCCCATTGCAGAATCTAAGAATTTCAATTTTTCTATGTATCATTAGCTAATCCCTAAACAAACTCTTGATGGACAATAATTATCATGTGTAAAGAAAAATCAACGGCATGCAAAAGCATCATGTTTAATGCTATATGTTCATGTTATCAAAGCACATTTATAGGCAGAGGATGCATGCCGGTACGTAAATGTCAAAGAAAAGCGTCTGGAAATACAGTATGTAGTGACTCAGGCTGAGGTGTTTTGCTTCTGTTGAGAGTTTCACTTGTCACTTCAGTGGAAGGCTGACATGGTGCTATTGAGTGAGAAACGTATCTGATGCCGTTGGTTTGTTTTCAAAACTTGTTGTTTCTGTGTCACCAGTGTCATTAAGCCAAGGGCGTTAGTCTTAAGTTTCTAATAGGGCCTTAGTCATTTAGTAGGTACAAAGTTTTCATCCACATGCTAGGTATTATTATAGGGAGAGGCACAACACATCACTGGGCATAACCTGTGCAGGAGGTGTGTTTTTGTGAGAAGCTACTTAATCCTTTAAATGCAAATTCCACGTTGTATTATTGAAATTTAGATCAAATTAATACCAGAAATATTGTGGTTTAGCAGAAAAAAGAGCTGCAATTAAATCAACTTGTGATTCTATGTGATTACCAATTATGTTTACTGTGTGTGTGTGTGTGTGTGTGTGTCCAGGTTCTTCATGACAGGCTACCTACCGCTGGGCTTTGAGTTTGCGGTCGAACTGACGTACCCAGAGTCAGAGGGAACCTCATCTGGACTCCTCAACTGTTCGGCACAGGTACAGCTCAGTGAGATAGCATGACAACAAATGTGTGTGTTTTTACTGGTTGTATAGAAAAGGGTGACGTGAGTCATTCCTCTTCTTTCACTCAGTATCACTGCAGGTTTCCAAGAAGACCTGGGCTCCTTTTAAAACAACATATAGCTGAAACGATAATACAGTTAATACCTGTAACAGTCTGCAGAATTGGTCCAATCAAATGTGCTAAAATCCTGATTTTTTTGTAGACCTAGAGCCTGTTTCATCATGTTTACAACATGCAAGCTGCGATTTACAGCACAACACAAAACAAACACCATACTTGCAAATTGTGATGGAAATCAGCAAGCTGGTTGACTCGTGAGTGAAGAAGTTTCAGGAGACCTGGATGTCTTGCGCAGAAGCATTTATTGAAGCTTGATCAAGGAGGATAGAGAACAGCAGTTCCAGTTCCTGGAGAGGAGTATTTAACTCTGTGCAGCTAGAGATGTGTGAAGATTCTATTGGGTATTGGGTATTGGATTTTAAACAATAAAGTATGCTTACCTAAGTTAATGAAAGTCACGTTGTATGTTAGTTCAAGCCCCCGTCATTGCATGTCTTGGAGGACACAAAGAGGAGCCAGTATATCAGTGTGGAGTCTGGAGCATAGCGCTGTCTATCTCCCATGACCTTGGTCTCCTCGGATACGAAGCCAGCCTCGCCTTATCAGTACAGCTGCACCCTGACCAGTTATCCTAAGAGACAGAGAGCTGTACTATTGCTCTGAAAGAGACAGTATATGATCTAATGCACATGTCGAATGTGACCTGGGAAACCCCTGTGTACTGTTACCTCTAGCCTAAAGAAGGAAAATTCCTTCACACAAATCGTGCATGAACGTGTGAGAGCCCTGTAACAATTTTTGGAGTTTCCGAGCAACAATAATTCATGGAACATGGCGCTACTACCATTTACAATCTGCGTGTAAGCATCGATTACAAAAGAGTTTTTGTGAAGTGGGCCCCTGGATAGCTGATTGCAGGTAGTGGCATCATAATACTGCAGGCTTCCCCTGAATTGTTTGGCTGCAGGGAACTCCAGGAGATGTGGATGCCACTTCTTATACAGCTTAGCTGCTGAGGGATGACAGTGAGGATAAGCACACTTGTTTTGCAACGTTTTTTGTTGTTGTTGTGGCTATGTGTGTGCGTGCAACCACCTGCTTTAGTCCTAACTATTGCATGTTCTGCTTTCACAGGTATTTGGCATTATATTCACCATCTGCCAGGGGAAGATCATCGACAACGTCGGCACACTGGAAGGAAACATCTTCCTCTGCGTATTTCTCCTAATTGGCACAATAATGACAGGTAAGACCTTTCTGAGTGCGAAACATGTGCTTTATAGAGTCATAGCAAGCTACTGATTTTATGCCACACGAATTGTCTTTGTCTGTCACTGGTTCTGTTGATTCCAAGAATGTAGAATGTAGAAAGGACTGTTTCAGGGTTGTGTTATGATACAGAAAGAATATTCTCAACACAATGACTGTTTTTATTGTATTGTATTGTTAACACAGAATTTTGACACCTCCTTACAGGTATGCTGGGACCCTGGGAGAATCTCAGGGTTTAGAGTTCTTAAAAATGATTTCAATTCCTTAAATAAAAACACAATACTGTGCCGTGTTTAACTGAAGTTTGGGAAAAGATGGCGTGTGACCGCGGGCATTTTCTTGTTCTCTCCCCCTCAAACAAATGTTTGAGTGACTGTTTTTCATTAAGCAAAGCACTGAGCAGTAGTTTTGAGACAAACAAATCAGAGGGTGGAGCAGTAAACATTTTGTTGTCCACTGACTGAGTAATGGAAATTTTTGCATCACTCAGAAGGTGATCAACATACTGTCAGAAAAGCTGCACATGCATACTGACACACAGTAGCAGTTTGTTTTCAGCTATTAAGTGTGTGACTTCATGCTCCAGTCAATACAAAGCCACATAGGCCACTTTTTGCATGCCCCATTGAGGGATTCATGAGCAAAAAAAAATGCTTTAGCCACTGAAGCGCTTAACTTTGTGCACACTAATAAAACACTGCAAGACTATTTAGAGACTTTTCTGCTCACAAAGGTCAGCAGACTGACTCACTGTCTTTTGTAACTTTCTCAGCATTTAGACATGTGAGTGGTGAACGTCTTGTTGTGGTCATCATGCCAGATTTTAAAGGAAAAGAACAGCGAGAAAACCACAACTGAACCACAACAGCACTTCTTTGATGTGTGATATACTCTAGTCCGAGTCCTGAGTGAAGCTGCCATCAAAATACATGCACCGTATTGGCTCTCTGTAATATATTCAGTTACAAAGGTCATCATTTGTTGTGAAACATTCTCAAGTGGAAAAGGACATTAATGATTAAGTTGCAATCAAGTTGTTTTTATGATTGTGCAATGCAACGTTTGAGGTTAAATTGGGATGCATGACTAGAGTTCTTCAGATTAGCATCTGTTGCCACACAGTCTTGTGTAGTAAAAAACATGTATCATACTTAAATAGAGCCACTGTTATGATTGTAATGTGTCTGTGCATAAGAGACATCTACTGGGTAGTCACCTTTATTACATCATGTCATACAACCACACTTTTATTTCTATATCATTATGCATATCAGATGCATTTACTCCAGTAGGATGGAGGAGGAAGGAAATATTGTTTTTGCTTTGTAATAGAAGAGTTATCTCATGCAGGCTTTACCTGTACTTATGTCTTTATTTCCCTGCAGGTTTAATCAAGTCTGACCTGCGGAGACAGAATGCAAACCTGTTCGCCAAAGCAGCAGTAAGTGTTAAAGCGAGAAAAAGGGCATTAGGCTTTGTTTGTTTGTTGGGGAACAAGGGGTGGTGGTAGTATAATGTGGAATAGGCCTTTTTCATGGAAGACATTTTTACATCTCACTTTAGGAAAAAGCACAGGTGTAAATAATAAAATGAATGATGGCTGAATTCCGTTTAGCTGCTTCAGTTTCAGGGTCCTGGTACTGTCATAGCTTACTCTCTTACATACTTACTTACATTTGAACAGAACGGAGCCAGCGTTATTGTTATTAGTAACACCTGTGTTTTTACTATGACAAGTCAAAATGTCTGCTGTGAAAAAGGCCAGAGTGTTATTTGTTTGCACGTCATACGTCTGCATGGAAGGCATGCAGTCAAGGTCACATGTGCATCTTGTGCTGCTCCAGAAATAACTTACACTGTGCTCCCTATTGTGTCTATTTTTGCTGTCGTCCTGAGTTGGCGTATTATAAACGTATTATATTTGCCTGGATAGTACCAATAGTCAATGCTTTATTGCTGGGATTTCCCCCTGTTCTCAACCCATTCGGTCTTAATTATGTCATAATACATTCCTTTCTATTTCACCACTGTGTAACTTGCCAACCTTTGGTAGCAGGTTGCTTTGAGTAGGTTGTTTGAGAAAGAACCTGAAAACAAAGACCAATTAGGTACAAAGAGACAAATTGCCTCATATATTAATAATAAGATGAAGAGCAAAATTAAGAGAATGTTTGAAATTGTCATTATTGATGTCTGGGTGGGTCTCCAGGCTCTGTGGTGAAGTTACTGATGTGTGCTGAGAGGAAGTCAGCAGTCAGATTCCTCACATCTAATGCTAACATACACTGAAGAACAGACACGAGGGTCCATAATATAATATATTCAAAAATTCTGGTAGAGAGTTGGATGAGACAGCAAGTCTGGCCTTCTCCTGCCTACTTGGCTTTTATATGTCACCAAACTTGAAATACTCTGTCCAGACCCAGGTATACGAAGGCAACATAACATAACACTCAAACCTCCCGGCACTAAGTGGTATCAATTTTTCTCTCGGAAATAAAGCAAATAAGCATATTTCCCAAAATGTTAAACTATTCTTTTAAGCATAACATCCAGGCTGGATTTTGATTGACTTTTAAGAATCATTTAAGTGACTTTAATAACCTATAAAATACAAACATAAAAGAGGAAATTCATTCAGGCAAAGGGGAATTACAGAACTGCCTGTTAGATCAGATTCTGTCGCAGCAACTTCATACCGGACTGGAGACTCACGCCTTTATAAATGCTGAATGTGAAGTGATCAGTAGCTGTTGTTTTAGGCGGAGGGGCAGATGTCAGGACAAGACTACGGAGCCACGGCGCTAATCTCCCAGCCATAGACTCTTCCTTCTCAAACCTGATCAAAAACCTTTCTGCTTCCACACAAAAAAAAAACCTGTTCAAATCTTAGCTCAACACGCCAATGCACAAAGGTAGGAGCACAGAGCAATCAGCACACACTGCCAGTAATCACCAACACCTGCTGCACATCCTTTCACCTGTCACTGTTGAACCTGCCTTTTCTGTTTCCCACGATCATGCTGAATAATATTCACACAATCAGTTTTTTAAGCCTGTTTTCAGTGTGTGATTTTCTACTACATCAATTGCAATTCCATCTGAATTTGACTCAACTAATTTAAGTCAGCTCAGGTAATAATTATCCCATCACAGCCTATGCACCTGATATATATTTGACAAGAACTGTATAATGATGCCATATAAGATTTCAGATCTTCATTGGTATGCAGAGACAATTTTTTAGATAATACCTAAAGGTTTAAACAAAACCTTGCAGCTTATCTGAAACTACAGCTTTATTTACAAAACTACGGTCTTATTTATTTATGTGTTTTGTAATGTATCCACATACAGGCCTGTTTCAAAGAAGACATTTTGACATGTAAAGCACACATGTAAATTATAAAACGTATGAATTCCATTTAGCTGCTTTGGTTTCAGGGTCCTGGTATTGACGTCATCATCAGTGCGACACACGCTCACATGGGGGATAGAAAACAAACTGAAATGATTGAGAGCTTATGAGATCGACATTTGAAGTTGTTTTTGTGCTGTAAACGGCACGAGAAGGAAACCTCTCGGCTAGCTCAGAGTACAGAATTAGCAGTTAGCTCCAGCTCACACTCTTACTGTGTGCTGTTTGATGAAGTGTGCAAACATTTATGATCAATGCTTTGGTGATCAGTTTGACATGTGGAAATGCATGAGAAGAATGAGTGTTGCATACAAATTCACCTCTAAACAGTAATTTTACTTGTTTCCAGCAAGTTGCTTGATTTCTAAATACTGAAAATGTCCATACTTAAGCTGTGTTATCAAGCAGTCATTTCTCCTTACTAAAGCTAAAGAAGTGGCCTCAGCATTTCAATTGATTGTGATGGTCCCATCTTTTGTCCTTTGCAACCTAAAAGTATTTTGCACCTTAAGTCTATCATTAACCTGACGCAAAAGAATCAAGACGTGTACTTGACAGGAAATAGTGTACTGCGATGTCTAGCTGAACTTGTGTTGGGTTTATATGTGTTAGTTTTTGGTGAATTCAAAGACTCTTTAGGGTTAAGTAACCTAAGTAACCTAAAATCTGTGTGAAGAGTGTTGAATCCATAAAACTGCTGAATTAACAAACCTGTTTTGATTGATAGGGACCCTCCGACTGCCACAATGGGAGCCTGGCTGCACCTTCTATCATCAAAGAAGCCAAGTTTTAGACTGCACACACACTCTAACATAAAAGCCTTGAGAATAACCATGAGCTCCTTCTGATAAAGTATTAACATACTGAGATAGACACAATCAGGAAGCCTTTAGACCCACTTCCCTTCTAAGAAGAGTTAGATATACAGTGTTGTATTAACTATTTATAAAATTAAAATAATTAAATCTGATATTTAATGCACAATTTTGAGTATAAAAATTCACTGTTCAGAAATATTTTTTAATATGAGTGTAAATGAAATTCTGTCACTAAATCTGCAAAGAAATTTTGTGAAATGTTTGTTTGTGCCTGCTTCGACAATTTTACCTGTCAGTATTTTAAAAGTCTACAGTTGATTATGTACAGTATAAGTAGGTACATTTGCCATAATGGATTTACACTAATATTGTCATTGCAGAAACAGTTAACCATTATCCAACAACCAGTATCCACATTTTTATGAGTGATTTTGGTAGAAGACCTTTGTGATTAAAATCATCTATTCAGCAGCAGATTTAAGTGTTTCTGATCCATGGCAGTCCACTGTGAAGGATAAAATACTGATGACACACAGTTGCGGAATATTTGTAACACCATTCATGTTTACTTATTTAACATGAAATAAAACGGTTTCATAAAGTTGCTTTTTTTCATCTGGTGTCATGCTTTACATTACTGGGTACCTCATGGTGAAACGACTTGACTGGAAGCCAGAGATGATTGTAAAACCACAACAACGTGCAGCACACCCGAAACAAGTCAGGGATCAGGGGCATGTGGTGCATTATCATAGTATAGTGAATGTGATGTTGACATTTGTCACTCTGTTATCGTGATACAGATGCCACTGATGACAATGTCAGACATGTTTAAAGATAAATGCATTGTTGTCTTTCAGCAGGTTAAATCTAGGCAAGCACAGCAGTTGTCTCTCTCCAACAATCACAGCATGACATGTTGACCAGAAGATTTGGTTCCATGCAGATTTTGTAGGAGCAGATATAACTTGACTCTGTTTTTCTTGTTCTATGGGAAAAAAAATAAATCGGCAAGCAGGTGTGGATAATGTTTTAGTCATTTCACTCTTTAATAGTGTTGATCATCCTGAACCAAGACACAGTCCAGGGGAGGTGCAGCCAAACAAAATGAAAGGCTGCTATGATGAAGCAAAAGTGCAACACTCTCTCAAGGCCAAAAATAGAAAACACAGTATTAGTACAAAGCATGGTGTTTTGCGTCTTCTGCGCTTCATCAGATAAAATAGCGTATATACTGTACACCAGTGTTGAAAAGTAACTAAGTACATGTACTGTGTTTAAGTCAAATGTTGACGTACTTGTACTTTTCCACTACATTTATCTGACAGCTGTAGTTACCAGTTATTTTTCAAATTCAGATTTTACATTTAAAAAAACATAAGCTAATAAAATACAATACAAAACCCCTCACAAAAAAGCTATCTGTCTACTCGAGGCAACTTGTCTCAGGTTTTAGATATCTATGAGCTGTTAGCAGTTCCACTGGTGATTTCTCCAAAGTATCTCTGATGGTTTCATTTAAATAATTGGCTGAGTCTCAAAGAGGTAAAATGATCCATAATTTTACAAAAAGCAAATATTTTAAAAAATGAATAATTAATTCATTTAAATGTGTGCATCAACTTTGTTTTCTTCTCCCGTTAATCATCTCACGACCGTTCAGATTTATCTTTTGATCTGAATGCTTCCTCTGCCCCTGATATACAGACATCTATTGCATGTTTATCCTGGAAGGGGGGTCCCTCATCTGTTGCTACCTCTTCCTGAGGTTTGTCCCTTAGTTTTCCCATTACTGGTTTTTTTTAATGGGAGTTTTTCGTTATCCAAATCAAGAGGGTCTACAGATTGACTTACAATAACATCATCCTGACAGCTCAACTGTGTGCCAAAGGTAAAAAAGAAAAAGAAAACATAATGTGCTGAGCTTGCAGTGACACCATAACTTTATATACATAGGATTATAACTTATCCTGAGCACATTTTTTCAATAATATATAAATAAATACAGGATTGTGGGTATCCCTCTTGGCCACATGGTGGTAGCATTGTTACATACAAACAGCACTGACTCATCTAATGAACAAGAAGGCCCAGAAGGATTCAAGTGAGGAGCCGCAAGAGAAGAAAACATCATTACAGTACATTGTTAATCTAGTTTGTGTTCTCAGTGTCCCATTAATTGTTTATACTGTGATTGAATCAACTTTAAAAATGTCTCCTACAGAGTAGCCTGAATAAAGCAGAGAGCTGCTGCTCTAAAGTGTCGGTCTTAAATGACTGCATTAAACTTCTCATTGGCATAAATAAAGATAAAGTTGCCTCTGAGCAGCTCTGTTATGAGATCATCCTGACTTTAGGCCAGTGCTCAGAGAGCAGCTCCCATTTGACTGATTCTCTGGTGATCTCATTGTTCTCTAGTTAGCTAATGACTGATCCTTGGCATAGATTGGTTGTTAAAGTTTCTGTCATGGGTTTTTCCTGGTACTACAGGTTCATTAGCACATGATCTGTGGAAATACTATCCATTAATGCAAAATCCAGCTGAGAGGATGGCATACAAATACCACTCTCTGCACTCTTATCTAACTCACTTCATTCTAACAAATTTGTTTCATAACAGCTGTCAGTCCTCAATCAAATCATCATCAAATGCTGATTTTATTATTTTAACACTTAAGTTCTTAAGAGGAGAAGAAACATGTAAAGAAACAGAAGAAGCGATTTCTGTTTGGGTTTGTCGAGAAGGTGCAAGGCTGACATCATATCCATACAACACTGCCCCTTTTAGTCATTTGTTGTGTCAACACTATTTATACTGTATGTCACACAGCAGAGTTTCCTTCTTTTTATGACTTTTATTAATGTGGAATATATGAACTGGAAGGTCACAAAAGGACGAGGACGAGCAGGGTGTGACCTCAGGCTCGCTGGGGAAACTCCTGATGGCCTGCCCACCCACGTGTAGAGATGAATGTTTGAATAAGGCCCCTTGTATACATCTGACATTTCAGAGCTGCTTGGAAGAACTTACTGTGCATGCAAAAACTTAGGTCACTTAGTCCTCACTAAGGGCTTTTGCTTGTTTGTTGTCATTTCTTTGGTTCCTTGGTTTTGACGATTAAACAAGTGGCCCTTAATGCAGATAAAGCCAAGGGTATAAGGGAGTTTGGAATAAACATAAAACCATTTTCTTCTTCCTTCCTCCTTAAATAAATTTGATTGATGTTAGGTCACATGGAACTCAGTACTTATTGTCTTGGTATTACACAGACAAAAACACACATCACCGTCTCTTGCTCTCATATGTAACACAGGTAGGAGTAGGCGACACGGAAACATGCAATTTTATATTATGATGTTGATATATATTGTGATATATTCTCTAGAAATCCAACTGAGAAACTATTTATAGATAAAATAACTGGTTGGATATTAAAACGCTGATTTAAATACATGACAAATCAAGGTAATTCATCACACTGATGCAAAAATTCAATATTGCCATAAAGACTGCACAGACATACTCATTGATTTGCAGCATTCTCTAACATGGCCTAATACATCAGGGTTATTTTGGGCTATATACATAAACTTGTCTCGACTTTAAAGAAAAAGCCTGACATTCTGGGAAACACACTTATCTGCTTTCTTGCTGAGAGTTGGAGAGAAGATTAGCTAAGGTAGCAAAGGTAAAAAGAATCTGCTAGCCAACACCTCTAAAGCTCCCTAATTAACACAATAATCTGCACACAAACAGTAATGAAAAAAATGGCAATTTGTGGTTTAAGAAGGAGTCATGTAACTATTTCTTGGTGAACAATAGCTTATCCATCTCTGCTGGTTGCCTGGCAACCTCAAAGACTCCAAAACCACAAATTGTCAGTCAATTTTGACTTTACTGTTTGTGTACAGATTAAACAATTGTGTTAATCAGTGAGTTTTAGAGGTACTGGCAGGCGTATTTTTTTTTATGTAGACAGAGCCAGGCTACCCATGTCCCCCTCCAGTCTTTCTGCTAAGCTAAGCTAATCGCCTCCTGGCTCAAGTTCCATAGTTAACGCACAGACATGAGAGTGGTATTAATCTTCTCATCTAACTTTTGGCAAGAAATCAACTAGGGCTATTTCCCAAAATGTCAAACTATTCTGTTAAAGGATCGCTAACTCTGTATAAATTGTATGGCATTTCAAAGTAACAGTAGACTGTATATCACAACTTCACCCTCTCCTCGACATTGCTACATACAGAAATGATAATGTGACGGATTACCAGTATCACCGCATGATGGATGATGGCGTACCTTACTTTCATGGCGCGCAGCCCGTAAGAACAAATAGCGAATCCTCCTCTGTGAGGATCTATGGCCTGATGATTTATTCTGCAATGCTGTTGCATGATGGCAACATACATCATTACCCTGAGGGTGGCTGATCCTATCTGTCTGCTGGAGCTTCACTATCCACACCATGATCCATCCTGCACCCACAAACCCAAAACCTAAAAGACACAGCTGAAATTACAAACACTATATTTAGTTTGTCTAGAGAGGTGGGACGAAAACAGCATTGTGCGATCACAGTTGTATGCTGTTTATTGCAAATGAGGTTTAGGGACTAGATTGTAGGCCTTCTCACAAGTAGTTAGAAAGTAGAAATAAACCATCAATTTTCCAATAAGTGAGTGCAGATAGCCAAAGGCTCATAAAGCATGAACTGGAGGGAGAAATGTGGAGGGAGGAGGCTGAAAGCGAACACAGCATGACACAGTGCCTCCTGTTTGTGTTGCCTATTCAAACAGCAACTGAGATTGATGGTGCTGGCCGCGTACAATACACAGTAGTAAAGAGGGAGCTGTGTGCACCCGAGCACACACACACACACACACACACATACACACACGGGCGGGAAAAAAAGAAATAGATAAAGCCTTATTGCATTTTATAGAGATGAGAAAAACAGAAAGAAGGAGCGCTAAAAAGTGAGAAGCGCTAGCTGACAAGGAGGATATCAAAACAACTGAAAAAATAAAATACTTGAAAGAGAGGAGATGAAAGTATCACTAGGACTGAAAGTGAAATACAAGTAAGTGCGGTAAAGACTTTGTCATACACAGATGGCCACTTGGTGTATTTTGGAGAGGCTGCTGAACAAGCACCTCATCCATGCACATTCTGGAGAAATATAACTCAGTCACAGATGGACTGCAGAGAAGGGAGGTGCTGCTATGAAGTCAAACTGTAAACTGATTCTTGATATTCAACAGTGGCTCTGCGCCAGAGGAGCTGTGCTTGGTACCAGCGTTTTCTTCTTCTTCACTCCACAGAGAAGATAAAGACTTCTCTCATTTTCTTAGTTCAGCCACTCTTCTTCTTTCTTTTTTTTTGTATGCACGTGTGTCGGTGTGTGGCCTCCTCCAGCTGTTAGATGATGAATGCTTGAAATACCAAACACAGAAAATGTATGTTTGGCTTTGTATTCTGAACATACAAAAACACACGTCTGTTTGGTGTTCTTGGTATTTGTTAATGGTTGGATCATGCAGAAGGTTTCAGGTGGGGCAGAAAATGAAAACAAATCCTCCAAAAGTGAACAGGAAGAAGCCATATCGCCTCTTCTGCTGTGCAAACCAGTATAGATTGTTGTTATTACATCTCAGTCTCATAAAGATGATTTAGATTTTATGCAGACTGCCCTCCTCAAAACTATTTTGACATTCATTAAATCAGTTTTTTTCCAGCAGAACCAGCAAACAATCTCATTAAACATCCTCTTCTTTAATTATCTAAAATTTTAAATAACTTTATGTTATGGTGAGTTTCATGTGGTTTACCATGATTCCAGTTCAAAAACTTTGGCTGCCACACTAGCATTTGCCTTCAATTCTGTCACACAAAAAGGGCGTCGCGGTGTGTGTTGTGGCTGTGTTGATTAGCTACTGCAGTTGGGGACTAATTTCTTCCAGTGTTCCCCGAGGCGTATGTGTTGTTTTAATTTTATTGTTCATGGGGAAAATGGCTCAGCCGGTAAAAATGGAAAAATCACTTAATTTTTCCTCCACTGCAGAGCTACTGTTTTGGCTTTTGGAGCGCACTCCTCCACCTACGCAGCTGTTCGGAGACTGAATCTCCATTAAATGGTTTATGTTCATGGGCATGTGGAGGTAAAGGTGCTACCAAATCCAGTCACAATGTAATGACCAACAGTACTGTAGGACATGCGGTACATTTTTTTACTGTACAGCATACACTTAATGACAAGCGAGGTATTCATGCAATAGTTTGCAGAAAAAACATTCTACCTTTATTTACATTGATCTACCTTTAAATTTCTTCTTCTGCGAGCAAGAGAGGCCTGGGCCGTAGCTTTTAGAGGAGGTTTCTCTGCCCGCCTCAGGTTTCAAAGCTGGCAGGCTGATCAGAGCGCAGAAGGTTTGTGAGCCTTGGCACTAACACACAGCACCAGGCTTTGAGGACCCAGATTAACCTGCACAGTAGTTAAATAAACACACATCCATGCGTGGCTGCATGAATGGACGTTTCATCACCGCTTGCCACATTTCCGTGATCGTATTGGACTCACACCCTACTGCACTCCATGATGCAATTAAAAATAACAGTCATAACACAAAAACACATGTAGAGTATTGACTAGCAGAGAAGCAGAGGTGTGAGTACAGTGTGCACTACAGTGTAAACTCCCTAAATTACCTTCACTTCTTCACTACTGGAGCTTTTTCCATGACTTTTTTTCTCAAGATTTGGTTTAGATGTTTGTCAGTTGTTAGCTGCTTCCTGTGTTCCCTGATCAAGCCTCGCATTGTGCACATTGGTCCCAGTAAAATAACCTCAAGACCAAATTGGCCTGACCCCAGTGTGTGCATGAGTCTGTGGCAGAGTGGGGGCTGACTTTCAGACAACTGCAGGACGGGAGCTTAGTGGGGTGTGAGGTAAACCCCTATGGCGGCGGGTCGTGTTAAAACATCAGAGGCGCTGGTTGGGGGGGTCAGGGCTTGTGTTTGTACACAGGGAACCCCGGGCAGCTCAGTAAAAAGAGCTTTATTATTTAGGCCTCTGCCAAGCAGAGATCAGGGTGGAAAATACACAGGATCTCCGGCGCCAAGTCCCTTGCGCTCGGAAAATCCGCCCCAGAAGCGTCCAAGCGAAGGGCCTGGATTTAATCACCCACTGCGGCATTTGTCTTCAGTCTGAAAAAAAGAAAGCTACAATCAATCTACATCAGTGTGACTCGCAATCCCTCCACCAGCAATCGTATTAAAAAGACATGTTCTCTATTGTGTGAGTAACCCTCAATTTTTATTCTGGACACAAATTCAGAAATGACTGATCTATCAATAGCAACTGTCAAACTATTACTTGTTCTGGCAAACAAAGTTGAACCTCTTTAACTTCACATCCATTGATAATATACTCATATTTACTGTACTGTATATGAATATTTGTGTTTTGCTAAAGAGAAAATATGTCATGCACTGTATAGTTCATACTCATATACTACCAATCTTAATTTTGACATTTTTCCTTTCAAATTAAGCAATGGGAAATACAACAGAGTTTTTACCTTGTTTTAAACTGGGGTCTGAATCCAGTGAACAAGAAGGACGTGTAAAATGGCCTGCATGGATCTATGCTCTCCCATTTGCTTTTGGACAAATCCAATAGGAGAGCATTCACTCAGAGCCAAAGTACTCATCAGTGCAGAGAGATCCTGGAAATTTCATACTCTAAAGTTCAATATAACTGGTGATGTACAGTAATAAAAGAGTCAATAGATGGATAAATGACATCTGTTGGATTTGTTGAGGGGTTGTGGGTTTGTTTGGTGGAAACTTCAACACCATCAGACAGACAGTGCCTTTAGTTTTTCATCTGACTATTTATACCACTCCTCTGATCCAACACCTCAGAGGTCAAACAATAAACATAATAAAGAGGGGAAAATAATATCTGACCTCTGTGAAAGCCATTTCAAAACTGAAATCACTGTGCCAAATGTAGAGTTGATACAGTTTTGGTCATTTTTACAACCAACAACTTCTACCTGCGACAACTACTCTATCAGACTTGGACTTCCATGCTTTATAGCGTCATCACTTAGGTATTAACATTTTTTGGCAGAAAAACATGGGGACAAATGTGAGGCCTGACAGGGGAAATCCTCAGACAGCTGTTTCTGTTGTTGCATCTTCTCTCACACCCTGCCCATAGGCAAAGTCTTGTCTGCTTCAAATCATCCACCTTCAGTCTTCTGCCCAGAAAAGACAAGGTTTCTTGCCTCCCTGACTACAAGCCAGAGACAATGACCTCAGTCCTAATGAAGACCAGCGAGGGCCTGGTTTTGTCCTTCACCAAAATGTGTCACACACCCATCATTATTTGATTCCGCCTGCATGAGAGTCGAAATAGATCTGAACTGCATCTGGCACCTGGAACACCTGCATACATCTGGATACTTTGCTAGGATGATGTTTATTGCTCTGCGTTCACCGCTGTATGGATGTCAGAGCTGTATCTAGGAGAGGTCTGATATAATTTCTCGACAACTCATGCATTGTTAAATAAGCTTTCCTGCTCAAATGTTAACCCGTGTAATTCATTCATAACACAGTTCATTCTCTCTGGCTGCCAGAGACAATACTATTTAATACCTTACCGATTTCATTATGCGCAGGAAGCTGAGACCTTAAATCGGTGAAGTCACACAATGGGACCTGAATGATGCAAGCGACCTGATAAAGGGGCCTGACACTCAGCAGTTATCTCCATTTTATCTTCTCGCCCTTTGGGGTAGGTTATTAGCATCCCACCACCCATGCAGTAACCACGTAAACGCTCGCTACAAAGCTTACGCCATAAAGCTAGAGCAGTAGTGGGAGAGAGAGAGAGAGAGAGAGACACTCAGCTACAAAAAAACAAAAAATAGCTCCAGCCAATCGGTAAAGAAGCTCATGGCATTGGTGGTGAAACGCTAATTCTAGCTGTGTACATAACCTGTGCGGAAGTAGAAGGAGACAACTTCTGGGTGTAAGGCTCTTATATCAGGTCCAGGTCACATGTGTGACTGTTGTTAAATAAAGGACCTCTTGTGCATGTGCGTGATGGAAATCATGTATTACACACCTTCTATGGCAGTTAGGAAGGATTGCAGTGACATTCATAACTCTTGCTGACCATGAAACCTCTTTCACACTCACACTGAGCTCCTCCCACACCTGGTCTGCAATGTCCACTGACATCTCCTCTGTCGGTTGATTCTTTGTTTTAAAATTTTGAATACTGACATGGATGTAGGCAAAGAGCAGCATTTGTATGTTTACATTTGTATTTTTGAATCAATGAAACCTTTGATTCTATAATTTAAAGAAACACTCAAACTTTCAGGAACATAGAGGTCTGAACGATCAAATGATCTGAATATAGTTTTAACTATCAAGTTTCTTGCCGCGTCAGACTCAGACTTCGTTTTTGCTATGTCTCCGCCAAACCAATGAAAATCAGATCAAGGCTGTAATAAACCAGAAAAATGTCTGACACTGCACATCCAGTTACCCTGTTCCAGAGATGATGCTGATTTGTTGAGACCAAGATCACCAGGTTTGCTTGTGTACTTGCACAGCTCATTACAGAAATATTTGCTCTCCCTTCCACATTAGCCTCAGAAAACAAGTCTACAATAATCAGATGACAATTTTCTTTTTATACTCTGTATAACTACATCATGCTATACCATTCCAAAGCACTGCTGGACACCAACGCCCACCAACATGTGTTCAAAGAGAATCTCTTCTCAGACAAATACTCCTGAGATCAATAATCTGCCATGAAAAGGGAAAATTTTGCCACATCACCTCCACGTCCACTTTGATCCGTCAAACAGGTTCTGAGATCACAAGAAAAACAGAATTATTCAACTGACAATCATTATCTGGATGAAGATGTTAGAAATTTAAGGCAGAGAGAGTTATATTCACAACACACCCTGTTTGTGATTCACCAAACAAACACAGCTGCTGTTGGCTGATAGCTTCCAGGCATCAATCCAGCCTTACTGTTGTAGTACAGTAAGGACACCACTGAAAACACACAAATACATTTTCATCTCTAAACTTTTCCCATGTAATATTAAGGCCCAATTACTAAATTGATCATCATATTAATTAATTATATATATTCACATGCAATTTTGAGTTATAGATCACAATTAAGCATTTTACAGCAAGTGTTTCTTAATAGCATCATACATGAAGTCAGCCTGTTTTCTCCTGTTTTTAACCTCAATGTCTTTACATGCTATGTCAGCATTAAAGCCTTTCACAGCATCAAAAAACAATGCAGTAACAATAATAAGTTACATTAAGTTGTTGCCTTAGAGTTTAAAAGACCTGTTAGTTGGTGTGTTAAATGACCAATGACTTTGAGAGTGATAACAAGTCCTATCTTGTGTTTGATTTTGGGGGGCTACCCTTTTATATACATTTACTTATCATCTTCATCATCTCATTAACGGAAAACGACTGTGTGTAATGTAAAAGGTGTTTTTCACAGAGAGTTATTAGAGTTATTAGACTCTGCAGTTCCCCTCAGCTCTACAGAACATTTTAGCATCTTTCAGATCATTGTTTTGGTTTTACTGCTGGCCACTTTACTGTTTTGGTTCACTCTCACTGCTCTCATCAACTACCCATGGCAGCAGCAGGCAGCTGTTTTCAGTGAAGAACCAATTGTATCAGACAGACTGTCACGTCTTGTCAAGTCTCTTGTTAGTTTCCGGTTTTATTTTGAAGGACTATTCACTGCTCACTACTTCCTGTCTTTGTTCTTTTCCCGCCAGTTTTGATTAGGTTCACCTGTGTTCCATTACTCACCTGTTTCTCATCAGCCTGTTTGTATATATAGCCCGGTCCATCCTTTGTCTAGTTGCCAGATTGTTTTTGTACTCACCTGTCAAGCTTTCTTGTGTTACCGCCATGTCTAGTCTCGTATCGTTTTTGACCATTGCCTCTGCCTGCCCCACGTCTGCTTGGAACTCATGCCTGTATCGTTTGGAACCCTGTTTGTACTTTGGGCCTGTTTTTGCCTAATCCTTGCATGTACCTTTGCCTGGAGCTCATGTTGTATTCAATCAACGAGTGTTTTCAAAGTAAAATCCTTAACTGGGAACTTTGCCATTGGTTTCTGTGTGATCCTTGCACTTGGGCCTCTGCCTGGTTCATTACACAGACACAGTTAGTGACTAGCTGGTCAACATAGTGGCGCATTTAGCAACTAAAGCGACAGGTATTTCCCTCAGGAGTTGGTGGAGACCAAAAACAGAGCTAAAAGCTGAGTTAATTATGGGCTTGGAGTTTGCTAATATGTGCACCATAATAACTTTATATGGTCATATGTCAACACCACCTGTGTTTACAGCTTGTAACATGGCCAAAAAATCAATTAATGCAGGTTTAATAAGCCTTTTCCACAGAAAACATTTTGACATGTCAAAGCACAGGTGTAAATATTAAAATTAACGATGGCTGAATTCCATTTAGCTGCTTCAGTTTCAGGGTCCTGGTATTGCGCATGCTGGGTCACTATCACACTGGCATGACTTACTGGGACTGAATAGAACAGAGCCTTTGTTAATGTTATTAGCAACTCCTGTGCTTTTTTTACTCAAAATGTTTGCTGTGAAAAAGGCCTATGATGGTGAAACTGAAATCATCTCAACTTGTAAATTGTCTGAAAATGCATGTCCGTCTTATTTATTAATCACTACACAGCATATACAGGTGTATGTATGGGACTGTCAGAATCGGCTCATTTTGGTTTTGCATACCAAGTATGTAAATCATACTCATGAGATTTACTGAAATAAATCTGTAAAGCACCTGCTCTTGTGGTCCATGATGCACAATCTTTGTCCTCTTTGATTTACTCTGTGTGAAAAAACCTGCTGTTGAGTCATTGTCTGGCCCCCTCAGGCTAAACTTGATCCAGGATCCTCTGGCCGGCTCTCATTTGTTCGTCTCACTATTAGACAAAGCAGGCGTTTGTATACGCCACACAGATCTCTGATTTGCTGCATCAGCTGTCCGTCTGTTTGCCTTTTTGCCCTTCTGGCTGAATGTCATGTAAACTCTTCATGTTTGGATTTTAGTGAGGTAAGAAAACGCCATTCCTCTGGAAATGATCTCTTGGCAAGAAAAGGTCAAATGTGAATGTGATCACTGAGAGTGAAAAGGAAGTTACATCAGCCCTGCAATAAGCCAGGTTAGTGAATTATGATCAATCATAGTCTAGGACTTCCACAAAGCCCAATGAATGTGTAGCAATGGCAAGAGCTGGCTTTGGTCTGGTTAAGTCAACTACCGAACCCACCGCCTCTACAGCCTTGGATTTACTCAAAGAGTTGATCAAAAAAGACATATTCCTAACACACCCAGTGTTTAGCTAGCTAGCTAGCTAGCATGCACAGTCTGTGTTTCACTCAACAGCATTATACTTTGGTCAAGTGAGGATTTCTTTTTCTTGTGGGTAAGAATGCATGTGTCTCTGTATGCATGCTTTGATTTTTTTTAAGAGCTTATACAGTCCAACAGGCTCCTGGCAGCTAAAAGGCTGTTAAAGTAAATTTTTTAGGCTCCTTTTATCCCAGTTTATCCTCTGCCCCAGTGTAAGGGAAGTTACTAAAGTTATTTTAATCCCACACAGCAATTAGCCCTTGCTTTTGTCTTGGCCTTTTTGTATTCCATTCAAAACAACAGTCATCACACAAAAATGTGTGAGTGATGCAACCGATATCCTTCTTAGAGAAATACAGGCTGATGATGCATCACATATAGTTGGTTGTTGGGGTTTTCCCCCCACTCACTGCTGAGCTCGCTGGAAGCAAAACTAAAGTTAATCACAAGCTAAAATGAAGCTTTAATGATCCATGAGGGGAACTTTGGTTGCTCTATCAGCAAATAGCAAAAGTTAATGTGAATGGTCTGCACTTATGCGCCACTTTTCTAGCAGGACAAAGCCTTCACAATGCCTCTCATTCACCCATTCACACACACAGTCTCACTCAAGGAGACTTTGACATGTGGACAGGAGGCGTGAACCACAAACCGTGTAATTAATGGACAGCATGCTCAAGCTCCTGAGCTACAGCTGAAAATTATGTAATATGCAAAAAACTGTAATAAATTCACTGCTATACACAACTTATGTATGTATGTAGATGTGGAAAAGGGAAGTAATACCTAAAGTGCTGAATGTACAACATAAAATTGTCAGGATCTGGACTTTTATTTTCTTAAATGTGGACTTTTTGTTGTTCCTGGTTTATTGTGAAGTGTGGTTTGGTTCTTGTGTGTTCTTGTCCTAGTGTTTTCCCCTTGTCTTATCTACTGATTGTGTTCACCTGTGTCTTGTTACTCACCTGTGTTTCATTTCCCTCTTTAGTCTGTTCCTTTATAGGCCCGTCTTGTCCCTTTATGCCTTGTGTTGTCATTACCTTATGTCGTGTGTGCTTTGCCTCAGTGTTTCTTGTTACCTACCTTTTGTGTTTTTCCATTTTGAAGATACCTCTGTGTTACTTGGCTTACCTGCACTGTGTAAGTGTTCAAATAAACCTGTTAAACTTACTACAAGCTTCCTCCTCTGTCTGCGATTGGGTCCTTTCCTAACATGCCTCGTAACAAAAATACTACTATGTGAAACAATGTGATGCTATCAAAATATACCAAACTTAAAAAGGAATAAGGGAAGAAAGCAGATAAATTGAGCCACAATGTGGTTGTTTGAATACACAATATAATACACTATTAATAAAATGATTGGATCAGGGTATAAACAATAACATTATTAGTAGTATTATTAGTATAGTATAGCTATCACGCTGATTATTCAGATGTGGAAAATAGTGTCACAACACAATTTAAAGCACACTATTTAATTAAATTCATACAGTTCTGTCAGTCTTTTGGCACAAGTGTTAAATCCTTCCTGTGACTCCATTTCCTATAGTTTTGGCCACCATTGCTCTCTTGAGATGACGTAAAATGCTTTGCTGGTCTAAAACTAATATTGTTGTATGGGATTTGCAAGGAAATTAGGGTTTTGCTTGAAGCCTACAGGGCCCTTCGGCAAGCTGTTCCCAATGAAAAGTGATCTTGTGGAGGTTCCAATCATTTTTATGCTCCTTCTAATGAACTCTAGTTTGTTTTCCATAAAGAAGAGATTGCTGGTTTATAAAATTACATAAAAGAATGTCTCCCTTAAGTAAAATGCCATCAGAACATGATTGATTTTTTAAATTTCTTTGCCGTATACATTGACAAAATAGATGTGAATCGCACAGTGAAGATTGTTGTGGTTTTACGCTGATACATGGTGTCAGTGTCCAGAGTCACTAGTGGTTATATTGCTCATTTGCTTCTTAAACCACGCATTATGTAGTGGCTGCTACTTGCACCGAAGCCTGGTGTCTGTTTTCGCAACAGCACAAGAAAAACACTGTGCTGCCATGATCTCTCACTCTACTCTCCACATCA
Source organism: Maccullochella peelii (assembly GCA_002120245.1). Taxonomy (NCBI): domain Eukaryota; kingdom Metazoa; phylum Chordata; class Actinopteri; order Centrarchiformes; family Percichthyidae; genus Maccullochella; species Maccullochella peelii. The sequence continues at coordinate 164,683 of LKNJ01000221.1, read as the reverse complement.
ATCCCCAGTGTGGACTGCTGATGCCTTTTTCTCTCCATATGACTCTTATTAGTTTGATATGAAAACCCGGCTTCATCTTTATTCTCATGGTCGAGAGCCATTCTCACTGTGTGTGATTTTCAACCTCCCATCTGTAGACTTTGCTGCCTCAAATCAGTCCCTGACCAACAGGCCACAAAAAGACTTATTTGTTTTGGATGTACAGTAGAGTGGTTTGATAGTTATAGTGTGACTCCTGGATCTGATTTTTGTCTATAATAGCAGCAGTAAATGGAGATTTTGGAGGTAATTTACATTCAGCCATTGCCCTTTTCTTCTGGGTCAGAATTGTAATTACATTACAGCATACTATCAATGATTGTTTCTCATAGGACTGCCATAAAACTGAATGACCTGCAGTTCTTTTGAAGTCTTTGTTGTATTGGGAGCTGCTCAAGGAGCCATTGGGAGGGAGGTTTCTGGATAAGGTGTCCTTGCACTGTCAACACTTTAAGAAATCAAAGCCTCCCCGTCCCTTCCTGTGTGAAAACGCCTTCATGTTTTCAATTTCCTAGTGAGTGGTGGACTTTTGACTCCCTTTCACAATACTTTTCACACTAAAAAAACCCCCTAATGTTGGCGTCTCATGCGGTATGTTCAAGCCTGCAGAGCTGCTGACATGTGCACCAGCTTTAGCTTTCGCAGCTAACGTCACGCTACCATTGCTGGTGATTATTTAGCAGCAGGAGTGAAAGACCACTGTGGTGAGCTTCCCTGTGGTATGCTCTCTTCTGGTAATTAAAGGCTGATGTTTTGTCATTCAAAATATAAAATTATTGAGGACAGCAACAATTGTTTTTTTTATTGTATATGAATAGTTATTGTCTAGTAAGTGGTTGCTTGTTAAAATAGTTATGGTACTTTCTTAGTTTTCAGTTTGAGTGAATGAATGCTGAGTTCAAATCCAGGATTTTCTTTGTGATGAAGTGTATTCACTTTTTGGTATCCACTTTGGTTTAACCTACATCCTTTACTTCTGTTTCAGTTGTAATAACAGAAAAAGTACGAGAAGTGTATAGTAGTATAGTAAGTCCTCAGTAACTACTAGCTAGTTTCAAACCAGTGATTTACCAAAGTGGTTGCACCATTAAAGCGTAAGAAAAATAAGCTAGTAAAACCTTTAGTAATGGGTAAATCAGTTGCTGAGAAACATGTGTTGTGCCACCCAATCAAAAGCAATTAACAGGAAGTCACTGTAGCATCATGAGCTAAAACAAAACCTCAAAAAACAATAGTCTTCAGTGGCCAAGCAGAATATTAACCTTAACTGCCAGTCCTTTGTAAATGTAGGTATGACTTTATTTTATTTATATTTGCATACATGTAGAAATATGTGTGTTTCAATGTTTATTATTTATTTATTCTGTTTAGAATGAGGGGGAAATGTCTGACAACGCTAACCTAACCAAAGCTATTTGGTAATGTAGTTGAACATTATTGGTGTAACGTTTTATAGTTTGAGGTATATTGTGTTATTTTTGTGAAATGTAATTTAAAAAAACATTTTGATCAAGTTTTGGGTCTGACATGTCAACCATGTCCCATTACCAATTTTACTTCTCACTCGAAACCGGTCACATACTAGCAACGTTAGCTTTGTCAGTTTGAACAGTTTGCTGTAGCATTTACGGGGCAGTTGCTGAGTGTAAATATTTAGTAACAGCTAATCTCTACGTAAGAACTAGTCTTTTGTGGTGCGACCAATTTGATTGTAGTGATGCATATATAAACTAGGCCAAGTTCGAACTTATGAACAACTGGAGCAGCCGGCTCCTGATCCACAAAGATGCAAACTGCATTGCATCGTGGTCTATGTATGCTACTGTCAGAGAAGAAATCATTATCTTTCAGATTTCTTTCTGAATGATTGTTAAGCATTGGAGAAAACTAGTGAGTCTAGAATAAAACCATAAAAATCCTGATATTTACTGTTGATATTTAGTAAGGCAACATTTTTCTACCTTTAAGTTTCACTGAATTTACGTTTATGTTTCTGCATGACATCGTGTCACCTGTATTTGTCCAGTAATTTGCAGGACACTGTCACCACTCAGCTACAAATGGACCCAGAAATAGAAAGTATGTCACTAATAACTGTTATCATCAACACTTTTATTTACTAATTCCTCAGGGAATAATCAAACGTACAGGTTTAGTGATGGCAGCATGCTTCATTTTCCTTCTTTTGTGCACACTCATACACACGCGTGCACACAAAGAGCCAATAAAACGTCTTCATCTTGTGGTTTTGCCTCATGCAAAGACTCAACTTATTAGCCGCAAATTGCTCCCTCCTTTGCAGATATTAACGTGTCCGATACTGAGATGAATTTTCCTTACCATGAACGGTGTGATCCACCCACATCTACCACACACTTTAATATCTAATCTGTACAGCTTCACAAGACCATGTGGCCGCGTGGTTGCTGTGTGATATGTGTTAAGGCTGAAGTTGACCATTTGAAGTTGCCTGTATATCTGTACCAGATGGGGCCGGGCCAGGCGATGCAGCCTCCATGGCTGTCGACTTCACTTGCAGGCAATTTGCAAGTGAGACATTTCAGAATGAGAATGATGGATGTGTTTTCCCCGCTGATGCTTAATGTGACACAACTGTTAAAAAAAATAAAAAAAAGACTGACTACAGCCCCACAGTGTCAGGCAAAATCACAACATTTCTCTGGTGAACATAATATTTCACTTGACTTTTAGAAAATAGTCTAGAGAATGCAGCCTTTCCTTCTGTTTGCAGGCTGATGTTGTCACCTCTCACCTTGATCTGATAAAAACTTCTAATTTTGTCGAAGACAGCAGAGAGGGACGTATGGAGAATACGAATGAGGAAAAAAGTCAGTGCGAGCAGAAAGGTGATGCTGAAAGGTGACTCCGTGTGTGTGGTCTCCCCATATCAGATGCCCTATAGGGAGACATGCACGCACCATGTTGATATTCAAAAGCTTTGGATGTTTGTTTAAAGTGAGTAATTGATACTTGCCACTGGAAGAATTTCCCCCAATTTGGCACAGAGTGTGAGAACAAGGAGAGTCCAGTTTGCCATGTGTGCCTGCTGTCGGCGTGTGTTATGCTACGGGAAATTCTGGCCCTGGTCCTCCTGCTTCCTTGGAGTTCACTGCAATGGCAGCACCAGACCACACATACTGCCACTTTTATGGTTTTCGGCTGAGGATTCCTACTGTTGCTGCCAAATTGCCTATTATTGAAACTTTCAATAAACAAGCAAAGAAATGTAATGCCTTTGTTTGGTTTGGAACTGCAGTTGAAACACTTTAAGACCAGTTTTTAGGACACCAAAGAATGATTATTCTCCTCTATTTGAGGAGAGTGCAGACATCTCAAATTGAAAATATGAGCTCTTACTGGAAGGTCCTGGAAGATTAGTAGCATTCCCATGAAACGCTCCCTAACTGAATTACTCTCTGAATTCATCTTTCGCTGCTGCTGCTGCTGCTGCTCCTCTGGAGAAAAAGTGTCTTCACAGCCTATTGAGAATTTGTTGATCACTACTTCATTTAAAGACACGCTAAAGTGGCCATGGCTTCTTTGATCTAATCCTCTTTGACACCTTAAACACGACATGAAAAAGTGCACTAAAGAGGCTTAGCCACGGCAGGATTCCACCTCAGCATGGCACTGTCTCAGAAAAGGGAGGATCTTTGCACTTTGTTTTGATTGCCGCTACTTACACCCACAGCATCTCCTCTCATGCGCAAATGGTGCTTGAATATCATTTTGATCATTTCATTCTTCTCCTTTCAGCTGCCCTCATTCTTGTGTCAGTACAAAGTGTGGGCCCTAATCCTTTAATGAATGTCTTCTTCTGGGGCTTCACATGGCAGCACATTCCAGCCTCGGGACAGTGAACAACTGGATGACTGCAGCACAGGGTGTTTTATTTTATCCCGCATTGTCAGATGTTCACGTTTGCAAAGCACAATTTATCTTCGTACATATCAGGGATGACAGCTGAACTGGGATGAATGGAGACGCAAACTGAAGCCTCACAGACAAGAAAAATGAAATCAGTCACCGGACGGACATGAGTTTAGCAACTCACTCATTTCTGATCATAAAACCTACACTGGAAACTTCCTTTTAGTATTTTTGCGGTTCTGGATGACTTACAAGATCTTTGACAGTTTCATTTGAGAGTGGACAGGCCATCATTTGAACATTTGGTTTGATTAATGCAGGCAGAGATGGAAAAAAAGAACCTTCATATTTTACTCAAGTTGAATAATTGCTTCCCCAGTTATATGGACACAAGTCAGGGTAAAAGTAATTGCCTAGAGCAGTGCTGCAGTAAGTGTAAATCACTTGTGTAAAATGTTTTTTTTTAATTGGCAACCCCATTAAGCTGACACTTCAGCATCATTTTGGGGTCAACATGTACATTTTCTGAATATTTCAACATCAATTTTCTATTTTAGAATGGCCCTTAAATAAATAATACTTTGATGCATCGTTATCAGCTCAAGGTTTATTCATATCAACGAAGCTTAAGTATCAATATGAGAATGTAAAGTCCAGAACAAATGCTTTACTTCATGTCAGATCTCGCTGTACTCACTATCTAAGAATATAACAGAATATTCTGTTTAAGAAAAGATAAAGGTATGGAATTTGAAATGTAGTACTGTACACTACCTATAATTCATGCTGCAAGTATTTCCATGTATAAATGGAGGTATTTCCTCTCAAAACATGAAGCAGTGACTTACTGAGAGCAACTATCCTGATGCGATCTTCTCTCCACCATGGCATCCAACCAAGATTATTCTGTTCTTTCCTGACACAAGTGCAAAAACAAACAATGGTTGCCATAACCATCAGAGAGGATGTATTTTCCACATTCCTCTGAACACTGCAACCCTGAAATTAGTGGTCCTCAAGGTCATCTAATCTGTGAAAACCAGCTATTACCTTTCCATTTCCAAGCTCCCTTTCCAACTGTCTTCTGTCGTTATCACCCATTCATACAATATGTGTCCATGACCTACAGTACAAATGCTGCTGCTGCTGCTTGACGATGGAGAGTTCTGCAGAGCCGGACACAAGGATAAAACTGCAATTAATTACATCATCCTCGCGGGCTAAAGAGGCCAGATAATTGTCCCCTCACTACAAAATTTCAGACCAATAATAGCTCCCAAGGTAGTGTTAGTGATGCCAAATAACACAATCACAGACTCTCGCAGTCCAGAGGGGGACGCATTTTGTGTTTGTTCAGTTTCAGTTGTAGATAAGATGGTGGGAAATTCATTGTGCATGGATGAGGTTAGAAATACAGCTGATTGCTTATGGCAGTCATCCCCAGTACATCAACACACTGAAGACTGAAGGGGTTTGGGGCTCAGAAAATCACTGAACAGACATGTCTGCCACAGATAATGTAACGATGTGTCAAACATATGAAAAACATCTGTAATGAAACCTGATACAGTAATGCATTCTCAGATAATTGAACAATATTTTCAGCTGATGATGTCATAATTATACTTAATGGTTTAGTATGCTTGGAGCGAACTAGGTCATTGTCTAAAGTGTGTGTACCTGCACCAAATGGCCACACTCGAAGTTGGGTTAAAAAGCCTGGTATCACAGCCTCCAATTGGCTGCATCTCACTGCCTTCCTGATCTCTCTCCAAGAACTCTGTCTTTTGCGTGTCTTTGTGGCCTTGATGCAATGAATCGTACAAATGGGGATAATGACGGGTACTTTTGGGCAATTGGCGCTCGAAGGTATTCATGGGGTTGCCTCCAGATGTACACATAAAAACGTGGGAGCTGTTGTTTGATTGTCAGGTTTGGAAAATGACAACAATTGCAGTCCCCCCAATTCTAATTTCAGACAAGTGTGGGAGGATGGGCTTTCAGAAGCTGTTTGTCCGTCAAGCTCTTTGTTTTCAACTGAAACATAATGAGACCTTCAGATCAGCAGAAGAAATACTATTTATTCTCATGATACTCTTACATCAGATAAGCAAAGGAGATTAGATACTCCTCATCTGACTTATACTGGAAATTGTATTGTATTGTTGTATGTTGTATATATGTTGACTTATGTGCCCCTCTTGAGTGTGGCTTAATGTCCAGTTCATTTGAACTACCTTTTAAATCATACTCATTGGATTTCCCCGGACTGTGACAATATACGGACAGTATTCCAGCCTGAAAAGACATTTCTGTCACAACGTCTATGGACACTATTTGAGCATGCGTGGACAATGGTTTACTTTTTTTCAGGTTGATTTTTCTTCTTTTTAAAAAAATCCTATGTCGGTGGGTATATCAGGGTGAAAGGGTAAAAGTCCAAAATAAAACGTAAAAAAAGGACACCCTTTATGAAGTCATAATAACTCGTTCTTGAATTATTGTGATATCACTTTACAGCAGCACCTGAAATCTTTACCCATTTGCTACCTAATTAACTGTACTTACTTTCCACTGTTTTATTTGACTGCCTGCGTTCTAAATGTAACATTTATGCACAATGCAGAGAAAAATGCAGTTGTGTCCATAGCATGTACACTACTTTTTGCTAAAATTGAGATAAGTTAAAATGTCAGTAATCCCAGCAGTGAAATTAAGCATTATAGCAATGCAGGAGTAAACTAGAGTGTTTATTATGTAGGGAGTAGTGAATGATTGAATGAGGGGGTGATTTCAGACAGGTTCTATGTCATTTGCAACCCATTCACAGAGGGGCATTTTATTACAATTTCACAAGACTTTAATCAGCAGATTTTACATCATCAAATGCTACAAGGCATCTGTGAATATTCAGGATTATCTGGATATTATGGAGCCAATTGAACCCCTCTGGCTTCACAAAGTGCCCTACTATACATCTTGGTGTAAAAAAAGGAGAAGCGAACAGAACACTATCATTTTGTTATCCAATATTAACCTCTTGACATCAGAAAGCCATGTTGGCTTCCTCCTCAGCATTCCTTTTCTCTGATACCTCCCAGATGACTGCTTGCACCTGTGAGACACCCCCCAATTCACCAGTAAATAGGCCCAGGGAGTAATTATCATGCTACCAGTATAATGCTCACTGACAGATGCGGTGAATACTGCAGCGATATTTATTGTAACGCTGGCCCTTGTTTAAGTGCAGCTCGTGCTTACTGATTCTTGGAAGAGCTACTATCAAAGTCCAAGTTGGAGTGAGATTTCTTTTCTGTTTTAAATGATGTCACATGTGTCATGATGTAAATACTATTTTCCATTTCCACAATAATACCTGCACAAATTATGCCTTTACAGTATGTTCCACCTGCACTATTGGCTCTATAAAAATGTAAATATAGGCCATGGGAGCATTGAATAGCCTTTAATTTGAGCCATTCATTCTCAGATGCACAATGAATCCAAACCGGCTAGACACTAAACTCCTACAGCTTCTGTAAAAGCCAGCGGTTTGAATGTGCTCTATCAAAATATTGTATGGCTTCAGACATACCACAGCATGTATTTGCAGTAAAACGATAATGGAAAGAACAGAAGTACATGCTCCGTCTCTTCCGTTATCAATCTGTCATCCACCGCTCATTGTCCTCCAGCCCAACCGTGTCTTTACCAGTTAGCCATGCAGTCATTTTTTCCCCTGGTGAATTATCGCTTTACATTTACTCTGTGGTATCTTAGAGGCTCTTGAGAGTGTGAGGAAGGCATTGCGATCTCATGGAAACTCGCTGTGGAAGCCAGCAGGGAAGAGAGGGTTAGAGAGCGAGAGAGAGCGATACAAATACAATTTTACGGCTGGTTAGGGAAGATTGCCTGTAGTAAGACATTTTAAGAACCATGTCTCCTTATCTTATACCCCTAGTCTACAATAGGCAGCCATTCACAGAGCGCTGTATGTCCTGTTTGGATTAGCTCACGAGCTATAAAGATATAGCTCATGAAGAAGCCTAAAAGCCAGCTATGTGAACTGCAGATTTGTGGCTGCAGCAGAATTGCGAGGCCGAAGTATTATAATCTATTTTTCAGTCTGATGCTGATCGTATCAGCAGTGGTGGTAAAGGCAAACATCCCTCTTGTATGATGCTGTGAAATGAAGAAGTTCTTTTGGGATGACATCCACGATAAGATATGATTCAACACACGGGCACACTGCTTTTATTGATGTCATGTTACTGAAAATATATCTTCTCCGCTCCTTCAGCCAAGTCTGGATCATCACTCGGGCCAATGTTTTCTTTGCTTTTCAGGCTTGCAGCCAACATAATGTAGTCTGATGCCAGTGGGTTGCTAGGCAGGCATCTTAATGACCTTCTATAATGGTATTCATTCTTGAGAAAAGACAGATGGAGCATCAAAGCAAAAAGCTCCTCTCTCTTGCATCTTCTCCATGTGGAATAAAGTTGAACTAGTGTGTTTTTCGGTGTGTTTGTGGTTATGGCCATAACCCTGTAGCTTCCTGGACTGAAACTGTATCTTTATGGACCTAGCCACAATAATGACCTCTCCCAGTGAGCTTTTTTCTGAGACGCCAACATTTAACTGGCAAATTAACAATGAGAAGATCAGCTTACCTTGTAATTAATTGCTGTGGCATTTTTATGGGCACTTACTTTGGGCTATTGGGTCACAGTTAGTAAAACTTAAAGGTAAGTGTAACAGTCTCAGAGGGGTCTTTAGTGAGGGGGAAAAAACTGATAGAATCTTTGGAAATGGAAAGTTTTTAAAAGTTTGCACAGCTACTTGGTTTTGTTTGTTTTTTCATGAGCTTTCCCCTCAGAAGAGCTTTTCTGTATCTGGACTCTGAGCCCATATTCACATTTGCATTTTAGGTATTTATCTGGTCATTCCATCTACCACAACTTGTAATGAGCAGAATAAGCGAATAAGCTTAAAATTGTAGATTGTAAAGTATTACATGCAATAAATGACATGCAGTGTAATGCTCAAAGTCACAGTGCCCATAATAGATGTAAATGTGTATTACTGTCAGGGTCGGTATCTATTGTTGTTATAGGTTATCTTTAGTGTGGTTTCCTGTGTTATTTTGGTAGTCTTGTGTTTCTCGTGGAGTCCTACCCTTATGTTGTTATCCTTGAGTGTCCTCACCTGTTCCCGTTTACTCACCTGCTCCTGGTCCCTTTGTTAGTCTGATCCTTATTTATACTGTGCCCTGTCCTTTGTTCTTTGTCAGTGCTTTGCTTATGTTGCTGCTGTTACGCTCTGTGCACTTCATGTGTCATTCCTGGGCTGAACGTACTTCCTGTGTTTTTCCACTTTGAAGATACCTTTTTTACCTTTGTGTTATTTGGCTTACATGCACTGTGTAAGTGTTAAAATAAACCTTTTGAACCTGCTCTGAGCCTCCACCCTGTCTGCGTTTGGGCCCTCTCCCTACCATGTACCTTAACAATTACTTGGTCCCCAGAATGAATATTAGATTAGTGCAAGAGAGGGGAATAAATATCAGAGCAAAAAGACAGGAAAACAGAAAATGTGGGATGTGACCTTGGTATTTGTGGGAAATATTAGGACAGCATGAGCGTGATGGTGTCAGTTATTTAGGATTATGATAGATCCAAGAATGCAGTAAATTCAATATAAGATATCTGATAAAGCAACTCTGAGGAATGGGTCCAGGAAATCCAGTGAGTAAGTCCAATATCAGTTTGTTTTGTCAAAACTGGAAGGGAATTCCTCTTTGACTTTCACCTTTTAAAACTGTTTTTGTTTCAGGGCTTTATTGAATTAAAACCTTAACTTTCAATGTTACAGAGAAGTGGGAAAAGCTACGACTTACACTGTGTTCAGACTACAAAATTCTCGCATGGATAGCAAATCTGCTGTTGGGCCAATATTCCTGCTGTTCATAAAAATGGAGGTCAACTGTATGAAGCAATAAATGCTTCTGCAGACTGAACGCTACACTGTATCTGTAAATACTTCACATTTATTATGACCAAAACCTTATAGTAAAAGGGTTGTACTGAAAAACAACATCAGGCAGGTCAGTCAAGTCAGTAAATAAGAATCAAAATCAGCTTTATTGGCCAGGTATGTGTACACATACAAGGACAGTATGACAAGAGTGCAATGGTGCAGAGTGCAAAGGGTGCTGAAATAAATATGATTAATGTAACAGGTTGCTTTATATACAGGAGGTAGGTGGATATGACATAGGAATGTAAAGGAATAGTTTGACTTTTTTCTGTTTTATGCTTATTAACTTTCTTGCAGAGAGTTCGATGAGAAGATCGGTACCACTCTCGTGTCTGTGCTCTAAATATGAAGACTGAGCCAGCAAGTGATTAGCCTAGCTTAAAATAAAAATTGGAAACAGGGGGAAACAGCTGGTCAGGCTTCATCCAAAGTTCAAAAATCCACCTGCCAGCACCTCTTAAACTGTTGTTTTTAAATGTCTGTTTTTGTACAGATCAAACAAATGAAACATAAGGTTTTAATTAGTGAGCTTTAGAGATGTTGGTAGGCAAGTTTTTTTGTACCTTTAGACAGAGCCAGGTTAGCTGTTTCCCCCCACTTCCAGTCTTTATGGTAAGCTAAGCTAACAGGCTCTCTGCTCTAGCTTCATAATTAATTCCAGCTTCAAGTATTTCCCAAAATGTCAAACTATTCCTTTAAGAGTGAGATTATGGTTTGATGCATTATGGTAAAGTCTGAATGTATTATACGTGTGCATATAAAGCTTTACACAACCAACTGGACTCTGTCCTACCATATTACCAGTCTTTGATTCATGAGGCTAATCCCATTTCATTCACAATAATATTTTTTTAAAAGCACCCTATGTTTTTCAGGGTAATGGCTGAGTTTAAGATTAACATCTAATCTGATTACAGCCAAAAAATCCTAACACAAGTCTGTTATAAATCTGTTCTCCAACCACATCTGTAGATATACTTGATCATAATAGAGAGGCTTCAATGGATCTGCCATATGGAGCTAACCAACAACATACCTGAACAACCTCCAAATTTCCCTGGTGTCTATTTTTAACTCTAGGTCTTGCTGGAAGTGCTTTTGCAAAAAGTAATTTTTGGAACATATGGTACAATTTAGAATTGGGATCATAAGACCAGTTTTAAAATGGGAGGGCAGGAAACAGGAAATCTTGTCTCTAGTTAGCATAAAATACTTTTACTTTCTGTTGTGTCAGATTTAAGAACTTTACTCTCTGAGCAAACCTCTTGTTTGTCCATAAGATACTGAGTGAGGGGCTCAAATCATAAAGAAAATGAGAAAAACGGGTTATTTCTCATAGGGTTATTCTTAGTTCCTCAAAGCAATACATTAATCATGTGTCCTGTCACATAATCCCGTACAGTTGACTTTTATATACAGTAATAGATCTTTTCTGAAGAAGAAAGCTGGACATGAAATTGAATTCCTTTTCCTTTTCTGTGTTGTAAATTCTTGGCAGTAAGCGGTGATTAAATTGGCAATTGCATGGTCGAGTTCATGTAACCTTCTTTATGTGAAAGCATCCAAAACGCTGACGATCCAAGAAAGCTAATTGAGAAGCTGAAATGAGAAGGAGTGCCGAAATGAGAAAAAACTCTTTTCCACCTTCATCCTGGTAAATCAGAGCCAGATGAGGTGCCCGAGATAACACAACTCTGCTCACGGTGAGCATCTACATGCTAATGAGAGCCCAGTGACTCTGCCAACCAACCTCCAGGAGTCATTATTCTGGGCAGAGATTATCCTGCACCTACACATTCACTGTCTCTCAAGCTGGGCAACAACTTTGCCAGATTCTGCTCTTTTTTTCCCAGCAGCTCTGGCACGGTGCTTCGTAATTGTCAATGCTTCAGCCTGAAGTTGCAATCTTTATATGGGATCCACTCCCAGTTGCATTTGAATAGCTGTGATTGATCAGTGCTGAGGGGCTGTGATTATGTAAGACAGTGGTTTTATTTCCTTTAATATTTTAGCTCGTATTAGCAAGATGACACATTTTTGACATGAACATATCAGTAAAACCACAACATGTTTGCGTTTGATTGCCTCCAAGCACAGCACTCTCTGTGTGAGGCCTACCATTTGGAAGAGAAGTCGTGCCTTGGGATTCATTTATCAACTACATCTGATAAATGTTGTTTGATAGAAACAGTAAGCAAAGTATCAGTGACCCAGCAGACGCCTGAATGTCACAGCCACCCAGCATGTATGAGACACCTACCACCGCTGGGAAATTCATTACAGATATTGTTTACTTTCTGACTCATGCTTTGCAGTGTGTGGGGCGGGGTGTGGTCTGGATTTCATGGTTGCCTCTACATCTATAGATTAAAGAGTTAAAATACATCTTTGCTGGTTTTCTTTAAGAAGGGGCCATTCATGAAATAACAGAGTGATTTAAGCTCGCAGAATCCGTTTTAAAATGACGTACCAGTCTTTTTTACCGGACAGTAAGTTTGTAATTTCCTTGGTGTTTGATGGTTGACCTGCAGTGTGTGTTGGTTTCTCATGAGTGGAGGTATGGACGAAGCCTGAACCCCACATTAAAACATTATGTCATTAAAAGTAAAGAATGATAACAGATGTTCTTGCAACCCCCCTGAGAGAGTGGGCACTGTAGATCTTACAGTAATTCAGGCTGGTGAAACAGTTCAAACACAGACCTCAATTTTGGTATAAAGTCCAAACACTTATTCTAAGGAATAGCAGACTTCAGTGGCAAGGTGTTGTTAGTTTCTCTCCTTGATTAATGCTTTGCAAAATAATAAGATGTGAACATCTTATCTTAAAGCATTTTTTGGCAAAGGACAAATGATTTTAGGATAAGCTAAAGGGGTAGGGGGATTCTTGTCTGGAAATTCCCTGATACATTTCACCATGTAAACTCACACCAACTCATTTTTAAGTGTCTCTGGACAGTTTTATTTCTTGAAAAGAGGGAGGATTGCTCTTAGATTGCCATCTTTTATTAAGTAGCCCTGAATTCTTATCAGATTGTAATGGATGGGGTGAAATCTAAGACAGAAGTAGAGATTATGACCGTCGTGGGACTTTAAAATAGTCAGACCCTGGGGTATCTGCCTACATTTACAGCACTGATGAAAGAACCGAGCCTGTATGATCGATCTGATGTAATCAAGGGAGACAAGGTGTAATTTGCTGAAAAGGATACCAAATCCTGCTGAAGCATAAGTAATGTTACTTTACAGAAATGTTGCTGGAGAATGAAAAGTAGAGGTGTCTTTAAAATGCATTCATTAAAGCGTTTCCTGGTGGCAGTCATAATTATCCAAACTGTCAAAAGACACCTAAAAGTTGAAGCTTTGGGCAAAGTTAATTGCACCATGTGTAATGGTGGAAAGTAAATTAACAAAAACCGAGGCCATGTGAGACTGTGGTGGGTAATGGCAGGTTGTGTGCTGTGTTATGGGGATTACAGAGGTTTAAGTCTCATCCTGAACTACCATAAACTTCTGTCATTACTGACTCTTCAAAATGCACAGTTAGATTTACAAATGTTTCATAGACAATGCCCTGGAAGTTTTAAAAAAAAAAGATAATTTAATCTGTAATAAACACAAAATACAAAATCTCAACTCTCTAAGACGTGTGGCGTCTGTGTGTTTGTGTGAAATGTCAAGTGTGCTAGCATACAGTATTCAAAGATATCTGTTGCATATGGCTTCTTTACATTACCATCCATAGAGCAAACTGCCAGTGGTTATAATGGTGTCTCTGCAACTTAAATTCATTGTAGACAAACTCACCCTGCTGTTTGACTTGCTGTGACAAAGTGTTGCTTATCTTTAGCAGTGCATGTGGTGGCATATATTTTTCTTTTCAACACCTCAAATACAAACTCAAATTAGCTGTGCAGTGAGACCTTAAATATACTGCAGAAGAGAAGAGAGGGAGCAGACAGACTGCTGGCATGTACATCGAATGTATTCTGGAAACCTGTGAACCAGTTTAGCGATTCATTCAGGTTTTGGAAATTAGAATAGAACAACTAAATGCTAATCTCACCACAGCACGCTAGTACTGTGCCTGCGTGGTTCAGCAAGGTATACTGCTGCAGATATTAATTACAAGTACTGAATATTATTTTCTAATACTTACAAAATCTTTTGTTAGCATTAAACCAGCCACATCATACATAAAATACACAGCTGTGGGTGGGGTTTTTACGATTTGAATAAATAAAACATATATAGGAGAAATCAGCTAGTGACAAAATAACTTTTCACTTTAAATTATAAAAAAAAAAACACTAAATATAATAAGGTTAAAGAAGAAGAATCATAAAACTGAATTACTTTCTCACAGTACTGATCCAATTATAAGTGTGTCCTGCCGTCTACATGCCTGAAAGGTGCTCAATATTTAAATAGTGAATTAATTAGTGAAGCCACAGGGACGAGACAGCTTGAAATCTAACAAGACAAGACAAGAAACCCTGTTTAATTATGTATTTGGAGGCACCTACTGACTTGATGCCTATCACTGAACAAGGGATTAAAGTTCTCAAGAGCTCTACACAACCAAGTGTGTTTAAACAGGGTCTTTGTTGCAGCAACAAGGATCTCTGATCACCTAGCTCTGATGGGAAGGCAGGCCCCTCAACTGTCTTTACATTTAGGGACATAGAGGAGGAGAAAGGGTTTTGGGGTCATCATACATTCGCTCACAGAGGTTTGCAACAAAACTAACATGTACTCCTCTAAAATTTCAACTAAATTTGTGTATATTTCCAGTCCTGTGCATCAACCAATCACTAACTAGTTGTTCAAAAAATAGATATCCAGTAGCATCAGACAACTTGGTATGGTCCAGGTAAGGATCTAGGAGGGACTTCTATCCTCCCAAAATAGCTATCCGGCTAGCTAACAATGCTAGCAAAGAAACTATAACTGGAAAGATACAAACATGTCCTGTTCCTGTACAAATGGCAGTTTGGCCCTTTTTGTATTGTTACTATCATGGATCAATTTGAGCATGAAGTTATTGCTAGAAGAAATACTATCTCATCAACATGCTTAGCAGGTTTGCAGTGTACGTTTGGCAAGTGTTCTTGAGATTAATGGGTCCTATGTAAATGTGCCAAAGAGTAAGTGAAAACATAATGCCGTAAAAATAAAATTACTGACTTGAGAAATTAATTAAAATAGCTGAATTACTCAATAAAGCTTGTCAAGTGGAAATGTTATTTGTTATTCCATCTTTGGAAATTTTAATAGCAAAACGATTGTTTTTAACACAGGGTGGGTTTCTGTTTCCCATTACACTGATTATGTTTGTGGTGCTGAAAAGATAAAACTGAATTTAAATCTTAATCCGTGTAATAAAAGAAACATGTTAGTCACTGGGCTGGAGATGTGGACCATTGGACGGCCCGCAGCTTGACTACGAGGATGTTTGTTATTTGCCTTTTGCAAACATAACAAAACACAGCTGATCAGATCAGTTTACAGCCACAGTGAAACCACTATTTTATTTGGAAGGGAATACAAAGGGAAACCAGATTAGGGTCTGGAGATGGAGGGGTGAACAGCAGTGACAGAGGAAGAAGTCACTTATTAGCTATTTTGTATGTTTACAGATCTGATTTGGCCATCTGGACAAATTAGAATATCTGAGCATTAGGGAACAGAGAAACTGAAGCAGCAACAATTTGTTTAGAGGCATTTAATTTCACAGAAATCACCTTAATGAGACAAAAGAACACTTACAGTTTAGCTCCTTGTGAGGCCATTTCTATAAGGACATCAGTGACTGTATTTAAGAGTGCAGCTTGCCAAGCCCAAATCTTATTGTGGTGTGTTGGAGCATGTAGTGGGAATGTGAGAGGGGACTGCCCATAATAGTTTTTGTTTACAGTGACGACAGGATGTGGCTTGAAAACTAACTACTCACATGCGATGAGTGAGCCAAAGCATAGCTCTCGCACGTGCAGTTTTATTTCATTTTGCTCCCTCATGACTCAGTGGGCCCACTGTTCTGGTGTCAAGGTGTAAATTATAGAGACAAATCTGAGTTGTATATATAATAATATAATATATAATATAAAAAACTTAAACTTTTCAATGAAATTTTGTGAAAAACAGGCAACTAGGCATCTTTTCTGGCAGCAGGGCTGTGCTGTTATCAGCTTCCAAGCAGCATGCCGACAAAGGGCCGGCCAGGGACCACTACAGTCTGGCCAACACGGGGCCAAATGAGAGCCACCACCGTGCTGATCTGCTAGCTTGGTGCTACATTTCCTGGCTAAAATTCCACTTTTAAAGTATCATGCGTTCAAGTTATGTTTATTAAATGAGGATTTTCTTGTCATTACAGAGAAAGGATTCATGGAGTTTGATGATAAGCGTAAATCACAAGCTTGCACAAGTAATTCCTGCTACTGTTTAATTAGCTACTCCACACAGCAATTCACATCAGAGTGTGGAGGTCGGACAGAAGCGGTACGTTAATGTTAGTTTTCCCAAGGCCTGTGTCATAATTCATTTCATACTAGAGTTTTGAGACTGAATAACTTCCACACTTCCACTGTTTATGAACACATTTAGTTGATGTAATTGTGTTCAGTACCACTCTGCCACCACAGTAATGGAGGCAGAGAGCGCAACACATAAATCAGCCAGATTCATCTATTCAGCCTCTCCTCTTACAAAATCTGTGTAAAAATATATAGAATTAAGCTGTTAAAAGCAGCATATTTCAGTTCTACTGCACACCATTTTATCTTTACTATTTTTAATGTAGTTATTAATACATTTCCCACCCCCTATTTTTTTGTTTTTGTACACATGTCCTCACATTGTATGTCACAAATACAATTAGCTTTTGACATATAGAATAGTGTTGTTCTGTAGCGTGGTCTGCCTTGGTTTGGGATGTGGGCCCTATATATGAAACTGAACCTTTATGTGTAAAGGCCCAAACACTAATATAGCCTATACACATATGTGTACACACACACACACACACACACACACACATTGTGTAAGACGTAGAGCAGCCAGTCGCCTATGGAGCGCCGCCAGCCAAAGGAGTCATGAGGTCTCATGCAGATTAATGGGGAGGCACAAACCAAACATGTTTCTCATTGACTTTGTGGACGAACAGCATGTCTTTGCTTCTGCTGGTTACTTGGCAGCACTGTGGCTGAAATATCTTGTTACTAATAGAAGAGTAATTACAGCGCTATTAGAGATGTACAAATTTGACTTTTTCCACTTTTGTTGAGTAATGTTGACATTAAATTGTATATGTTAATGGACAAAAGTCCAACGGTGCAGTTTCCCATATCCACGAGTAACTGATGGCAAGTCACATTAGAAGCAGCCGAACATTTGAACAGTTATTGTTAAAACTGAAATACTTTTCTGCACATTTAAGTCTGAGGCTCATCATCACTGGTAGCCTGATGTCTGAACAACCCATTATTGTCCTTATTTAAAGGCCAAATCCTTGATTGGTGTAACAGCTTCTGTTAAACCTCAACTGTGGCCTCTACAGTCCAATTACAGCCCACATAGTTGTATGTACACGCTCCAGATTTAAATGTAGACCATGACAATTTGGCTGGAGAGGACACTTTACACCAACTACAGCTGCAGCTGGAGAATAATGCACATTATATTAGGTTTTATTACGAAGGCGTAGAACATAAAGTGGTAGAAGTAGACACCTGTTTAAAGATTTTTTAGGAAATACCTGGTTTTCATTTGTTTAGTTATATTCCAAACTCTACAGTATATGAAACACCTGCAGACTTTCCTTCCTCTGGACCAACATTAAGTGCAATCCATTTTAATGGCCCCTAACTACACACAGTACAGCACTATACTGTATACTTGTGTTTGGACTGATGGTATTTTCAGTATTTTTTTAAGGCAAGGTCATATGATGAAAGTGAGGTCAATGAAGCCTTTATTCTCAGCATTTTGTACATCTGCTGGAGCCTCTTGCAGCTCACTCACTTGGTGACTTTAAGCTTTGTGTTCCTTAGCCTTTATCCAAGTGGTACAAATCTCTTCTTCTTTGTGGAGAAACCGCTGCATAGCTGTTTTCACCAGTTTGATTCAGAGTAACTGTGAGAACATACAGTATGCCCAGACAGGCAGAAAGATAATAAACTTAGCAAAACCACTTAAGTCCTCATTTTGGAGCTTGTGCAGGAGAAAGCGCCCCACTGACACTGTCTCCATGACCTGTTTGAGTGGAGGCAGCTGTATAAGAGGCAGTTAAGGATATGACCTCCCTCATCAATCTGGTTTGCACTTCTGGGATGAGTTCTGGGGGAGAAAGCCGGTGTTACCGTTACCTAGAGGGTAATCTAACGAGAAGTACAGCTCAGGTGTCCACATGATTTAAGATTCTCTTTTTCTCGCAACTCATATATGTGTATGTGTGAGCACAGAAACACACCGGACCAGTGGAACACACGTACTGTGCACACAGGAGGCTTTAAATGCCACACAGACGTCCTGCTTTATCCTCAGTCCTCATGTTTCTCTGAGAGTTTATATAGTAGTAGGTAAAGCATCAGGGCCTATAACTTGATGTAAACGGAGAAGGTGTTTACAGCTACAGAGAGACAAAATAAATGAGCTAGAGGAAACCTAAACCCTGCTGCTGGCAGACTCCTAAAACAAAGGAGTCCTTTTTATCATTTTATTGTCAGGATGTTGTACAGTTTGACTGTTTGTGTATGTGACTGTTACTTCCTGTGTCAGAGAGTTTCTTTATGATTATTTAAATATTGAAAGCTGTTAGAGGACAATATTGTATTTTTGATGTAAAAAATATAATATTATATTATATTTATATTATATATATATATATGTATATTACAATATACTAAACTTACAAAATGCAGGACTGCTTCCAGTCAGTCTTGATTTTTTATTATTTAACCAAGATCACAATCTTTCTCTCACCGTGTTGAGTGCCTTATCATAACCATAAAAACATTTCAAGCAGATATTTTATTGCTACACACTAACATTGTAGGGAACACAAATGAAATATGCTGTTAGTCAATGTTTTGCAGATGCGTTCAGTGTCAGCATTTTGTGACTTTGCACATACGTTCATTAAAACATACTCAAAATGTATTTGCTGTTGCAAAATAGACATAAATTCTGGGAGAAAAGGTTGTGCCACAAGTGACAATTACAGGATAATGCTAAATGCTAATAAAAACAGTAGCACAGGGGGAGAACATTAGCCACCATACCACCACGTAAGGCTGTAGATTTTATTCTGTCTCACGACGATCGTGAGGTACAGTATAAATAAACCATTCGGGTTACAAAGTTAATCCACCAGAAATGTGCACTTGCATGTATTTGATTGGCCAACGCGTAGCCTTATCAGATGCCACTTTTTTGCCGGACAACCCTGTGTTTTTTTGTTTTTTTTTACATCTCTCTATCTCTAAACTAGCAGTCCTTTATGTGATTCAAACTTGAGGCTTTTGTCTTCCCAGAATAATAAATTGTACATAATGTTGTATCCTGATTTAAAGGGTGTGCAAATTATAATCTCACACTGTCTCTGTCTCTCTCCCTTTCTCACACAGTCTCTATTTCCCCTCCCTCTCTCCACACGCGCACACCATCCCTCTATTATTGGAATACTGTCACGGAAACACACACTCTGCTGTAATATAATGCTGTAGTTTGATCCAGACCTCCCATTCATTTGTTTAGCTATAAGGTCTATGAAGTTGATATGTGTTTACATATTTGTTCACCCCTTCACTCTTTTCCAGTAACTATGGCTGTTGGCTTGACTTGTATATGCATGCGTGTGTGTGTGTGTGTGTGGGTGTGTGTGTATGCTGAATTACACAACTCTTTCCACCCTGGGTCCTGAGAACTGGTCTGATGTGACCTGATGATTTTATTGCAGCAACAGTCGTTTTGAGGACTCTCTCTCTCTCTCTCTCTCTCTCACACACACACACACACACACACACACACACTCACTTTCCCTCCCTCTCTGTCTCTTACTTCCCCTTCTCAATTTTTTTTTCTCCCTCCACATCTGTTAATCTGCTCAGGGAATAGCAGCAGACAGTTTTCCAAACCTCTGTGCATTTACATGTCATGCAATTCATCATTGGTAAGTCTTGGAAGAGCACAAGTTCTGAGAAAGTCAGACTCCAACCCAGAAATGGACCCTGAACTTGAATCAGATTGTGGCTTCCTCATCCAGTAGCCGGGAGCTGGAAATAGGTTTATTGCAGGTTTGGAGCGGAGGTCAGCTTGCCCCCACAAGGAGAAAACAGTGTTCTTATCTTCACCTTCAAACCGAGTGTCCTTCTGCTACAAATTAAAGTCCAGGCTCAGCAGCCTCGTGTGTCTTTCACCTTATACACTTTGACATAATCAAATACTGAATATTAAGACAACCACTCTTGTCTCACATTTGATGAGCACGTTCCATCGCTGCGGTGTCAGCTTTACTGTATGTCTCTAACAGTGAGTGTTTCACTGTCTGTGTGGTGTTCTGCTGAACAATGTGGCTAGCCGCTACGTGAGCCAAAATGACTCCTTGCATGAATAGAAAGACCCAAGCCAAGCTACTGCCTCTGCTAGGAAAGGCCTCGCCATCGCTAACCCCTCAGTCTGCTTCCATTACACCGACATGGGAAAAGATACTCTGGAAGAATCAGCTATATTATTTTACTCTTACTGGGAGTCCACCCAGTGAACAACCTCGCAGTTTTGGTTGCATTTACTGACCTGAAGAAGTTAACAGTGAAATCTAGTTGCAAAACAGTTGGTGTATGCGAAATTAAATCTGTGAGAGCCTTGCTGGCTTGAATTACTTAATGTTTCTAGCAGGCACAAATGGTGGACTTAAATGTAACATAGTGACATGACTTCTGCTGGCTTTTGTTGAAGGTTAAAAGTCAATCATGCATGGGGCACGGCTGCCCTTTACCAGCAATGTGTGTTTGTTAGTACAGGGCTGTCTGCAAAGCCATTAAAGCCCCGACCCCTGTTTCTAGACCTCGTCATGCCCTCTGGTCTTTGTGTTTCCATCATGTTTCGTCTCTAATTGGTTGTGACAGGGAACAATAACGGGCACACAGAGAAAGGGAATTCTCTCTGGCTACTTGTCAGTCCATATTAGCTCAACACCCCCCCCCAAATCTGTGCGACTGATTGCCAGTCCAGTAGCGAAGATGACATAAGAATGTATGCGACCAGTTTCTAAAAAGCCACTCTTAATAAAGGCTTTATAATGTGTAAATAATGGCTTTATTCATAAAACATTTAGTAATGCTGTATCAGGAATGTGCTATTAATAAGAACAACTTTTGGGTTAGGTTTAGGCAGGACCAGGCTGCCATCAATTCTGCAGTTACAAATGTTAATGAAGTCATAAAGCTTCATGAGTTTCCCGCTTTCAAAATAGGTCAACAAGATTGCAGTTTTTCTGTTAGTAATTTATGAATAAAGTGCAACGGGTTTACCTTTCTAATAAACCATTAATTCAGTGAGAAATAATACATTTATTTTGGTCCAGATACTCTTCAGCTCTTTTTCAGAAGGTCAAAGGTCAAAGGGTCCATTGGCGTGGTCGTGCTTTAGGAGCATAAACAACTAGAAGGTGGTACCAAATGTATAATACGTCTCACAGGTTTATGTGTAATTTCTTCTAACCATGTTATGAAAAATAAGAGAATAACGAGATGCCTGCATATTAATATGCACTGAAAATAAGAATAATTGCTTTTTGCCTGGGAAAGCTGTTAAGCAACAATCCCTGAGAAAGAGAAGTTGAATTTATTACTCTGGTAAAAAAAATAAAATAAAATAAAAAGCCTCTGCATGTGCCTACAGGAAACAGGTGTGACTGGTGAGATTCAAGTAAGAAGAATTATGTCCGTTTGGAAACCAAAACATTAGGAGAAAATAGCATTTTAAATGGCATTTCAACATGGCAGACATGACCAGTGGGTAAATTCATCATTTCCTGATTTGGAGTTAAATGTTTTTACAGATCTATTACATTTGATTATTTAATAAATGCAATGCAAGCGATTCCTAAGATTTAAAAAGGGTTCATACAGGTTTTGCATGTTGTGTTTTTAATAATAATCACGATCAACAAGTCAATCAAACAATATTACTGCCACAAAATGTCACCTAAATGTCATCTAAAGGCAAGACGAATGTCAAACAGTACAGGGATTCAGAATCGTTCTCCTGACTCTGAGAAAAATGAGGTCTAACTGTACATCCAGCCACCGTCATGTTATGACTTTTTCCCCCTCCCTCTTCATTTTTTTGTTCCATTAGGGCTTCACACTGTAAAAGAGCACCAAAACAAACAGAGACGGGGCAGAGGGAATGAAAGACTGCTGTGTTTTTTGGGAACACCCGAGTCTTGACTACACATGCGATTCCTTGTCAGCTGGCTGGAGTGAAGGGTGACAGGTGAGTTGATAGGAGAGTAGGATAAAAAAAAAGAAGTAAACAGTTGCATTTTTAAGTACATGACATTTCCTGTTATTGCTGGAGAAAAGTGATTCTGGGGATAGCCACCTTTTATAATACTACCAATAAGACTTTAGTCAAAGATACAATGGATCACATAAAACTGGTCAAACTAATTTGTATATGGAAAAGCATATTCTTTCTAAATCACAAGGAAATGTAACAGTACCCATAGTTTACATTAAAGGGTTTCCACCATGGATAACAATCACTCTATGACAAGTTGCATAACAGACCAAATCTGCTATTAATGTGAAAGAAATCTCATGAAAACCTGTTGCATAACACGTGTTCCTTTCCAGTATATTCTTTGATGTCCCAGAAATAATTTGAACCTGTTAGGGATGAGGACTTCCAGTGAAAGGCAGTGTGCTCATGGCTAGTTTCCATCACAGTTCTTCCCTTCCACACAGGTCCCCTCTTCTTCTTCTTTTTCTTCTTCTTCTTCTTCTTCTTCTTCTTCTTCTTCTTTCATCCATTCTAATAGATGCACCACAAAAAAATAAAAAGATAAAAATTTTTACAAAG
The DNA here is from genome assembly GCA_002120245.1 of Maccullochella peelii. Taxonomy (NCBI): domain Eukaryota; kingdom Metazoa; phylum Chordata; class Actinopteri; order Centrarchiformes; family Percichthyidae; genus Maccullochella; species Maccullochella peelii. The sequence continues at coordinate 141,632 of LKNJ01000221.1, read as the reverse complement.
GCCATTGCTGCTGGCTGGCCAAAAAAAGAAAAGCTTGGCTCAACTTCTTTGTTCATTCACTTTCCATTGCAAATCCAACAGGCATTCTCTCAGCTCTCCTTTTCCCTGACCACAGCTATGGCTTTGGATACAGCAGCAAGTCTGTCCTTTCTCCTTTTGTGTTTGAAGATAATGTCCACTGCTTGAAGGGAAGGGAACTCAAGTTCAAGGTAAAATCCAGCCTGAAAGGACTTTTCAACCACTCAGGAGGTCTATATGCATGACACAAATCTATAAGGAAATATTTTAAGAACATACTTTGATTGCAAGATAAAAATATGACAATAACTACTTGGGGAGAAAAAATACAAAACAAGGGGGAAAAAATGATGACCTCAAGTTTTAAAGAAAATCTGCAGTCTTAAAAATGTGTGACCTCCACAGTGGTGTTCAGATCTAAGCCATGAGGCCACAGGGTCAGTTTATGTATTTGTCACAGCTAAGAGTCCAACAAGTCAACGAGCATGGGTTCCGTCAGTAACTAGTAAAATCCTGCCATACTACCTCCTACCGCCTTTCATGTCTTCTCAGCTACACTTGCAAGACTTGACAATCATGTTGGAGAGCTGCTCCACTTTGGGGGTTCGTCCAGAGTAGTAGAGTATAGTGAGGGGTTCCAGGTCTTGAGGGACACAGCAGGGGGAGGCCGATGCCTCCGGATTCAGAGTGTTGTACAGGCTCAGCAGCTATTGGAAAGCACACAGGACAGATTTAAAAACTCACTTTCAAATGGTATTTACAGTTGTGTTGTATTATATTCAGTATCTAATGAGTGATGGAATTGTGATAATATGCTGCCTAGTTTAAATCAGTGAAATAGCAAGACTCTGACTGATATATCTGTAAATACTGAGACACAACTCTGAGAATTCCTCACAGAGATTTATTGATGGCCAAATAAAAAAACTGGCATCTTCCATTATGCTTTTTCCACATTTTCTGGAAGATTGAGGTCTACTAAATGCTGTCTGCTTGTCTAAAAGTGTTTGCTGGACACACGGTGGACATAAAGTGGCTATAGTGGTTGAAACTCAACCATATAGCGCATGTGTGGGCTCAGGAATCAAAACATTAAGCTAAAAGAGGCTAAACGTTAACCTTGTTACCAAGGTCAAGAATAAACTTAACACTGTTAACAACAGTTTTTATAGGGACTATTTCTTCAGTAAAGTAGTATCAAAGTAAACTGTTCACAGTGAGGTCTGTGGATTATCCAGAGTACCCAGGACATTGTTTATGGAAAGACAGAGAAAACCTCTAGGTGGAGGCAGAGGTCTCAGAGGTGGATATCTCAAAATCTGAGAACTTGAACTATCTCCATGGCAATTTACCAAAAAAATGAAAAACTATGTTATTGTTTGTTTGTTTGTAGATCCTTCTTACCGAGCTGTGTGTTGTATCTGAGCTCCTCAGGTAAGGGCAAGGCCCGGAGCAGTAGTTGGCATCGTAACCACTGGGCTCATGGATCCACTTCCAGTCCAAGTCACGCCGGAAATCAATGTGGAGCCGGCGAACACAGCAGCTCTCCTCCATGTTTCTGTGATGAGGATGCACAACGAGAGTGTAATCAGTCACCAAATTAATTTTTGTAATGGTGCTCCTAATATTATACCTTCTTGGTGACATGATGGGTGTACCAGATACAGTATGTTGCAGCATATATTTGGGATAATACGATACATGTATAAGCTAATTAGGTCTGAAAAAGATTAGCACAAGCTTTTCACAATTTTGCAATTAGGAAATTTGAGGAATCTGATGAACTGACCCAAAGACTAAATGTACAAGTACTAGCAACTGTTGCTAAAGAATATTTAAGTATCCCTTACGAGAAACAGTAGTTTGTGTCCAGCGCTCTCTTGCGTCGGCGTGAGGACTGAGTGTCCAGGCGGTGGGGTGGGATCATCATGAGGATAAGGTGAGGCAGGTACTGTTCCTTTTTCTTCTTCAGGTGATCCAGATCCAAGCGACTGTGCTCCTCATCTCCATCCACGCCTTAATTATAGACATGATCGAGGTGCATTTAAACCAACTACTTAGTGGCTTTTTTCTTTTGTAATTTCCCTCAATCTGAGCATACAATTTGCTAAATTAGTGACTATGAAACTGTCATCCCTGTAATTCTTTTATACGATGCAGCAATGAAAACACTAAGAAAATAAGAAAAAACTGCCTTTTTCTCTGACACGTTCTTTCTAAAAGCAATTAAGTTTATTCTTAGTCCTCTGTGGCAAAAGTTGAATGAGACAACAGTTCACCTTCAATATAAAGACACTCATCAGCACTACCTCTAATTAAACCATATTGTACCAAACATACAATACAAATAATCTGGAATTATTTACCAGAATTAAAGCATATTTTAAAAAAATTATTCAAGAATAAATCTTGTAAATTGTAAGACTAAGGACCATATGAACATACACTGAATGAACTGATAGGAGGGATGGTAAGATAGACATTAAAGAAAGACATTAACATTTACAGACATTAGTTCAAAAGGGCAACTAACACATAAATAACTATATGACAAAATGTTGTTGAAGCTCACCTTTAAACTTCACCTCCAGCACCTCGTTCTCATTGTCAATGATGTCACCATTTGGGTTGAAGGTGTGGCAGGGACAGTGCACACTGATTTCCAAACCCAGATTAGTTCCTGATGGCAAACAATTGTGGAAAAGAGGATTGTCAAAAACATTTTTTTCTAGAAAGAAGCCCAAGTCAACAGTCTCCCTCTTTAAAACTCGATAATTGTAAGAGAAATGCAAGTCACGTTTTTGAGTCCAAACATGGGGTGATCATTAGAATTAATGATAGCTTTTAGCCACAACAACAAATGACAGGGACCTCAGTCTCACCTCTGTTCATCAGCCATTCCCGCACTGTTTCAGTCACATCGAAGGAGACCCACTCTGGAGTACCTTTGGTCAGCACGTTCTTGGCTCCAATGTAGCGTTGTTTCCTAATGTGTTCATTTGGCCTCACAATCTGCAAAGCAATAATAAACGTTCACTCTGAAAAGTTTTCTCTCAAAACTGAAACAGCTCCAACAAAATAACACGGAGAATAGAGCGGACACAGGACAGGACATTGGTGCAAGAAGAAGCTGCATTCTAACATTTGCTAATCAGCACAAAACACAAAGTACAGCTGAGGTTAGTTATAGTTAGTTAGTGTTATTAGTTTTGCTTTATGTGGTCATAACCTTGAAAATTTGACCTGATGGTGGCGCTAGATGAAAAGCGAGGAGACCAGCAAAGTGATTACATTTCATCAGGGTTTTTTGCCTGGGAATCTTGAATGTCCATACCAAATGTTGTGCCAATCCATGTATTTGATGTTGAGATATTTCAGTAAAAGTCAAAAATATCAACATGCTGTTGGCACTACAGAAAAACTCAGGGGATCACCAAAGTCAGTAAGATTTATCCTCTGCCGACCAAGAATGCGATAGTTCTGGACAGTCTGGACTGAACTGGGACACTGGCATCCCTTGAAAACTCTAAAAATGTGACCCATATGTGACAACATAGATAAAGAGGCAGAGTTTTTGTTGTTTCTTTTCTAATTTATTGATATTTTCATGTAGTGCATTACATGATAAGGGTTAGCAGATGTATATTTTTAAATTCTGAATTGTTTAAAGGACCTGCACACCCATGATGCACCATCACAGGTGATTTCACTTATTTTGGCTGATTAGACCTCTTCTCAGGTCTGAGAGTGTGTTCAGACAGAGCTTGATTGACACCTCCCTCAATCACTTGTTAGCTTTGTTGCTCCTGTTAAGGTGGGACAGTTTACACCTTTATCACTCTGATTGGCTCACGGAGCCAGGTGACATCACATACTCTGGCCATCTACACATCCAGCAGACACGGACCAACATTAGCATTCAATTGAAGTCATGTTTGTGCCATCCTGATGAATGTAAGTCCAATATTCACTCTTCTTTTAGCTCTGTTTTTCTCTCCTGAGGGAAATTTCTGGCTCTTTAGATTGCTAGCTGTTCTACTTTCTTCACCAGCTAGCTAGTTGCTAGCCTTGTCTGTACTGTATGTTATTTCTTGGCCAGGTAGGGAATAGTTACTTTATCAAAGCTTGTCTGCTGAAAACAGCTGCCTGCTGTTGGTGGAAACAAGATTGTTGAGAGCAGTAATATTTAAACATTCAGCAAATGTGTGTGCAGTAAGATTAAAATCGGGGCTAAAAAAGTTGTGTAGAGCTGCAGCGTTGGATGTTAATTCTCCCTTTTATTATTTCACAAAATAAAATTATTAACATATGACATCAGGATGTGTCCTGTTAAAAAGAAACTTGGTTGTTGTTCCACTAGGTATGGACCTGTCGCTCATGTCATCCCTTGTCTCCGGAGAAAAACAGTAAAACAATGCACATGTATGTTTCCCATGCATTTGGATGAAAATGTGAACAAATATGAATGTCATTTAGTTTGCAGCACACTGGCCACCAGATTAAGCTCTTCTGCAAATACAGACTTGCTAGATATCAATCACCTTTGATTGATTGAAATTAACAACTGTCAAATTTCTTTGGTTGATGTCAACAGACAGAAACTGATACATTTAGTGATAAACAACATAAACAGTTGCAACAGTAATACTTATTTAATGATGGCAGTTTTCTGTGTTTGGTCATATTGTCGTTTTGGGTTCTATATGACGTAACTCCTGACCAGAGTGTCTGTATATGGTGGTATTTTTTTTAAAATAATTTATACTTTAATAATTATCTTTGTTTTGTATCTTTAATACCAAGGACATTACAACTGAAAAACGGGGACCTGATGACACTGACTACAACGTGTACAAAGTGTGTTGCATCATTTCATCACTCAGCAGACCGGGACCCCTTTTTTAACCGCTTAATAAACTTTGCATACTATTTTGAGGACTACATAACCAAACCGTGGACCATATTAGATCTGGGCTGCCAGTGCTACACTAACAGGACCTCTGTCCCAGTTCTGAAAACACTCTGCAGGCCTGTTGAGCTTTTTGGCTTTTGTTACCCATGCCTGCAACCACAATCTGATTATCGTTGGCTCTCTTTGTCAATTAGAGCCTGAAATCATGTGGTAGAGAACAACTAACCAGCTTATGTAAGATACGTTCTTGACAGACTAGAATTGAACTATCTCGTAATATACTTGCGCATGAAGAATACATTATAGAAAAGAGACTTTGAAGCTCCTTGTTGCCTTGACTGTGAGCTTTGCCTTTGATCTTGGTAGAAGGACAAGAAAACGGTACCTTTACACACCTGGTAGAGCTCAATCCGCTGTTCATTCCTCTTGGCGCTTGAGTTTGGCACCCTCAGAGCTCGAAACTCTGCTCTGAAGAGGTTGGTAGAGTTCCTTTCCATGGCGGAGACGTTAAAGCGAAACACCTTAGAGGTGATGCCTTTTGGGCAGTAGAGCAGATCATCTGGAACAGAGAGAATCAAAAGTTTTGTGAGAGAACAGGCTTAGAAATTATCAGGATCTGATACAATACAAGCAAGTGTATGTACGAACACAGACCTACCAACTGCTACATAATCACAGATACCTGCTTCGTAATCTCCTTCCTATGAGTGCAAAAGAAATTAAAGTTCTCAGACGGCTCTGTTCTAATCAATTGTCCCAGTCAGCCGCGACAATGAGCCATCATACGCAATGTTTTTTTGTTGCCATATTTAGTAAGTCATGTATGTGAAAAAACATCACCCTATTTTGAGAACCCTGCTCCTCTACTCTCTAGAAATTTCTCCTTTTGTACGAAGTCACACAAACAATAACTTATGACCAAGAACAAGGTGTTGCCACCATAATACAAAGATTGCTGATTTGTGAAATTGTATCTCTAAATATGTCTGGAGTTGACATTACAAGCTGTGAATGTACGATTAACCATTATTTTAATTATCGATTAATCTGACTTATTTTCTCTATAATTTCCTAAACCCCAAGATGATTTCATCAAATTGCTTGTTTTGTCTGACCAACAAATCAAATAACACAAATAAAACCAGCAAATCCTTACAATTGAGCATTTTTGCTTGAAAAATTACTTAAACGGTTAATTGATCATCAAGTTGCCGATAATTTTTCTATTTAGCAAGTCTCCATCCACAACACAATTCTGAAAAATACTAGTGAGGGAGGAGTGTCTTTGGATCAAACTTTTATCCACTTGATGCCAGAGTAATCCCAGGCGTGCTCCAAAGAGGTACAGTACTTTAACTGAGCTGGCAGCAAATGTAGTAATTTAAAACTCTAGATGGCATCCTTTTATGACATGACATATATTGCTTCAGACGCGTTGAAATAAAGCAATACTTTACTACAAAAATAATGACATGGATTTACAGTAAATGTTTTTATATTTTCATACACTAGAAGACTTGTAAACCTATTCATACCTAAAATATGATCTTGGGTTTACTGACTCTTTAATTGTGGGCACTATGTTTATCAGCCCACAGTGAATGATTAGTGTGGTTGCCTGCCTTATCAAAATTCCTCAGTGTTTGTCTAACACATTTTGTCTATATTTGGTGGAAATGAAAATGTTGTAATTGAAATAGCAATATTATTGAGCTTAGTATGACTTCACCTCCCTGGTATCTGCATATCAAAAACCCTGCTATCCTCAGCCCCACTGACAACTTTTTGGACCCAAACCTCCAATCTGACCATGATGACTTCTCCACAAATCTAACTTCAGTCATTGACATATTCCAGATTCTGTATGCGTACCATGCTATAAAAGGAAATCTTTACGACATTTGCAGCAGCCTCTCAATGCAGTCATTTGTCAGTCTCCCAGCAGCTTTCTGCTTCATTTGCACCTGTCACGGATTTGTGTTGGTTCACAGAGCTGTCTCAGATCCACCAAAGGTCAACAGTTTACCTCCACAAACCATCAAAAAGTGAGTGTGTGTTTGCCCACATTAACCGAAGGAAAGAGAGTGATGTCACTGGCTCAGAGTCAAAAAAGTATTCCCCTCCTGTTATACTACACGGGGCAACACCCTAAGGTGGCTGTGTCTTCATAACACTGGCTTCACTCACAGTTGGCTGTTTCTACCTGATCTTAATGGAATAGTTAGACATTTTTGGAAATACGCTTATTGCTGAGATTTAGATGAGAATATTATCACTCTGTCTGTACAGTAATGAAGCTGCAGCCAGTTAGCTTAGCTTACCGCAAAGACTGGAAGCAGGGGGAAACGGCTAGCCTACCTCTGTCCAAAGTAACAAAATCAGCCTACCAGCACCTTGCAGGGATAAATGCCTTTTAAGTGTTTTGTTGAACCATTTTGTTGCACTTGGCAAAGAGCACTCAGGCTAAATATACATGCGTCTTTAACGACAGCAAGAAAGTAATTCCTAAAGTACAATCATCTCTAATGTCAAGTAGAGACTGTTACCAAAACATTAATTTGGATGCTGAATAAGCATACTGCTAATTAGTGCATTGTTTAAAGTAATCTTTTGGGACTAATTAATGTGAAATTTGGAGACTGTCCTCCTGAGAAGAACGAAAGCCTCTGTCATTTCAGCAAGTGCCCTAAAGCAACATGTTTATGTTTTAAGAAATAAAGCCCTTGAGGGCCTGTAATAATTATGACGGGAGCAAAGGAGGAAGTAATGTGACAGTATTATAGAGTGACAAACTTCATATAGCGTGGAGGTCAGGGGGATGGATGGATGGGTCCAAAAAACATCGAACTTTAAAACCCGTTCCCCGTTTCAACAGTCAACACTGGTTTTTTTGGGGGGTTTTTTTTTAAAGCATGACCCGGGTCATTCCCTAAGTGTTTATTATTGTCACGATGACAACAAAGCCACCCTAACCTTAAGGAGGTAGCCATTTTAACCCATATCACAATGTTTCTCAATCTTAGTAAAGTTATTATTTTAACCCAAACCTTGATCTTTCCCTAAACCTAACCAAATTGTCTTTGTGCCTAAACCTAGTGTTGCTAGATCATGATTTATTTATACAATGATTTGTAACCGTTTTGTTGACGTCCTGCTGATAGAGGCGTCAGATCAGAAAACGCGTCTGTGTCGTCCTAGAGGGCATGGACAGACAACATATTTTGTGGTTTCTTTTGGAGGACTTGTTGGAGAGAAATGTGACACATCTTATGAAATACTGTAAAGGGGCTTTGGATCAGTCACCATCTGTCCATTTCAGACACTTGCTTTGTTGCTTGAGCTGTTGATGAGGAGACTGAAAGCAGCACAAGACAAACTTTGTATGTAAAAATACACCTGTTATTAAAAATTGTAAATTGGGGCTACAATAGAGGTGAGCTTCCCATCCACATCAATTTAAGTAAAACTCATATGCTTTGAGTTTTGATCGGAAAGGTTAAGAACCATATTTACTTCCTAGATGAAATTGCAAACATGATAAAGATACAGAATATTTAGAAAGGCAAAATAACTCTGTATCGTATCCATAATATATTGTGTTAAGCTGCTGGTAGGTTGTCTCTTTATTGTCACTTAACTAAAGAAATTGTAAGTCGTCCCCGCCAGAGTAGAATGAGAGTTCAGCACAACGAATCTATAAAATTGTTCATCTTGCCTGCTCCAGCATATGAAAATCACATTAACCAGTCTCCGTGAGCAGGCTGTGTATGCATGGATATACGGGGTAATGACAAAATTAAATGCATATTTCCAAGTATGAGATCATCTTGGACACATTTTTAAAAAAAAACAAAAAAAAACCCTCTGCCATGCCAATACCACAGTTTTAGGATTGACAAAGTAAAAATTGGAGAATATTATTAGCTTGTTGACATTTTAAGTGTCTGAGAAGTAGAGAAGTTGACTAGGACGGACACACACACACACACACACACAGGTACTTATGTGTCAGTTAGGCACTTTTGTTGACTTTCTGCCTTTTTCTCTTTTTGTTTTTCAGCTAATCACATCAAAATTGGGCATATAGACCAAAAGATCACATTAAACGAAACAGTAGTGTACTTCTTTTCTAAGTCAACCACACCAACTCGAGGCACCTACTGCCTGGCGTTTTTGTCAAAACCATTTTGCGAGATTCAAAACAGAACATTGCTGAGGGAAAATAGGTCTTTTGAGAAACACCTGTTGATTTCAAAGGGACTGATGCAATGGGCTTGGCTTTGCTTTAGACCATGAGGCCCTCTTTGGCTCTTCCACACGAACAGCATTTATCCTATTCTACTTTCTCAGTAATCCAGACTCAGTCGAACCACATGCTGTATGAATCTCCCTCAAGTGCTGACACATGTCCCCTTCAGCACAGGTTTTCCACCTCCAGTTCACAGCTTACAGGCCTCTACTGATGATCTTAACAAATGTTTCACAAACAAAATAAAGCTCGTTATTAATGAAGCAGTGAAATGTTACAGAATGTTACCTAGAGGCAATAAAAGGACGGCACAGTGGATTCATTCAGGTTTAAGGGGAATGAATGCTGGCTCAGTTTCACACTCAATTTAGCAAAGTTAAACCTGAGCAGTGCAGTAAGTGATCTCATGCTCGTGGGCCACCCGTGTGGATAATTCACTGGCCAAGACAGGCAGTGGGGTCACTTTAAGCTCCATCTCAATGGAGAGGTGGGTGGTAGTGATGTGTCAGTATATGCCAGGGCTTCATGGGACCCTACTCCTCCTGTACAGAGAGGGATCCCTCTATCCAGACTAATGGGGAGGTCCTTCCATCATCTAACTTTTCCTGTCCACCTCTGTTAACTTTTCCTACTCCTTCTCCTAAAGGCATCCCCATCCGCCTGGGCAGATGTCCCTCTCATTTTGGGCCTGACTGGAAAGGAAGTGGGAACATCTGGGGAGAAGGGCAGGATCCATGAAGGAAAAAAAACAAGAGGAGGAAGAGTGGAGTCAGGAGTAGGAGAGTGACTTTCCTGGAACACTAGTGCTGGGTTAAAACAGGTTGATGAGCACTACAGTAACAAAGCACATCTTCCAAGTGAACAGCAAAGGTCACCTTTTACAAAACCAAAAAGAGCTCTGACATTTTTGAAAAGAGAATGCCTGAAGTGTTGGTTCACAAATATTAATATTTATTAAAGTCCCCCTCTGCTCAAAAATGTGTTTTGCTTATTGTTTCTTCACTTGGATGTTTGAGTGTCACTGTGCAGAATGATGCGTGTGTACAGACACTTTTCACATTCATCTGCTGATGTTGAGTATGAGTCTAACACGTGTACATACAAGATGATTGTGTGACATCACAACTAGTGTGGAAGTCAATCCTGGTCCAGTATGCAACTTACGCAAGTGTGATGTGGAAACTTGAAGCCTCCAGCACACAAACACTGAGAATATACTTTACATTTAAGTAGGAGACATCTTGTGTCCAGCAGTTAAATTAATTCCAGGTTTTTCCAGCAGAGAGAAGGGGTAGATATAATTTCAGGATTTCTTTTAATTCGGTGATTTTTGTGGGAAAAACCATATCAGACACAGTTAATTATTCAAAACAGTATTTCCATATGTCTTAAAACAAACATATCTGGAGGGGATCTTTAATGTGCAGAAGGCCACAAACTAAGTAATAAAAGTTGCTGAACTATAATCTATAAATACAACTGAGGAACCTAGCTGTAGTTTTGAGATTTGTCCGTCTGGCTGGCACGGGCTCTTCATTTGGTGCGTAATTGCGCACTACTGACCCGATGGCTGCTAGTAATAAAACAGGAAAGTGGTAGAAACGTTGCTGCCTAAAGAATTGTAATACTTACTGCTTTCTGGCGGCCCGTAGACCATGTTGAATTTGTATATCTCTTTGGCATAGTACTCTGTCTCTGTGTTGTCCTGACCGCAACTTTGCTGCCGATCCCTCCTAAGCTCCTCCAGTAGCTCCTTGGTGCTGTTATACAACGCTTGGATTTGGTAAGGGATTTTACTCGGTCCGAGGGAGTGTGGAGGACTCGTCAATCGGAGCTTGCTCAAGATCTGACCTCGTATCGCCTCGACCCTCTTCCTTTTCACATGATCGATATCCACGGTGGCACAAGTTGACAGAGATGAGCTCAAAGTTGCGCAGTTGAGGAGGAGGACAAACAGCAAAGCCTTACCCAAATGCATCTTTCTCTCTCTGCATTTGGTTCGCTCGGTAGATGAAATGTACAGATTCACAGGCGAGGACTGCCAAGGTCAGTGTCAATTAGCCTTCAAATCAAACTGATAGCCCTGCTGATGTTTCTTTCAACTTCCTTGGGAACTAATGATGTAAAAACTCCTCACTTAGTTCGTTTTCTTGTGGCAGTCCCTTTTGTTATCGGCAGAAATCCAAGTTTGTGTTCGCCCATTAGACATTACTCAATTCAAAGTCCCAAACAACAGAAACTCTCCCGCATATATGACATTTATCCGGCACAAATAAATCTGTAGAAACAAACAGACTTTTCTTTTGCATTCTTGTGCTCAATCCAGTAGCTTCAAGTCGTCCCACAGCTTGGCGTACTTCTCCTGTTCTCTGTCTCATTAAAATCTACTGCCTCTTTATTGTCTGAGGAGGCAGACCGCAGGCTGTCAGGTTAACGAGGTATATGCGACTTAGAGCGGTCAGTATGGCCTCACATGTTTTTTATACCGCGAGTTTCTGACGTTTGATGGAGGAGGGACCGCAGGCACCCGGGAGAGCCCAAATCAAGGCTCACTGCGACGCACCAGACAACATCTGTGACATAATAAACGTGTAAAATACCCTGCTGTTGTATTTTCTGACCACTTCAATCATGTGAAAATGTATATAAAGTTGTTTTAAAGTTTTATCTTAAATATTCCAGACTTTTCTTTATTAAGGCATCTGAAGTGGAGTGAAGATCTGGTCTTTTTGTCCTTTGGTGTTTTAAAAAAAATTTTTTTAATACTACCGTGAATTGTGATCTTACAGAGGTCTCAGTTGATATTTCTTCTGGTTGTCTACCGTACAGTAGGTGTGTTAATGACTGGGTCGTGCGCCCTCTAGTGGCGTGTTGTGGTACTCGCAGTTGCCTACTGTGACCGACCTCATCTGACTTGGATAAATTGTCCTTTTCCTCCATTAAATTCCTCTGAGTCTGACAATATTACACTTATTTTTTTGAACTACATTATGCTGTTAAGATGTTTATTCTCTCCTGAAACATAAAAGCTCAACGTTTGCTTCTGACTGCCCTCCCATAGGCACAGGTCAAGGACAGCTGTTTACAGGCAAATGTAGACCAACACACAACAGTAAAATCTAAGTCCAGGACTTGAAATATTAAGTATAAACTCAAGTTTATACATTATTGCTCTGTTTGACTTTAATCTCAGTTGTGTCTTAAGCTTTCCTTGGACAAAATAGAATGTAATGAGTAGGCCTATTTGTCTGAAAATATACTATTTCTTTGGTGGCATTCATAAAAATGACAATAACTGAATTTATAGATTTTACACATAATAAAAACCCCCATGAAGATAATTTCTGATATTTCACAGTTGGGTCCTTTGTCTGCTCTCTTGCTGGAGCCTTCTTACAAAGACCCACACAATACATATCCTGTTGTCAGAAGCTGCTCTCAAATTACAGAAATCCTTTCAGACTTCACATTCTGGCAAAATTATTGCATTACTGTTCAAAAGAACCAAAGTTTCTTCAGTCAGTGCAGATTTTCCCATGCCCTCTGCAAACCACCGTCCACACAAAATCCATTTTTCTGCACTGATGTCTGAAGGTTCATTTGCAGGCCCTTAAGTTATTTTATCTTTTTGATTTTTTCCCCTCCACAGTCTGTTTTATCTCTATTCATAGAGCATATCCACATTCTCAGACCTATTTTAGGTCAAAGCTCACTCAACCACTAGAGGCCCCGTACCCAAACATGGGGTCTGGTATTTCATTATGTTTCTTTTGCCCACCAGTTTGCATAGCAAGAATGATTTTGTAGAATGTCCAAACTTGGTAAATATTTGGCTTTGCATCATATGCCCAGGTGCCCATGTGTACTATATAAACTAGTTTGCTGGAGTTGGATATGAATATATATTTACAAATTTTGTCAGAACAAGGTCATTTCTTCCTCAACCCACCATGATACTTTAAATGTGAATGCACCATGTGATTTTATTTTAACATCTCTGAACAGTGCATGATGTAGAATCATTTGGACGTCTTTTGATTCTCTGTTGAGCATTTTAGGAATTTGAAGTTTCTTTTCACTGTTTCATTTACACTTGCGTGAAAATGTGTTTGAATCAGCAGTATGTTGTCCCACATACTGTAAATATCAGTTGAAATAAAGCTCCATTGTGCTGTTTATGCAGTGTGAGCAGTAAAATCTCTGTTTGTTAATAATCGAGCTCCTCAGTTTCTGTTGTGTTTTAATGCTTTGGTCATGGTAACGTGTTGCTTTTCTGTTTATTGTTTGGACATTGGTTTCCAGTAACGTCGCTCCAAGCCCTGGCTGAAATGTCTTCATTCAGAACTTTGGCTCAGTGATGTGTGAGCGATCCAAACCCAAAATGGGTGTTTTGGCTTTTTTGCATGATCCAAAAATGAGCAGGGAATGAGTTGTCTTCATAGACATTGTGAAACTATTTTAGGACAAGCACCCATCCTGGTATTGCTCAGCCACTTCCCCACAGTGCTCCATGCCTGCTTTGTTGCGTTGCATTAATGCTTATAATATTAGGGAAGACTTGAGGAAAACTGACAGAACAGTGATTTTTCCTCTTACTGAGTGTGTATGATAGTTTTGTCTTTTGTTTTGTGATCTTAGTTCTCAAGGAGGATCTTCTTTTGGTAGACCATTTTCCAGTTTGTGTGTCACACCTTAGTGAATATACCTGTACTTAATGTTGCTTATTTAAACTTCCTTTCTATTGATAAATTCTAGCAGTTTACGTTCCACTGAAAACTGGACATTTGCTCGTTTTGATGGCATTAAAGAGGTTCCTTATTCTGTGTATGTGTTGCAGCCATCCTTTGGCAATTACTGTAATGTTGGCAGTTCTCCATTAAGCCAGCAGGTGATGCTGCTTAACAAACAATGTCTGCTGTCTGTGTCTTAATACCGACAGAAGAGCAGAGAAACTCAACATCTTAAACATCTTCAGAGGGTCATGTTATATAAAAATGTACACTCAGTGGCCACTTGATTAGGTACACCTGTAAAATCTAATGCAATCCAATACAACAGCTCAGCTATAAACTGTCTGTCAAAGAGGTGTTCATTTAACTACATGTTCATTATTGAGGCTGTAGCTTGAAGTAGTGTTGAACTGGATTGATAGGTGTACCTAATAATAAAGTGGCAAAAAGAGAAGTAAAGTAAGGAAAGAGTCCAGTGATTCTGCTACAATGTGTGTAAGTGAACTTCATTTGTCAATTCATCATGGACTCTGTCTGGTGCACAGAAATTGTCATCACACACACACACACACACACACACACACACACACACACACACACACACACACACAGAGTGTACTATTCCAAACTGTCTGGGGATTCCTAGACATGATCCCAGACATCACCATCAAAGTTCACTTTTACTCCAAGCGTCCTCCAGTGATTACCTCACTGCTGGGTCAGGTTTTAGTGAGTCATTCTCCGGCAATCTCTCCGTCTCGCACAACACACGGAAAAGGAATGCAGCTACAGACCGGAGGATGAAAACAAAAACACATGCTGGTAGCCATACGGAGGAATATGTCCTATTTTCTTCCTGTAACGTAAGTTAGATTCCTGCTGACTGTACTTGTGGGGAGTAGTTGCTGCAACTGTAGTACTTCACCTCTTCTAGCAGCGTGGTGATCGGGTGACTTGTGTTTACAAAACATAAAACAGTTCTTTAGTTTTCAAGATTTTATCTCTGATCTGCAGAGTAGACAGACTTCACCATCTGACCACGCACACACACACAGGCTTACACACACACACGTACATACAGTCAGACTGCTTAAGACTGGCTAGACAGAGAGTCAGAGTCGGACAAACCCCAAATACTAAGCAGCATCCTGCCAGATTTCCCTACTACAGCACGCTGACAAGCCAGCACAGTAAAGTCTGCTTCGTCTGGGGGTAACAAGCCTATGAGTCATACTTGAGAGTCAGTTGGATAGGAATGCTAACAGGAGACCCCTAAAACCCACACCAGTGGAGACAATGATGTGTATATGTCATAGCCATACAACTCAAATGACTCATTTGATTCATCCACCAGCTGTGTTAGTCATCGGTTGTCTTAATACATGTACATAGAAAAGGAATATAATGCCGGCTAGACGATGACTTAAGGTGAGATCACATGGATCCAGCAAAAGCTTCCCTTTCACTTTGTCGTTGTTGTGTCTGAGGTTGATGTCTTTATCTTGCTGCAGTCTTCCAGTTAATTGATATAATAACTTAATAAAGTACAATGCCTGGTCTCAGTCAAGGCTCCTCTCTGTTCTGACTTTTCCGAGCTCTCCACTGAAGTCTTCTTCTGCTGCACAATGAAAACCAGACTTTTCAGACTACACCTAGACATGCCATGCTAGCACTTACTGACCCATTTAAAATAATAATTAAAAAAAAACACTAAAGCAAGTCTATGTAATTTTTGAAAGAAGAAATGACATTCTTCCACTGACAAATGAAAAGTTTGATTAAAAAGCAATCAAATGCACCACGACTCAATTCAATCCTCTCTGGGGTGTTGCAGCCTTACTTGGTCTCATATGAATAGTAGCTTATGGTTGCTAAATGTTAGCTAATGTTAGCAAACTTTAGCTAGATATTGCTCTTTAACGGACTTTACTAAGCTAGTTTGTTGACTTTACGACTTTACTTTTTGTTTTAGCATTTACCACTATCAGGTACTTGTCACTTGTGGCAACATGGATACTGTTCAACTAAAGTCTCAACTATAGTCTCGCTTTAAGTAATTGTACCGCATCACAAAGCACTTTTGTTGACATCTAGCTCTTGTGTCTGTGGAGGTTAAATGCATTTATTGTAAGTCACTCCTGACAAAAGCACCTGCTAAATGAACGTAATGTAAAGTAATTACATTAATTTATAAACCATATTACCATTTTTGATTATTTAAAAAATATTTCTTGGCCACTAGGGGGCAGAAGACCTTCAAACCAGCTGAGAGGCACATCCCTGACATGGCTAAGGTGTCAGGTGCTCTTGCAGGAGACATGTAGGGACTTCGACATCCCATTGGAGTCATGTTTCCGGCTACCTGGTAAATGTAAGTCCAATATTCCCTTTTGTTTTACATCTGTTTTGGTTTCCACCATCTCCTCAGGGAAATATCTGGGTCTTAGCAGGCTAGCTGTTTGACTTTCTTCACCAGCTAGTTGCTAATTTGTCCGCTGTTTGGTGCTGAGTTAATCAGAGGTTTACAGTGAAGGTGTAAAACAAAAATAATGAACTAAAAGACGATAAAAACCTCTGTAGAGATACAAGATAATTCCCGTCACAACATGAGACCCCTTTACGCTAAATAATCACTTGATTATATTTAAATATAAAAATACTGATTAATGGAGTTCTAAAGAGAAGTGCAGAAAAAACAGTTTAGCCAAATATTTTAGTTGTTTCTTTTTCCTCCTAAAAAAATCACCTTGTCATTTGTTCTTGGTGGCTTTTTGGCTGCCATTGTAGCAGTGGTCTTTGGCAGGCCTCAGTGACGGCTTGCTCCCATAAGACGGCACATTGTAGTGGTCTGATGTCACAGAGGTGAAGACTGTTCACTTTACATCTAGGTCTAAAGGCGTGGTGATCTGCTGAGTTAAGGCCTTTTTGGAAAACAGAGGACAAGGTGTCATTGGGCCTCTGCATGAATATGAAATAGTGACGTCCGTGATGATGTTGATTCACACTCCAGACAAATACTGTCAAAGCTAAGGCTAAAAACACACTTAGCATTTTTTGATTAGCACTCGGCGTGAGTAAGACGGCAGAAAGTTGATGTGCTCAGTGATGTTTGTTGTGATTACTAATGGCAGGGTTTGTGCAAATGATTGATGGCAAGACATTGTCAGCGATTCCAGTTATGATTAAGCATTTTAATCATGTTACCAAACCAGGAGGGATTCTTCTTCAGTGACTTAACTTTCTTCATTTTCAGTGTTTTTTTTGCTGTTTGGGCTAAAGTGTACACCTTTCACTACCATATTTACTGCTGATCAGCTGTATTTAGGAGAATAAGGAGGGAAAATGAGAGTCTTTCAGTCCTCCTTTAGCTCATCCCTCGCTCTTTGAAATAGCAAGAATTTCAGAGAAAACCACATCAGGCCTTTTTCCACTTCCCTCCAACTTTAACCCTCCACACCCCCACCTCTGTATTCCCGTAAGTGCTGCAAGTTGGATAATGAAAAAATTGGCTTTTGGAATAGCAGCAGCATTGGCTCGCGTGGCAAGAAAGTGTCAAAATAACAGAGAAAACAAAAAGGATCTTTACTGGAAATTGTCCAATTAAAAACAGACATTGGACAGTAGATATGAAAGGCCAGAGGTTAATGTCTGTTTTCTAGTTTGGATGAGTACAACGATGGTGTGCAACTACTCTCTCTCTCTAAGACACAGACATAATGTAGGTTTGTGCTCACACATGCGTTAGTAGCATGCACACAAACACAATGGTAATGTGCATGTATGCATTCTCTCTCTCTCTCACACACACACACACACACACACTCTCACAGCACTGGCCAGGTTAGTGCTGGCCTCCGCATGCAGAGTCTAGACAGGAAGCTGGTCCATGCCAGATTAGGGATTTTCTCCCTCACACCCTCACACCATTATACATACACACATACACACACGCACACACGGTTACACTGCTGACAGTCATCTTCTTTCAATATGTCTGTGTGTATTGTGTGCTTGCATTTGTGTCAGACAAGGGGGGAAAAAAAGAAGAAAGGGAGGTAATAACAGAGACTTGGAGACAGAGCCCTGTGTGTACGTACATTTGTGTGTTTATGTGCTTGTCTGTCTTTGTTTGAACAAGTATCACACAAAATAAAAAACAACTCGGCCACAAAGAAACAGATTCTGTGTCAAAAGCTTTTTTTGAACTCTATTACTCATTTTTCCTCAACTTTCCACCCATTGAAATGATGAGTCTGAGGCACAGTGTGAAAAGTTCAACTTGTCCTTCCCAGGTACAGGGGCGCACTGCATCCTGTAGTGCTTAGCTAAATTAAACCGAGCCCCTACTGTTCTCATCTGCTCACCTGTAGCCCCTGCCAGGCCCGGCCACGACCTTTGAACCCACACAGATGGGTCTGCATAATAAGACACGGGCACACACGGCTAAGTGCCATCTTGGACATGTTTGATGGGTAGCTATATAGAACTAGGGAAGTCTGAATACTGTATGTATTGGAATGCTAATGTGTTGACCTTTCTGAGCAGGTGAGGGCGTGTGTAAAATGTGTGTTTCTATATTTGTCTGTGTGGGTTTGACTGAGCTTTTAAGTGTAAATACAGATACTAATATAAGTGTGTGCTTACAGTACACAATCTTTGTCTCTCTGTGCGTTGTTGGCCTGAGGCCAATGGCCCCCGTGCCCTGTGTATGGCAGGCTGCTGTACTTTTCACTCTAACTGTATGAATATGCATGGCCTCCTGGCTTGTTAGACATGGCAGTATGTATAGACATGGATTATATTAAAAATATTTATATAGCTGAAACTGTTAGTTTTGAAAGAAAATCCACCTGGTACCAAAATGTATTTCAAATTGCCGTTGTCAAAGGCATCATTTTTCTTTAAGAAATAGTTCAGTTTGGGGTGAATTTCACCGCTTTTCCTGGATATCTTTTTATGACCCTGTGCTCAGTTTAAATGTACAGTATATTGAACTACTGTTTTTAAGAGCAGTTGCTGTTTGATCCCATGAACTTCTATGAATTCAAATGAGCAAATTGACAGACGTGCAAAAGGTCTCTGAGTTGGTCTGACGCCTAATAAGTAAGAAACAAAACAGTGAACGAAACAGCAACTTTTCCAAAACTGAACCTCTTCAGTCTCAAGTTGGAAAATCTTTATTTGGAAAATCTTTATTTAAAATATATATCTTTATTTTATTTTCTTAATCCACCTGTAATTCCACCTCAGAACATGAAATATTGATGATGACACAAAGCAATCCAAATACTTTTTACATTATATATAAGGTTTAAAGTGCTAGATGGAAGTCATCTCCACCCAAGTCCTTCTGTTCGACACCGCCTGAATATATGAGCATATTTACACCTTGTCTTAGAGAATATATGACGTATGTGCACTGGCCACTGCTGTATTAACAGTATATTTCATCCCCTTCTTGGTTCAGTCTGTGAAATGGTCCTCTTCATTTCCCACATGAGTGGTTTTCTTATCATCCAGGCCCCCTCTCGCCTGCCCCAGGGGCTGAGTTAAAGTCGATAAAACACCCAAATATTCTGTTAAACATGGGCGGCCTCTGCCATGTGGCCGCTCCCAGCAATGCCTCCTGGGTAATTATGGTAATAACTCAGCCGTCAGAGGCGAGGCCAGAGGCCCCGGGATGACGAGGTCAGACCGGAGAGCCTGAGACGAGAGGAGTGGTGGCGGTGGAAGCGGGGCGGCGGGGTCAAGGTGAAGCAGGCGGTGCTCTCGCATTGCTATCCCATAAACCCTTGCTGTCACATCAGAGGCCGCTGGATGTATGTGGACATTCCCTCTGATCTGTCCTCTTCAACAATCCAGATGCTGATGAGGGATGATGACAAGTGTTTGAGTAGCTCGGTTATTTGTGTGGCCTTGACTGACAGACGCCTGGTCGGGTGGTCAGTAGGAAGGTCACAATGCGCCTCTGTTTGGGCTGTCGGGCAGCTGAAACTAGAGATTGCTAATTGTTGTGAGACGTTTTCCTGCAATGGCAAATATTGATGTGGTTTTGAAAAGCAGATTGGGCAGTCCACTGTATTATTATTATTTTTCTTTATTGAGACGGTCAGAAAATTGAGAAAGGCACAGGACAAAATGTTCTGGCGGAATCTGATCCATTATGGGTACACGTGGTCCCAGAGACGGAGGTGTACACCATCACTTTCAGAAATTAAAATCGACTTCTTTGTATTCTCTGTATTGTCTGACCGCTTGCACACTCTGACGACAATCTCTTGTACGATGAATAACTGAGAAAGAAACAGAACAGACTCAACTTTTGTGTCAATAGATTCTATATCTGCTCATTTTAGGCTTTGAAAGATGATTCAAATGCAATGTAAATACAACATGTGAAAAATCTGAGACATCTACACTTTATATACCTTTTTATAGTTTTTATACAGGCACTGATCTGTTCAAATACAGTAAGTTAGTAATGCAGTAGTTTTACTACTTCTAAGATGGTATTTCTCATAATTTTCTTTCATATAGTGATATAATTCTTTGTCAATTTATCTGAAATATGCGAGTTATTGTGAAAGGTTTTATTTTATTTAATCCTTTATTCAAACAGGTAGTCTCATTGAGATTGAGATCTCTTTTTCGAGAGAGACCTGTGTAAGGTCTCCTGTGTAAAGGTAAAATGATTTAAAATAGAAACATCATCATTCCAAAGTAAAAGCACACAGTGACTCACATTTTGTGTGTGTGTTTCTGTGCGCGTACGCTTGCATGTGTGGCCCGAGCCCTTCTTGCATAACCTATATTTAGACTCAACGTTATGGTAGACGAACAATGACAGATACACAATATTCCCCCATATTCTGTCCAAATTCTGGTCAGGGGGGAGACCACAGGAAAATGTTACCATTCAATCACCATTTTGACTTCTTCAGCATTTCTTCATTTTCTTGAACCTTAAATTTTCCCTTCTTGTGCTACTCCTTCATCACCCGAGCCAAGGCTTTGTCTAGGTCATTCCAGTCTCTTTGCATAGAAATATCCTCTCTAAAGTATAAATTTGATAGGAAGTGGAGTGAAGTGACAAGTGTAATAATTTCCAGTGACACACATCTCCATTCAGACTGACGTTTAATGTAAAAGTGATCAGCGCCAGGGCTATTATCACAGGCATCCAGATGTCAGGGAAAATGAGAAAGCTGCATTCAGGGAAAGTGTGAGTAAAAATCTAACACCACATTGCAATGAATAACCCCATTAGGCACCAGGAAGCTCTCCACTTAGGTTATTTTGAAGCCTAACCAGTATTAGTATTGATAGATATGATCTCAACCTTAATTTGCTCCATAGATTATAATTCTCATGAATTTTTTTTTCTGTTTTAAAGTATGAGCAAGTGCCAAGCTTTAAATATCTCAGTTCAAAACCCATCAGTTTATTCCTGCCCTGCTTTATTGAACCCTCATTCATGCTTACGTCGTTACATACTGTAGTTTATTCACTGCCATCCACCCTGCGCTTCATTGAGACCCCTGACCTGCAAACAACTATAAATATTTATTTGCGTCGGCTTGTCTAAAAATAACTGTATTACAATAGAGTGTCCTGGAAGAGGTCCAGGAGAGTTGTGCAGCGAGCAGTAGTCAGCATTCAGAGTCTGGCCTCCGTGTCCAGAGAGAGATAGGGCAGTGTCAAGAGGCAGACATATTGATAGCTTTGTGGTCAACAGGAAAAAAGTCACTTAGCCGGGGATCCTTTGGGTCCAAGGATGTATTTCTGGAGCATGCAGACGGAAACAAGGAGCAGTGTGGAGTGATGCACCGTGGTTCTCCAGTGACATCCATAAACACTATCCTTTTTACAACATCAAAGTACTGAGTTTTAAATGAAAGCAGTGATTCCAAGGTTAGAAATATTATAATCCGCGCAACAGTCCAAATGTGGACAAAATAGACTCAAGATATCCCTATATTGATAGTACTGGCAGACAACAGTGGCTTAATAGAAGAACGACCCATCTATAGATTTATTTTTTAGTAGTCATCATGTGAAGGTTTAGATACAGCTAGTAAATATTTAGATGCAGACGTCAAATAATGCTGAATTTAAAAAAATGCAAGTAGAGTAAAAGCTAATGTACATGTGTACAATGTACAGTTGATAACAGAGAAAACATAGCATTTTTGGCTGCTTTTACAGTCCTTTCCTGCACCAGCATTATTACCACTGACACAATAAGTATTAATTAAATTTTAATAAGTATTATACTGGATGAATACTAACAGGCCTCATTCATCAGGCTTCACAGTGAAGAAACCCTGATCCATGATCCGTTTCTGCCTTTCAGATCGAAATAAAACAGTAGAGGAGGTCTGATCAGTGATTGATCCTACTTCAGAATCGTTACTTTAACAGATTTTGGAAGATCCAAAACTTGGTAGCAAGTGTAAACCTTAAGTTGATGTGGGTTTCTTTTCCTAAGCACACCGCCCACATCGACTCCTCTTGTAGATGAAAGCAAAAACACGGTCAGAAACCTATATGGCCCATTCTATACCTGTGAACAACTAAAAGTGATTGTTAATTGTTAAATAAAAGGGACATATTTCTAAGTGCATTACCAGTAAAATATAATTGTACTTTCTCAGAATAAACCTGTTTTAAATATAATATATGAAGAATAGAAACAATTATGATGAAAATATCGACATCTGAATAATATTCAGCTGTAAATATGAATTTGTCTGCTACAGATTTGATGGCCGGTGTGTTGGAGTGTGTAGCACAGGTAAGCTTGGACTTGGCACTGACTAGTAACATATGATGTGCAACGCTGGACACATTGACATGTGGAGAGTTGCATGATCCCAGAGCAGCAGCTCAGACCGAAGCACGGTCGGCTCAGAGTCGAGCAGATTGAAACTCCACTGTGGAGGATAACTCTATTGTGTTCATATTGTCTTCACTCTTAGTGCCAACGCTGTATGCAAGTCGATATCAAACTGTCTGCCAGTCTGGTTCAGTATGAGACACAAGTCTCACTCCTCAACTTGTGCCTCTCCTCCCCAATCCCTCCTTCACCCCCAGAATGCAATAAATGTCCGGCCATCATTTATTTTAATTCACTCCCCTCTTGCACAGATGAAATGGATTCGTAACCTTGTAGGACAAGGACGTGCATGCCGTCTGCCGTCAGTTGCTGAGTTATTCTCTATTCTTCTAGCATAGAGAAAGAGAGAGAGAGGGAGAATATGAGAGAGCGAGAAAGAGGCCCAATGATGAAGAGAAATGGTCTGGTATGCAAATTGCCGGCTGCCATGTCCAATGAGGAGGCCTGGCGGAGACTGTCACCGTAGAAACTCTGGACAGGGTTAACGAGGCTGAGGGAGAGACGGAGCTTAAAAAGACAGTGGCGGAGGAAGGGAGGGAAAAGAGTCTGAAAAAACTCAGTGTGATTTATTTGTCAAATCAAGGCACGAAGGATTATGGCTAGCCTAATGAGAGAGAGTGTTTAGGGGATAGCTAATTGGACGTGACCAAGGAGGAGAATGCTAAGAGCAGGCAGAGATGAGGATTGGGTGGCGCATGTCATTCAGCTGACTGTAGTTTAACTCGGAGGTAAAACAGTGAAGTGAGCAGTGGGAGAGAAGAAGAGTACAGGTGTATAGGGCTGCAACTTATGATCGATTTTAATCTGTGGGTCGTTTAGTCTAAGAAATGTTAAAAAATAGTTTAAAAAAATGACATTCACAGTTTCTCAGAAGGCCAGGGTGATGTCTTCAATTTTCTTGTTTTGACTGACTAACAGTATAAAACTTAAAGATGTTCATGTACTGTCAGAAAACAGCAAGTCGTCACATCTGAGAAGCTGGAACCTTCAAAGCAAAAGCTGGTGTTTTTGCTTTAAAAAATGACTGAAATGATTATTCGATTATCAAAATAGATGACGAATAATTTCCTGTTGATCGACTAATCCTTGCAGCCCTACAGGTGTGTTGCCACAATTTCCAGACAACCCTCATTTGAGCAGGTCAGACTTGGCGCCATGTTTTGCCCTCCTCCTGCACCGTGTCCTTTGTATGGTATATCATATGACCTTTTGAATAAACAGCTGATTTTTTAGTTTGTGTCTGGCAGAACAAAACTGTAAAATCAGAATCACAGGAGCTTAAAAAAAAAGTTAGCATTTCCAGCACAGCCCATATTTATTATGCGACAAAAACCCACGCATTTATCTCACCTAATTCACTTCACCTGTTTGTGTAGTCATTTTGAAATTCTGTGCAGATCATCGTCATTTGCTTGTGTGCATTCAGATATTCAGATTTGAGACAAACTCATAAACCTTAGCAATGGTCATATTTCTGATTTCTGTGTTCTGAATTGTGTTTGAGGTTAAGATAAGAATGAAGTCAAGTCAGAATCTTTAAAGAACAGTCCTCCCTTTTAGGTAATAAAATGCAGCCTCTGCTTTCTCTAGTTGGGTCATGACTAGACATCCAGCAAAGTTGTAATGCCCACTAGAGGGTAGTATTTAACTACAGGCAGCGTTTAATACTTATTCATGCTTTCTGCTATGCATGCTGTGTCCATTGCTTGCACTTCTTTCTTTACGGTTTTTTAAGTTTTAATTTTTGTCTCCACATGTCACTTAAAGCATTCACACCTGGATTTTAAGCTCTTAGAGTTGTGGTCATGATTTGAGTGTAAATGATTTGATAAACAGAAGAACCTCAACTTTTTTTTCCTTTTCTCTCATCTCTAATGTTTTGAGCACAGTGGCTCCTAATCCAGTCATAGTTTTTAGCATCTCTAAGATTAAAATGATGTCCCGTAGACAAGGCTGGAGCAGAAAGTGTGCGGAGCTCTTTGCTATTTATTTATTGTATTACTCAAACCACCACCTGCCAAGGGATGTGCATATTTTCTTCTCTTGATTGTGATGATTGTTTAACTGTCCTACACAAACATGCAAAATGTTTTTTATTTTTGAATATTTTATATATATACATATATATATATAAATATATATATATAATATTGAATTTTAGTAGATTACTGCCATTTCAAATGAACTGCATGGATTTGGAAAGATTTATTTAATTAGGAGTAGCAATTTTTTTTTTCAAAAAGTATTTTAAGCAGAATGATACAACTATGTCAACTGTGTCACCTTCCGCTGCTGTTACAGTTTAATTTTAAGATGTTAGGACATGATGTGGTTACATATTCGGAAAGATGCCATCACCTATAAGCTCCCTGTCTCTGGCTGTATTAGTGTTTTGTACAAAATACTACATACTTTGTGATTTATTAGACATTATTTCTGTCTTCTTATAACCTAAATTACACAAGAGCGTTTTGAATTTGATTCCCACATATATGGTTTATTAAATCAACCTCTCATTGCTCAACATTTTAAAACCACCAGTTTCTTTTCTTTTCATTGAATGCAGATCCTCTTAGTGATGACATTTCCTTTGTGCGTCCACTGAAGTCCTTGGAAATGTTTGTGTTGCATCCATTTGATCGCTGACTCGTCTCTCTCTCATTTCATGAGTGCAGCAGCATGCACATTTGAAATGGGTTAGGACGCAAATGGGATTAATGCTTGCAAGAATCTCCTAAAGCGTTTCCACCTTTAATGTTGTTTGCAGATGCACTAAATGAGATGTCTCAGCGGGAGGGAACGTCTCTGTATGCAGAACTAACGGAGGGAGGCCTGCACCAGGCTGCACTGTGACCCTCCTGATGCAGCGCCTACATTCTGGCTCCAGTTTGACAGGATGTAGCATATAGGGAAAGAGACAACATGGGAAATGTGATTACACGGTTGCCTAATGTAAGGGAATCTCATTTGTTTTGTCGGCCGTTTGATTGTTCCTTTCTGCGCTGGCAAATTCAGGAAAATACAATGCAGATGTGGATGAGGGCGAGTAGTCACTGTTACCACCCAATCTGAGGAAGTGTGTTTTGACTTTGAAAACCTCAAACTTATCTTACTTTTAGACACGGGGCAGGAAAATGATTTTAAATAAAGCTTCTGTAGATTTATATAGGATCTTTCTTGACACACTGAGATATAAACACACACATTCGTCTGAAACTGTGGCAAGTCAGGGATTCTTTCTCTTTTTCATGGCGTTCAGAAATACACCATCATGCACTAAACATAACTGTAGAAATAAAATCTGAAAACTGGTCTTAGAGAGTGCAGACTGTGGCCACAATGCAGGATTATGACGTAAGATGTCTATTAAAGGAAAAGTCTTTCCTAACCAAGATGAATGAGTGATATCGAGCTCTGGCATGACAAACGAGGGCTGAAGTGTCGCAAGTGTTTTATGACGGCCCCTAGGGTCCTTATCTCCCATAACCCCTGACCCCTCAACTTTTTAAACCACAAGGGTGATTACAAGTGGCCGGCCAACAGAATAACTGCTACACTATGGCCAGTAGAATATTGTTTCACACAGGCCTCACACTGTGGTGGAGCCAGTAACCACTTCATGCAGCATTACAGTGTTTGTTTTGTAGGTACATCATCGACCAGAAAGCAGAAGACAAACTCATTAATGAAATGCATGAAATAAATCATGACGTACATTAACAGTTTTGCAGACAGTGAAAAGACAAACTAGGTCATTATCTGCAGACCTCCACCTCAAATTTTCCAACAAAACAAGACCAGAATTCTGTTATCAGTCGACCCGAGGTGTTAACCGGTCAGCAGAGTGATGAGCAGAGGTCTCACTCACTACTCATCTGCAACACCTGTCATGTAACCGACTATGATATCTGTTCCCCATGGGACGCATAACTGTGCGACACTGGCATTTTTCACAGCAGGCTCTGACAGCAACAGCAGCACTGACCGTAGTAGTTTATTGAACGCCACTGAGGTGAAAGGGCAACTGTGTAAAGTAGAGCAGAGCTGAGTAGCTTTTTTCAGCCTTTGGGTATAATTTTTCTATGCAGGAGGTAAATGTGCAACTATGTGTGATCTCCTTGCCACAACATTACAAGAGATAAATAAGTTGAGTTGCCTTTTGCCCTGCTGCAGCATTTGATTAGTTGTTTGTTTACTGACGGGATGAATTTTGGGGTGAGGACAGGTAATTGATGTGCACATGCGGATGCAAGTGTAACTGGCTACTGGAGATGTACATCATTTTCCGTAACATTGCAGTCTGAGATTAGTACGGGGTCCCGGGGGTCTCGCTCGTCACTCCATTTCCTAAATTGACAGCTGGAGAAACTCTATTCCACCGGACGTGATAAACGACACGGGGCGTCAGAGGAGTGTGTCGCGGAAGAGAGAAAGGAGTGATAAATGGGGGAGGTTGGGAGGAATCAGGGCAGATGAAAGTTGTTGGGCACTGAGAAATGACTGACAGCTCATTATGAAAATCCGAGAAGGGAGCCTAACTTGTTCAGCCGAACCGTTTTCTGTATTTTCTTTTCTTTTTACCAATCTCAAACACACTGAATACGGGCACAAATATCGAGGCCTTTAATTGTCTGTGACTGAGTTTCAGCTGTTGAGAGAAATTCTGATTAAAGAATAACACAAATTCAAGAAGATTCAAGACATTAACAAACTGAAATGCAAATCCATTTAAACAGGCTGCAAAAACTCAAACTCTCTGATACTAAAAGCATTGGGTCCATTGAAGCTGTTTTCCCCATTTACAGTATGTTCAGTATATGTGTCTGATTTTATGTATCATCTGCTATTTATAAAACCAACAGCACATTTGTTCCATATATCACAGACACAGTGGCTGTTATCAAACTTGTCCTTTAATGAAAACAATGAAGTAATATTTTATTAATTTATTGATGGATATCAAACATTCCTGTATTAGACAGCACACACAATTTAATACAAATTTTTGTAGTAGAGTACTGTCGATTGAGGTTTTCTGAAAACGATTATTGTACGTGGCACAGTTTTGTAATTTCACCTGTCATAGTTGTAGTTGGTTTTCGGTTTGTTGTTTCAATGCCAGGAGCAACTTTTCCTTGTGAAGCTGGAGGTTGCCACCTTTGTCCGATCAGTTATATTTTTGACCACAGGCACCTTTGCACTGGACATAGGTTACTATTTTGGCACAACACCACCTTTTTGGTCCATTTTTGTTTATTCTCTACAGTATAACTCCTTTGTCATTTACATTTATAGCGTACACAAAGCTATAAGTCACCCATGAGGACATTAAAAAGCTCAAGGAAACCCTTGAGATTGCCAGTTGGCATTGCTTTATTGGGTATTTTCCCTCAGTACTCTTACTAGCTTCTTGCAACCTCACTCAATTTAGTTGTTTTAGCCCCCTATGGCCGTGTTGCTGATTTTGAATAAGTGCTCAGGGTAAGAGGGGTCAGCTGCAATTTCAGCCGTAGCTAAACTGGTCTATTCTAATGTGAGATCTGAGGTGACTTTGACTTTTGATTAATGACAGTTCTCCAAAGGACATATCACCAGGAAAACTTTCCACAGCATGAAAATCACTTCCAGTAAAAGAAGAAAACATCTATATCTTTATGCATACAGAATCTGGCACTGACTGACTGCATTCAGTGTGAAATAATACCCAGGTGCCTTTACAGGAGGCAAACACTGAAAGTGTTTGTTATTAAAATATTTGTACTTCTTGGGCCCCAAAGGCCCACTATGCCTTTTCTCACTTATGCATATTTCCATTATAGTGACATCAAGCAAACAGAGAAATGCTGCTGCCGCCTCTCTCCTGTTCTCTCTCCTTCTCTCTCGAGTGCTTCTCTCACAGGCTGTGAAAACAGCAGCCCCAGGGAGTATTCGTATCCCATGAGCCCTTGGGGCAGAAGGCCCGAGGACATGCTATGGGGATGTATTGAGGGGTGTTGTGGGGGAAAGGAGATCTGCACATCTCAATATGAATACTATAGATAAATGTAAAGCAGATAAGCGGTTGAATAGAATTGGCCTATTTGGGATTTTAGCAAAGAGATTTAGAGATGATGAGAAAAACCAGGAGCAGCTAGTACAAACAGATGAGCTACTATTAGTTTGACTGATGTAGACAACTGAAAACACTGCCAAAAACAAAATATGTTAAAAAAAAAAAAAAAGAGAGAACAAAAGGTAAATCTCTCCTTCATCATCCTTTTAATTTCAATGGTGGTTTGCAAACCACACTACTACCAGCATTATCTGTAAATGAGTAGAGATGAATAGACAGTGAATTTTTAGTATGTGTCATATTCACCATGTGGCGAGCAGTTTTCAGCATATTAGAAATGCCAAAGCGCCCCATGACAAAGCTTTATTGGTCCCTGAAAATCAAGTTTAAATGTTGTCCTTTTATTTTACCCATATGTTCACATCAATCAACTTCTTTTAGAATAATTTATAAAATCAAAGTTATGATCTCATGAACATGCACAAGTTCAAATGGTGTTTGCTGTAAAAAGGACATGAAAAATGAAGTGAAGGCACCTACAGGACATGAAACGTGGCTTGATAATTAATATCATAATTAAATATTCATCAGGCTTTTACAAAATAGTTTTTACCAGCGTGAGTTATTTCGCCAGTTAAAAAAATCTTAATCTCAGGGAAGTTTCATTCAAAATAAATCAAGAGATGTTAAATTCACCAAAACAAAAATCTATCAAAGTTCAGCTGAATCCGTTTCCTGTCAGGTGTGTCCGTGCTGTACTTGCTGTGTGGTGCTTGTGATGCCGACCAGGGGTTTCAGCAGAATTAAGACTGTTGGGTTGTGGGACAAAGGTCTCTGTGTCTGTACTCTCCTGTATGATCTTATTATCTATCAGCCAATTTAACAGAGAGGCCTTTGGGGAGTGACAATGAGGATGTAGGGGAGGAGGAGGGGATGCCCTCATACACACACACACACACACACACACACACACGCGCCTCTAATTCACACTGACCTCGGCGGCCTCTCCACAATGCCTGTTTTCGTATTTGATAGAAAAATCGATAGCCTTGCTGGCAGAGAACAACCTCCATGAAGAATTAAAACAAGGAAAGTGTTGGTAGCGGTCAATCATTTTTCTGTCCACTAACACTACACTATATAAGTATAATTTAAAATGTCATATTCTTACAGCATATGATTACAATAATTTTTCTCTCTTATTATGCAGATGATACTCTCCTGTACTCTGACATTAATGCTAGATGTTATAGATGTTTCAATTTTCTCTTCTTTGTAACCGACTCCTCTCAACTCAGAAAGAACTCATATATCTCTTAGATATCTCCCTAAATGGGAAACTACTCTTCTAATCTCTTCTTCTTCTTCTTCTTCTTCTTCTTCTTCTTCTTCTAATGTTGACATCATATTTGATTCGGAGTTGGGCTTTGGTGCACAGTAGTTGAGTCAGAAATACTTAAAAAATGATGTTTGTTGTCTACAAGATCTGGGAAAATTATATCCATGTCTTAACTTGTTCTTGATTAAACTGCTATAACTATCTTTACTCAGCCATCACTTGCACAAGTCTCTTATTTTGTCTTGTACAGTTTAATCTACCCTGCATTTTTTTTTTAACATGTTTTGGAAATGTTCCCTATGAATTATAGCCTGACAGATACTGGATTTTTAAGGCGGATACTGATATTCGAAAAAATCCAGTCAGCTGATACAACTTATTTTTTTCTTTTACAAAAACAAGAATTGTGACCAAGATACATACAGAGTAGGACATTTTATAGTGTAAAACTCAACTTGCTCTCTGTTGTACAAACTGTCATTTCTAAGGCATTTCTGTACTGCTATTTCTTGTTACTTATCAGCCAACGGATACCGATATATCTGCAATCAGCTAATATCAACTAATATGTCAGTCTGGATGATTTATCGGTCTAGCTCTACTATGAATAAAGTTATTATTAATTTTCCCAACTCTGTCATACCAAATCACCAAACTTAGGCTTCGGTTACAGTCAATAATTAAAAAAAATAATTTTTGCCATTTATAGACTTTATACAATGTCAGCTAGCGGTAACTGTGGATTTTACCAAATGTGACCGTTGATCCAAGGTCAAGCAGCGTAGACGGGCCTCTCTCATGCCAGTCTTGAGGCCATTCTGAACAGATGTTGGCACAGCCAGCTGGACATGGCGACCTTGAGTAAATCTCAAAGGGGTCTTCTTTGGCAGCATGGGCACCCAACTCTCCCCCCTGGCAATGGAGACCCAGTGCAGCAGGGTATAAGCAAGTGATACTTGTGTGTGTGTGTGTGTGTGTGTGTGTGTGTGTGTGTGTGTGTGTGTGTGCGCGCACGTGCGTCTACAAACCAGCGTTGTGTGTCATTCAAGCTTCAGTGAAAAGGTACCAGTGAATCAATCACATGCCCTGTGTAACACCGCACTAAATGAAATTCAATGGACTGATTGAGTGAGTGATGGATGATTCACATACATACAGCCAGAATTAAGTGATGGAGAAACACTCAGAAGGAGAGTGGAGGAGGTGAGGGTTGGTTAGACCTCTGAGGACTGTATGTGGTGTGTGTGTGTGCGTGTGTGTGCACGTGTTGCTCTGTGAGTGTGTGTGTGTGTGGTGGGGGATGTAGAGGTAGAGTGTATAGACTGAAGGCTGAGCGCCCTGAGGAGCGGCTGTGTTCATACCCCACATCTGCCATCCCAGGATGCAGCAGAATGTGTGTGTATGTATTCACTTGTGTGTGTTCAAGAGTGTGTGTGGTTACCATCTGGGCAGAACATCAGGGGCACGCCTGGACTGCACGGTGAGCCAGTCCACTTTTAATCTGCCCAGCGCCCTGTCCCCACCAAGGAAGGTCAACGCCTCGGCAAGGACAGCACTGTCACCCCCGTAACACCAACAGTGGGGGTCGGCACTGGCTATCCATAATAGATGGCAGCTGGCTTTAGTGTACGTCTTCACTTTGCCTGGGGCAGCGGTGTTAGCCCATCTTTCATTCCCACTACTCCGCCGAGCTAATGTGCTGTGTTAATGCTTGTGTGAATCAGGAGGAGTGCTCAGTCGTGTGTCTCCCCTGTAGCTACCGAGCGCTCATGTCATTGCCAAAATAGGACAGAAGGTGCTTCAACAAAGGAAACATTCATCTGGAGGTATCGCAGCACGACAACAAAATCAACCTTCATACATTAAGAGTTCACAACACTAGTTAGTAAGAGAAATGGGATGTGATGAACTTATGGGACAACATGCCTTTGGTAAACGCAGGTATAGTTTACAGAACTTCAAATCAGCAAGTCTGTGTTTTATTTTGATGCTGTAATCATCTGACAGTTCTTGCTTATTTCTTCTTTTATATTAAAACCACAAATATCTTTCCTGTGTAGAAAGTAGTTCAAAAAGTACAGTTTTGGATCATGACATTTCACACAGAACGCATCAACCCCAATTTCACAGGCTTGTATGTTAAGTGGCTGTTCAGTCCGACTCACCCATCAAGCATGATTTCCAAGAGCGTGTTTTTTTTTTTCAACTTGCCAGAGAGACCAAAACCATTTTAAATGCAAATGACCTAAATAAGATTAGCGAGGTAGGCAGTCCGCTCCCTGTTAATTATCACACGCAGTAGTCAATTAACAACGCTAACGATGGGACACTTAGTGAGCGTTAACCCAATTTACCACGGCTAAGAGCCGGGTGGACACAGTTGCAAGGGGTAACTTAAGGTGTGATCTGGAGGAGGGGGGGGGTCACATCTTTATTGAGCTCCACCCCCATTACAGAGGTTAGAGACATGGACTAGAGCTCAGGAGGAGAGTTTAGCACTGTACTATGAAATTCACAATAAATCGAAACTGTTCAGTCATGGTGTGTGGTCCTTTACGCTCTCGCTTGGCACCATGTGGGCAGAAGGAGGAGCGGAACTCTTTCGGGGGTAATTAGAGTTACCCAGGATGTGTTAGCCGAGATGCTGCTCTACAGCTAACAGCATTAGCCATGGCAGGCATGAAGACGTGCTCTGATTTAACAGTTGTCACTAGACCTTGGCTGTGAGAGGCATGGGTGACTGACAGGTCGAATTGAGGCCCTCATTTGTGTGTCTGGGTGTGTGCGCATGTGATTCGTGCTCACCTCTGTGTATGTGTGGATGTGAGTTGGTTGCACTGATGTAAGAAAAGTATAGGAAGAGTTATTGTGAATTTTTGTCACTGTTGCTTCTGTCGTTCTGTTAGTGTAACCGTGTAAACCAGGGCCCAAAGCGTTTTGTTCTTAGAGACTTAAATAAAGTGAAATGACCATTTGGTTTTGGTGTATATGGTGTTCACGTGTAGCCACTGATGACCCTGTGAAATGTGTTCGCTTAAAGCTCAGGCGACCAAAATGGATTATTCTTTGAATCCCCATCTGGTTTTAAAAAGAAGAAAGATAATGTTGATACGGGTGAGTTTTAATACAGTTCTGTAAAAGCTCTGACTCAAATTGAGATGAGTGCCAGTTAGTAAAGTTAAAAATGTGCCTTTTGTTTGAGGCTGAATGTCTGGTTTTAGGTCAATTTCAGAGTGATGTGTTTCTGCTTTTTCAAAGTATTTCAACTTTAAATATTGTACAATACAGCCACATCTTCTTTCAAGAAAAATTCCTCTACAGTGGAGAAATTTTATAACAAACAGTGAAGATACTACAGTATATTTATAATCTATAATGATAAAATATCATCCATGTTACTGCAGGGAAAATGATCTGTTGCCTTGTTCTTGGTTGCCCAGCCTGTTTTGATATTGATTTTGATCTTTTTTGCTATCTTCCCCTTCAGTTACTGCATCCTCTTCACTGTGTGTCTGCAGAGAAGAGATTTTTGCCTGCAACAGCACAGTTTGGCTTAAATATTAAAAATGACTTGCCATTACTTGTGAGATAGACCAAGTTAAGCCTTCAAGTACTCTTTCTTCATCATCTTTGTCAGATATTCAACCTCTCTGGTGCCTAATTCTACACTAAAGTGATGGATTTTGGATGACAAATTTCTAAAACTACTCCTGAATTTCCTTGTGAGTTTGTTCCACTTTCTGGAAGTCATGATTTGTACCAGCAGGTTGTATTATCACCTGCAGACCAGTGTCAGTCCGTTGGTATGAATGTTAAAATACTCACTCACTGTCCAGTCGGTGACATTCAGGCATCTCAATCAGACAGTCTCTCTCCAAAATGAAACATCTGCCCCGCTAACATAAATCATCATCACACTCTGGCCCTGCCCACCCATTTTCATCTGTGTAACCAGAGCTCTGAGCGTCAGCAGGAAGTGTATTGGTGAGAGCGGCCTATTGATCATTGATCTGGCGCCATCGATCCAAACCTTGCCCCTTTCCCTCCCACCCTAACTCTCCCTCTCCCTCTCAGGCTGTAGGAGTGTAATCTGTTCGGATTCACGGGGACACTCCTGTTCATCTTTTGACTTCTCTCTCTCTGTGGAATATACACATATGATCAGATAATGAGAATAAATGGCTGTTCTGACTGCCACTGATATTTCTTCATGTTTGATTTATCACCTTTAATCAATACGTGTGACTTCAGGTGCAGGAATCACTTTGTGATGCTGCAGAAAGTGCTCTTTTTTGTCTCTCTGAGTGTGATTTTAAGTCAGTAAAAAAACACTACTCAAATACTGGTACAATAAAGCCTAAACTTTCATTCACATGTGCAACAATCTTGACTTTCAGTTGGTTTTTCTAATGAATAATGAACAGTTTTTTACAATCTGTCAGCCTCTTTAATCTTAAGTAATCTAATAATAAGGTGCTGTTGATGATCAGCTACACAAGACATAAAAATTTTACTTCATAAATAGTGTATAAATATCTATTCTACCTGATAATACTTTGTGATGTTGGCAGAAAATGGCTCAAGATTTATATTAGAGTTTAATCCTGATCTCTTTGTCAGTGGCACAAATGGCCGACAGCAAAAGCC
The DNA here is from genome assembly GCA_002120245.1 of Maccullochella peelii. NCBI lineage: Eukaryota > Metazoa > Chordata > Actinopteri > Centrarchiformes > Percichthyidae > Maccullochella > Maccullochella peelii. Next base: position 106,789 of record LKNJ01000221.1, on the reverse strand, counting down.
ACAGCTGTATGATGAGCAGATCAATAAACACGTAATTTACAAACTACAGGGCAAGTATTCAATGAGTATAAAAGTGTATGAAATATACATTACTGGAATTCTGCTATAGCGCTGACCACAGACTTTGATAAATAGTCAAGCCATTTATTTTTGTCAGTATTGATTATTCAATCCGGAGAGTTCACCAGAATCGTCCGTCTTCTCTTCTCCTTTTCACTCAATCTTCTTCTGAAAGCTGATTTATGATCTATCGGGTCAGATGAGCAGCTGTTGGTTAAAACACCTCGGAGATGAATAAAAGTGATTTGAAGTAAAGAGCCTTTAATGTGATTTTAAAAAGTGGCTTGCCTTGATTGAAATGTGGCTTTATATTTTTAATTTTAGCACTCAAAGAGATTGCTTTTGTGTATTATTCCTGTAGATTAGAGTAACATTGTACTGCAAAGCCCTTACAGTATCTGTCATCCTTTCCATTTTTAGTTGATTGAAGTCTCGGTCTCCAAGCCATTCCTCCTTGAGATCTTTCCTTGCTTTTACTTTTAGTCTGTTTTAGTTTAGTCCTCTCACAGTTTAGGATCTCCCGACTCCACACAGCCCCGAACGTGGCTATTGCTTGTCATTAGAATAACAAATGCACTGGAGCTCCTGATTTAGTGTGGCGCTCTGGCCCCTGATGTATATTAATACCACAACACTGCACCTCTTACCTAGGGTTCATCATTCATCTGGGTAAAAGAGGTGGAATTGAAAAGCAGTCCTTGTTTTTGCTGGAACTTGGATCACAGTTATTTATTGTGTCATGAGACAGGGCGGCCCCTCTGCACGTCCTTCATCTCCACGTGCAATGCCAGTTCCTATTAGATCCTAAAGTGTGTTTGTGTGTTATTTTGTGAGACACAAGGGTGTTAACATGGGGTGAAACACTTAAAAAATATGACTATTTGTGACAAAGGTAGAATAAGAGTCAAATGTAGTTTATCATCTTGAATATTCGTTGTTGTTGTTGTTGTAATTTTGTACACTAGTGATTCATTTTTTGTCAGATTGTGTCTGTTGTCCTACATTCAGATTTTTGAGCTCAATACTAAAGTAAAAGAGTGAAGGATTTGCATTTCATTTCATTTCATGCATATTTTTAATCATGGCTTTTTCTGGCTCTGCCCAGCGCTCCCATTTAAGTCTGGTGAGGTTCTCATTGAGTGAGTGGTGCAGCTCTGGGCTCAGTTAAGTGATGACTGCTGGTGACAGATTGTTCTCCACCACATTGCTAGCACTTTTCCCAGACAGACCGTCCGTCCCTCTTTCATCTCTTCCTGAGTGGTCGTGAGGGCTCACCCAGCAATACAAGACAAATAACACTTCTGCCAGGCCATCAGTCTTCCCAGCAACGAGGCAGCTTACCTTTCAGTTGACTGTAGTCCATGTAGTACCAGACTCGGCACCACCTCGGCTTCCTCTAGTGCTCCCTGACTGTCCCCTGATGATATCTGATGTAAGACACATCTCTATACATTGAATTAAAACTGCATGCTGTCTGTTTCTGGTCATTTCGACCTGCAGTGTGTCTACATGCACTCAAAAGTACCCAGATTATTGGGTGCTTTTGCAGTAACGTGTTTTCTTAGCCCTTTGCGTTTGTGCAATGCAGTGTTAATTTTGTCAACGAAAACTAAGATGAAAAATATTCGTTGATGATCTATTTTCGCAACGAAAACGAGACTAAAACGGAATCAAAAGTGACCTCTGAAAACGAGAATGAATAAAATAGTGTCTGACTGATACTGGTGGATACTGATACTAGCGTTTAAAAATATGATAATGATAAATCGCCACCTTGGAATTATAAGGTTCCGTCTGCGTTCTGAGCGATTTTGAGAAATAGAGCTTCAAAGATTTTGCATCCCCAATAGCGATAGGGATAGAACCTTTTTGTTTTCTAAATAAAAAGTCCAAAAATGCATTCTACTTAAAAAAAACCCACCTCACATAATGTCAATAAGTTGTCACAGAATAAGAATATGTGAATAACTCAATTTTGACAAAAAATGTCAGATAGAACCTTATAATTCCAAGGTGACGAAATGGCCCAATTATGTTTTTATATAAATTATATAAACATAAACAAACATCCATTATAATTGGTTATTAACCAGTTGTGACCAAGATATGTACTAAGTGGGACATTTTACAGTCAATAAATCACCTTGTTAGTGCTCTCTGGTGGACAAACTATGCTATGGTGACATTGTTTTTAAATGACCTAAAACATATCTTTTGCATTTCTGTACTACAGTTTCTTGTTATCACAGCCGACATACTGATAAGACAATAGTAGCTTTATCATATTTGTGGCTCTAATAATTAAGTGCACATTCTAGTTAGACTACGTTGTACAGTAGCATAACCATGAAGCATTGTGCTAATCTTATTTTTTCTCTCACAAGTGTCGAGACAGGTGAACAAATTATTGTTGCAGCGCTAACTTTCCAGAGTTAGTCTGTCAGAGTTAGTCCTACATAAAAGGAGTATTCTGTAAACCACATTGGGGTGTTTTGGTGCCCAATTTTATCTTCCCACTGGTAACAGTAGCAACATTGTACAAGAGGATTAAGAGAAACCTGGTTAACACAGATTGAGTTTTGATGGAATAAACTGATTTCTTGGCCGTACACTGAACAGGGTTTCCAAAAGGGTTTTTACAATGTCCTTGACAAAGACACAGCACAGGGAAACTATCAGTGTGACAGCAATGCAGAGGGATGAAAGGAAAGACCATTACTCATAGCTGTATCCAGAATAATTACAAGAGAAGTCAGACTTATTTAGACTTAATTATTTTGGTTGCAGTTTTAGTCAGTTTCCACAGCTGAACGTAATACTATTTGTAAAATTCAGAATTCATACAAACTTGTCATTGTTATCTAATAAGCCAAAGCCATCCATAAAATATTGGTTTTGTTTTTAGAGATATTCTGAGGAGAAATCTGATATCTGATCACTGGCCAACTGCATGTAAATGTGGGCTTCACAGTAACCAGGTTATTGCAGTGCATGTGAACACCTCAACCTGATTTATTTTTTGTGCATGTAATCATAGTGCTGGTCAGCTTGAATGTAGAATATACATAAAATGACTGAACTCAATATTTTAAACAATTAAAAATTATCCTTTTAACAAGGGGAAGTCTTTTTACAAAAACGTTCATTTCAGGGGGGTTTCGCCTAAACTGCAACAAGGAGTAAATGAGTTGTCTGTGTAACGGTGTATGACTACTCTACCTGCCTATTACTCAGGAGGATGTTGGTGTGAATATGCTTTTATGAAAGAGGAGCTTCGGCTGAGTCTAGACTCATGATTCGTTAACTTCACAGGCGCTCTCGGGGAATCCTGAGGCCACACTCCCCCTGCCACCGCCCTGGGCAATTATGCTCTTTTGAAATGCAAATGGTTGGCATGTACATGTGTTAGTGTGTGTGTGTGTGTGTGTGTGTGTGTGTGGCTGGGTGGGTGGATATACATGCAGGTTTGCGTGTGTCTCTATGCACGTCTGTGGGTGTGTGTGCGTGTCCCCGTAACTTATCTTAAAAGCACCTAAATCCACTGGCACCCCGGTGCAGCAGCAGTCAAATACAATAACATCTGAAAACCCTGCTACCTTGTGCTCGCTCGGTCCATAGAAGGGACTCTCCAAAACGCAGAGCCGACAAAGAACATACCTTCAATTAGCCAAACGATTAACATTTTAGAGGAAGTCTGTGTTTGGGTCCCTTGGGCTCCCAGCACTCCCCACCATTCTCCTTTTCATATTCAAATCCACGACATGAAAGTTAGCCATATCTAATCCTAAAAATGGGTCTTTTGCTATTTTGTAAGGAGATAATGCCTGAAGTTTTTGCAGGTGGTATAATTGCCAGGTTATGGAAGAAGGTGTACCATTATGTTTAACAATCATCATGGGCCATAGGTGCTCCTATGAGTCAGAGCAGACAGAGCTCTTAGAAGCAGTACAAAGCCGTATGATATTGTCTTTTCTAATTTAGTAGACGATTAGTCAATCACACTAACCTACATTCATTTAAAGAAGCGCCTCTCTGGGGGTAGCCTCAACGCTTGAGTGGATTTGTGGTCATTATCATGTTGTGCTGTGGTTTGGTCTTCTCAATAAGAGACGCCACTATTGATTTATTTCATTTTTGTGTCTGGCTGCTGTCACTTAACCATGGCATCTTGGTGCTGGGTTGCCCATCTGCCCGCCTACATAACGGAGTGTGACAGGGTACAAAATGGTATTGTGTGGTAGCTGTAAACTTTGTGTGAACTTACACCACACTCCTGTGCCGTTAGGACTAGATGAAATTCTTCTCAGACACATAACCCGGGGTCAGGTGAAGTGAGTTTCTCACAAATATGCCACTCACAGGGATGCACAGAGGTGTCTGTATAACCTTTTTTTGTGAATTTGGAATCAGCTTTTTCAGACTCAAAATTCATGGCAGTGTGCTGTCAATTCTTATTAATGCTAGACCTCACATTCAGTAGATTCAGATTCCCACTGCATTTGCATTCATCCACTTGAAACTGTTTTATATAACCCACAACAGGTAAAGGAATTAATAGGTAGATCATTATTTATTAACATTTTCATTGTACAATATGAAATCCGAAAGGAGGTTAGCTCAAAAAAACAACTAGCTCACACTGGTGAATTGAGACATTGACTCAGCTGAAGGAAACACCCTCTGAAATGCTGAAATTATGTATTGATTTTCCTCCTGTCTTTCGCCCCGTTGCCTCTGGGTAATTGCCTCTTTGCTGCTGCTGCTGCTGCTGAACTGAGCCGTCGCGGTGTCTCTGTGTCTCTGGCCTGTTTTGTAGACTTTTACATCAGGAAGACGATACCACTGACTTCTGTTGCATCACACGTCTCCACCATCATCAGCTGAAACACTGCAGGGCCGTACTGTACATTAATAAATCGTTAAACTTTGTGTTGATTGTCAATATGTAAATGCATCAGTAGGTGAAAGATTGAAAAGGCACATTCACACATAAATATTGTTCAGTCCATAATTCTGCTGGATGTTAATTTGGCCTTCTGAGATGGGGACATCCACTTGACCTGTTTCTAAGTCAGTTTCTGACAATTTTGGTGCCTGAAAGGCCAAACACACTTTGGACACAATCTGGACGTTTCGATCTTCTACTCCTTGTCCATTTTGAAGTGTCTTCATGCTCTGTCTGCATTTGCTATACCAAGTGATGGGCTAAACTAAACTGACTAACATGTGGCAAAATAATCTCATCCCTCACTAACATTATTTAGCTAGCTCAGTGGTGGAAGGAGTACAGTAAAACTACCAATACCTCACGTAAGAATACACCATTACAAGTAAAAGTCCTGCATTTAAAATCCTACTTAATTTTTTTTCTCTTTATTGGAGTGTTTGTTTTGTGTCGTCCACGGTTGTGCCTCATGTTGAAGCTGTATTGGATGGCTGCGTGCAGCCTGGGTTAACTTAAGAGGAGAATTGTCTGTGTTTGTGGACTCAGGTCTGTTATACTCCCCTTTGTTTTGTCTGATAGGATGTTGTCTGTGTTTTCAGTTTAAAAAAAGAGGGGACAGTGAACACGTCTTTTGACTGTTATGAGGTATTATAGCATCTGTTCTGTTCTGTTGTCCTGTCAAAAATATCAATAATAAAAAAAATCCTACTTAATTAAAAGTAATAATCCGGTCAGCATTACGTTTCCTGCAAAACGTATTTGCTGTTGCATATTAGTTGTATATAAACGTAATTTCAATTAGAGATGTTTGATTGAATTACCATAAGTGTTGCGTTCCTCACAGGTTTCAACAAACATGACCAAAGTGTGGAGGTGAAGCCTTGTAATTGTGCCGCGCCAAAGGCAAACTGCCCCACTGCTCCTGTTTGACAGGTGTCGACTTTGGTGCCACAGAGGGGTTTAATAAGCAGGACCTTTGTCTGAGAGATGACACGAGTGGGTCACAAATATTTCTACCTTGTGTGACGGATTCTGATGAAAGCTTTTGACAGCTGGAACATTATGTTTTGTACTTGGCAGAATAAATTATTATTTTCATACTGGAGGTCTCATCCCAGCACTGCACTTTAATTCTGCCAGGATGCTTGACTGCCCTCTGAAAATGGAAGACAATGAACTGAAATGTCTTTTTTAGGACAATGAGCCTTGTGGGCTTTAGAGAGAGATGAAGACAAACTGTTGATGACAGCCCCCAATTCCCAAGATCTAGAATAAATGTTTTCCTCTTTTTTGGTCCAGAAAAGAACTCTATTCATCAAGTTTTAGGAGCACTCTTACGAAAAGTGTGCTCTTGTTTCCAGGTCTAGTTTTAGTTCATTTGCATGAAAGGCACCTAGATTAAGGTTTTTTAAGGTTAAACTGTCATTTAATGTGATTCGGCGCTGCCTCTTTAAGGTTCATAACGGTTTTCTAAAGTAACACACATCTTGGCAGAATCAGCGAGCGTAGCAAACATCAGACACGAAAACGGGTAAAAATTGATTGAAATTCCTTTGATGTGGCATTGTCTCACTCACTTAAAAAAAAAAAATTGAATGGAGAAAGAGCTGTGGTAAATTGCTCTGAGTGAGGCTGCTGAAACCAATACTGTTTTCTTTGCTTTGCTAATTATTAATTACCCATCTCCATGCATATGTGTTTATTCCTAATTGTATTTGATGGATGAGTGGCAGCTTTGACACCTCATTAGACCAGATTAATTGAACGACACAATATTTATGTCTCGGCAATGACCAGTTATCCTACCATCTATCACTGAGATGATCTCACTGATTGAAAACCACTGGTCCGTGTAATCCTAATTATTTGGAATTAGAAAAGAATTTATAGCTTCTTGTGGCGTTTTTCTGTGATGACGGCAAATTGGAAACATTAAATGCATAACGAGGGAGAAAATGAGAGGAAGACACAATCATGGAATTAATGGGGGTGAATGTCGGAGAAGGGGGAAGGGCGCATAAAACAAACGAGGTGCATGCCTTATACAGTAGACCCACAGTTTTTCACTGCACCGCACAGTTGTAGACACAGACTGTCATGTTTTCTCGAGATTCTGGCATAACATTTGTCTCCTTCTCATAATTCTGAAAGGGGAATGCCCACAGGATGCCTATTTAGAAGAGGGGTTTCTTTTTTCACATTTAACTAAACCTGTATATTCTCCAACTCCCCATCCACTCACTTCCAAACATGCTCCTGCAGAACATCTCGATCCATATTCTTGTCTTTTATTAAAAAGTTGGCTGAGTACTCGAAGAAAAAAACATTTCCACTGAACTTCATGTAACCCTCCTCTAACTTCTGCAAAGCTTTGCCCCTCATGGGAGGAGCACAAACTAAAATCCAGCATTTGAGCTCACAGAGAAGCAACAAGGCCCAGAAGAGTGGAGCTTTTACTATCATACAGTATAGGAAAGCCTCAAGGAACAGACTTCTTTCCCAGGTAGTGAGAACTTCCTCAAGCTTATTTTTCCAGCTTTTAAAATTTCTAACGCCATTAGCTGGCTCCCTTGTGGTCTTGAAAGCGGTCGCGCTGATTGAATTAAGCTGTTTCCTTCTTTGAGACATTTTTACAAGCTTTCTTATACAGAAGTCAGTCACTGCTATAACTACGCAGACCCACACCAATATGCTCATACAGCACTCACACACACAAATGCTTGTATATGTATGCACACGGCGAGAGGCACACATACAGTACACATCAAGGCGTGCACACATCTACAAATACAAACTGAATCTGACAAACTATCTATAGAAATCTGCTGACCAGAATCACTCAATGGGATATAGACCAAAGACATTCTTAGACGCTGCTCTATAATGCCATTTACACCATAGTATTTTAATCAATTTAACTGGCCTTTTTAGATATACTTGGCTCAAAACGCTCTTTCTAGTTTTAAAAATAGGACAAATGGTCTTTTGGAATCAACTGGGGAGAAGTTTAATCTCATTGAATGGAGCCAAAGCCAGACGTTTAGCTCCACAGTATAGAATACAAGATTATACCAGCCTGATATAGCCCTTCCACCACCCGTTTATTTTTATCCTCTATTAAGGCAGCGATATCCTTAAAGGCTGCCAAAATTATCCTGTAAAAATGCTGACTGGGAAATATGAAAGGTTCCAGGCGGTTCTAGTAAGCAATCTGCGCGCATGGTGGAGCAGTGTGACTGCTGTGCTTGCTATACCAACAGGGGTGACCCCAGTTGGATGGAGAGGTGAGACTAAATGAAAGTCATCCCTGGATCTTAGGGGAGCCAAGTCTGGAATACCAAGCCTCTCTTCAAAATGAGATTTACTGCCAACGGACACTGCTTTACATAAATGTTTGTTTTTAGTATTATATTCATCAGCAGTGTGTAAACAGGCTGCAACTCCTGCAGTTTAAAATCCACTGGACGTTTTTTTTTTCCCCCCTCGCTTTTCATATAAGACTACGCTAATCTCTTTCTAGTGTGTGTGTGTGTGTGTGTGGTCAGTAGCTATTAAAATTATGCACTGAAATAATTTGATGATTCCTCAGCAGCTAAAATCATGCTCAGAGAGTCAGTGGTGTATCCTGTGAAACAATAGTCATCTAAGTATTTTGACGATCCTCTCGTCCATGAAGGTAATTTATACAGAAACAGCCTTTTTTATCGTGGGACTGGGACAAGCAAAGAGCATAATTTCCTTATCAAACACACTATAAGGCATTTGAAATAGAAAGTTTTGTACTCAAGTTAAGCGTTCCTCAGAGTGAGGCTGGTAATTGAAGAGTTACGAGTGCCCTGTGGGTGTTCTGAGATGTTGAAGTCGGTATGAGCCCAACCGGCAGCTCCGTGACATGAATTCAATGAACATAACATTTTCTCCTTCTCTCAGACATTTTTGGTAAGACTTACTAATGCACAAGTTTGTCACAACTGTTGATAGAGAATGATACAGATCAATGTGCCTACACATATAAATGCATATTCCTCAGTGTGTTTTCTTTGCAGGCCTTTTCACACTTTTAAGTACAAGCTAGCTGTTGCTTATTAATTTTTCTTTGTCAGAAATATGCTTCACGGTGTTCTTTGATATTAAAACATCGACATATAATATTCTCTTCAATAAAAAGTTTTATAATGTTTTGTTTTAATCAATTTGTTTGTCCAGCTGACGCTCACAGCAGCCGTGTAAAGTTACCCACTTCTCTCGGCACTAGCTGTTTTAGCTGCAGGGTCTGAACACAGCAGGCTTGCTACGTACACATAAGCGTCATAAAGCTGTAAAAAGCTGACACCACGAGGGCCGTTTTTGCCAGCTGCCTTATTGGAATGAACTTGAGAGGAATGTATTGATCCCGTTTCTGGATGGCAATGACACAACCTGGCTTCGCTTTAGAGGTGACTCCTTCCAGACCCTCTTGTGTTATGCAGGTGATGTAGACGAGCCGCCAAGGCTTCGTCTAGTGTCAAGGAGCTATTTAAAATAAGAGCATGGTGGTGCAATTGATTTTGTTTATAGTTGATGTGATTAAACACAGTGGAGACCATTTGCTGTTTCTGGAATCACAATCATGGCTTTCACTGGAGCACAGATGCAACGCAGGTTAGAAAAATGTCCTCAAGATAATATATGCCATTTGGCGATTGCATTTAACCAAAGTGTCTTATCGTGATTGAAAACATTTTAATAATGAATGGTGCGGTGAGAACAACTGTAATAGTGTTGGTGCCACGATACATGACGGCACCAGTGCAAGCAGACAATAATTCAAGAGATAGGAACAGAGTTTTCTTCAAAATGACGATAAAAGTAAAATATTTTACTCTGAACTGAATAATGTGTAATTAAAAGGTCTGATGAAGACTGCTTACCTGATATAAATATCTTAATGTAATTATAATACATGTACACACAATATAAACGGATACAGAGCAAGTTCAAACACAGTTTAGAAGCCATGGAAATGGAGGAAATACATAATACATAATACACATAACATATTTGGACATACTCTGCCCGTTACTATCAGTGATATCAGACCATACCAACACTATAATAAATGATCAAGTGTGAATTGCCTGCATGTGTCACACGATGAAGCAGTGTCTATGCTAGAGATCCCAGCATACATTTCTTTCCCTCATTGTGTGAGTCCAGCTCTCTCAATCAAGATATCCGAGTCCTGCTACGAGTCCCTGATTAACACCGCTGCTCATGTAGTGTTGTTTTAACTGTCCTCAGTTAAATGAGAAATTAAGAGGCAAGAGATAGAGGCTAATAGCATTTATTAACCCAGCGTGAGCGGGCAGCGGGGCAACCGCGGTCCTCCAGCAGCCCTGTCTGCTCCTGGTGGCTCAGCCAGCGAGGCCCAGAGAGGGGAGTGGAACATAATAAAAACCAACAAATGCACCCAGCTGATTAATGCAGCCCTGTGGCTATAGTAATTATCCCTCTCCACACTCCTCCAGCAGACGAGCCAAACAAGTGTGTGGCAGTGAGAGGGAAATGTGCAAATGATGGTCTGTTTTAGTGCTTCGTGTTAGAAGTTGGATAAAGACACGTTTTTGTTGATTTGGTTGACTCCGGAGGTGGAGTTGAAGCTTTTACACTTAGAAGTCTATAGTATCTTGGCCTGGTTTGCAATATCTACGTACAATATTTTTTCTATGCGTTTAAGCAGATGAAAATATAATTCGTATCTTGAAAATATAGATTTGATTTCATTTATTTAGAATAGAAATAGAAAGCCTTTATTGTCATTGTACAGGATACAATGAAATTAGGAGCGCTACCACTAATCAGTGCATTAAAACACACAGGAGCGACATCGATGTTAAAGTGAGAGAACCTATTTCCAACATTGTCCCAAGATGTTAAAAGACAAGACATAAAGCATGTAACATAAACAATGGCATCTTAATAGCATCAGTGCAAAGTAAAAATAAATGCACCTAAATATAGCAAAACCGATTAATGGCACCACTGGACCTCTGAAAGTCCCTCGTATTTTTGACAGCTTTATATTTAACATTATTGCTATATTAGATGCTTTATAATGAAATGACTTCCTGAAAGGTGCAACACAGAAACATTATCAGACTCTTTAATATCTTAATTTGAACCACGGTTCTATGTTTCTACTATATGTCATTATTTATTATGGAGGTGGAGTTCATAGTTTCCTCAGTATAAATATATTGTTAGTTAAATAACAGCAGTTAACATAATAATCCCAAGCTAATGGTAATATTTCTATGCCATATTTCGGTTTGTGGGCCTTCACAAGACAGGAGATATGATAAATATGAATCTCTAGCTGTTTTATCTCTGCACTAATTCTTCTACTGAGTTGAGCAGAACATTTCTCATTTGAATGAAAACAGTTTTTTCAGTCGTGATTTTCTCTGAGATGAAACTGATTTGATCAACTTGCATTCGAATAAAAACCAAAATGTAATTCTATAACTCATCATTTTAAGAGAGAACCATCACTAAATATATTTTAAAGAAAATGACTTTGGTTCATTTTTTCCCTCATATAGCTTGTATATTATCAATTTCATTGTTGTTAACTATCATTAATTTGATTAAAGCAGCGTAAGGTCATCTGATGAGTTAATTAAAACCGGAGAAGTGGCAGTTCATTTGAGCGTTGGTGTGCATCAGATCATTTGCAAACTTTACAGCTCGTCAATAATCAAAGAGTCGCCTCCTTGTAAGAAAGCTACTTTAATAGTTTTCTGTTATTATTCTGTTGTCTGGTAATTAATTCAATATTTTTTTGTATTTTATTTTACTAGATAAACTGTTAAATATATTGATGCAGAAACAATTCAATTAAATCGGTTTCAGTCTAAGAGTTTTTTGTTAAAAGTTGACATGCAGCCAGTTACATCCACAGCACACAGTTAGAAGGAGTACACAGTGAGCCGGCGGCCGCACATGGTACAGTGTCTGTTTGGAGAGGTCAGAAGGTCGGACATAAAAGACCAGTTTGCTCGTGAATCAGGAATTTAATTACATACAGCCAGTGTGACAGGAGGATTGTGTCCCTCAACTCGAGGCACTATGTAATTACTATTTATTGACAGATAACGATTGGTTCTTTTTCACTTTTCAGAAACAAGCTGCTGATTACAAAGACAGTTAAATCTCAGTGTTTCACATCTGCTTTTAGAAACGTTTCGGTCAATTATGATTCAGGTTTTATGTGTTTTTTGTTCATGAGTGCACACATTTTCAGTTGTACATACTGTATAAGCTTAAAGTTCACTCCGAAAATAAACCCAATTCCCTTTTCTATCCATCTGTTCTCTGTTAAATTAAGGCCATATTTCAGCATTCAGAGGCACTGGAGGTGGGGAATACATCAGTAGGAATGAAAATCAGCAAATGAGAGCAAAACTGTAATGAAAACATAAACTGCTGCCTCAAAATACACAGTTTAGATCCCAGACTTGCTGTGATCTGCTTAAAGAGACACACTCTTGGTCGTGGAGCTGAAAATCTGTTTTGCTTAAATACAGACTTAATGATTGGATTACTATTTCTTCGTTTGGCGATAGCGTGATAGTGGGATTACAGACTGTGCGCTCAATAGATTTCCTGTCAGATGCCATAAAGCCGGGTGTCCCCTCGCTGTGTAAGCTGGCTGGCTGAGAGGGAGGGAGGCAGATGAGCCTTGGACTTACAATATGGCCCCCCTCAGAAAACTGGCAACACAAGCACAAGAGTGGAGCTGCAAAATGAAAGGAGTGAATTTTTTAAATGAATAGACTGAATGACTGTCACTTTTGATAATGTTTCTCCAGTTAAACTAACTAACCAAATCAGCAGCTTTACCTTTATAAAATGTCCCATAGCTGAGATATTTTCACATGCACGCTAAACTTTGCATATCATTTAAATCTTAAACAGCAAAGACAACATTTCCACATTTATTTTTTTATTCAATTAACTTCTCCAGTATTCAACCCTAATGTGAAATCATACATGTCATCTGATCATTAGTCTCTTTCCTTTTCCCCGTCTTCTCTCTCTGCCTCATTATAAACATAAACCTATCTCCTCTATTGATTATGTCTGGATGTCTTAATCAGATCAGTGGGAATATCCTGGTTTTCCTCCGCAGGAAAGTACATTAAATGCCAACATATTGATCAAAAATTTAATTGAGAATGCACAGCCCCTTTATTACAGCGATCGCCCTTTGCTCCTATGACTTTGATACGGACTGACATGAAAAGAAAACGTTCAAATGTATAATTCCTTTTTATTTAAAAGACAGTTGGGAAACAGGGTCTGTCCCGAGGCTTCTGGCGACACAGCAACGCCGTGATCAATAAGAGCGTGTGATGGGTTTTGCATCGATCAGGAAAATGTGGGTTGATGAAGTGGGTTGGAGGGCGGGAGGGTGGTGGGGCAGGATTGTGTGT
>LKNJ01000221.1:0-93291 GCA_002120245.1 Maccullochella peelii | reverse complement strand
TCTTTGGGTTTCCTCTGATGGCTGCCACATTACACAGACGTGGTAAAGATCCACTCAAACTTGTCTGTCGTCGTCATCGTTATTATCATTCCTGTCGAGGTCATTATCGCTCTCAGTTTCTTACATCCTGCCTCTTTCGGGATTGGTAGATCACCTCTCTTCACAGTGTGATTGGTGAAATGCTGTGGGAAGCAGCTGTCATTACTTTAAAAGGAGGGCAGGCTGTGGGAAGCCAGATCCGTTGTGGAGAGGATAAAAGAGTAAAGGGAACAGTTTAGCTCTGTAAGCTGGCACTGAGCCTTTTAAAGTGCAGTAAACAGACCTGTTTAAATCGCCTTCAGTGAACGTGCTGCTACTTCTGTTGCTTGTCAATTACTACTGTCCACTTCAGTTTCAGTACTTCTGCAGAAAAAAACTCCACATCCATCCAACTCTCTGTCTATCTACCACTATCTGTGTCTGTCTTTCTGTCTGTCTGTCTGTCTTTTTGGGAGGTCTGCCTCTGTCTCTATGTTTTGCAGCGCTCCCTTGTGAATGACTGGACACCGACTGGTCGTCCATTAGCCCGTCCCATCTCAGTAATCTTTCATCCCCATTGGCTGCTCTCAGGACAGCCTTCCGGAGACTGTCCAATGGCATCTGCTCCATATGCACCAAACCACTCCCTCCTGCTCTTAAAGAGCCCCCGTGTCTTCAATGGAGACTCAATCCCCTCACTGACTTACTCAGCCTGAGTGCGCTCTCACCACTGCTGCTCTCCATCCATCTGTCTCTATCTTTTATTCTTTCTTTCTCTATCCATCACTCCCCTGATCTTTATTCTTCTCTTCTCTACACTTACTTCCTGTTTCCTCTCTTCATCTCTACCTCAGGTTCTTCCTCCTCTCTCCTCTCTTTCTATATCACCACCACTCTTCCTCTCTCTGTACGTGCTCCTGAGCCTGAGTGTGCAGCACCTGTGCAGACTGGAGTTTGTCGGGCCGAGGCAGAAGGGGTTTTTTTGTGTGTGTGTTGAACAGGGGAGGGAGGGGAGGCAACACCCAGGAACACCTGACCAACATTTCCTCAAGATATGTGGAGACTTAGGAACTGATCTCCTCCTCCAGCTTTTCCCCAGCTGTTTGTTTATCTGTTTTTTATTGCAACACCTGGAATGCTTAACGTGGACTGATGGATGTTTCCGAACTGTGCATCCCTGACCCTCTCAGCTACCACAACCAGTAGGTGCATCTTTTTCCACATCTTTTCCCCTTCTGTTTAACATAATTTAATTTACTTCTTTGCCTCTATTTTAATTTAAAAGAGAAAAAATCGCCAGGAAAATCTGTCTTTATATCATTTGTGATATAATTCTGCATAAAGTAAACTATTTCAAAAACCAGGGAGTTCCTTGCATTTTCTCACCTCCACCTCCCGATGTACGGGACAGCAGAGCTCAGTAGTGTCAGTGGGGCTGCAGTAGCATAGCCCGCAGGGAGTCCAGGTCGGACGGTTGCCCTCCAGCTGTCTAGCTCTGCATCAGGATCCAGGGTTTAACCTCAGCCACAGGGAAGAGCCCAAGGCAGATTAATGCGGACGATATCCGGACGACTATCCTCTGGCAGCCGGCGGTGTCCCAGGGAAAGAAAGCTGTGACTGTACTGTCAGCCAGTGTGTGTGAGAGGGTGTTCTTGAGAGACTGATAAGAGTATATTAGAGGGGGCAGATAACTGCCTGCCTGCGTTTGGTTAAAGCTTTGATCAATTTTATGTGGTTTGTGATTTTGCACTTAATTTTGGTGCTTATGTTTAAATCATGCTGAATTGACAGGGAGGGATCTGATCATCTCCAAAGTGGCGATATATGTAAAGAAAATGCAGTTAATTGTATTTAAATAAGAATTAAAGTGCTGCCCACTTTGCACATGCATATTGTCATGGTGCATTTAGTTCATAAGTGCAGGGATCAAGCAGCTTGATTAACTCAGGAAATGAGAAGTCAAAGAAACTCTCAAATCTCAAATGGAGCACCAGCCCTTGGTATACATTACTAGACTCGCATGCCTGGAAAGACGCTCATCTTTTGACCAAAACTAACTGGACGGGGAGACCTTTTACTGGGATCCTATTAATATTAAGCTGTAGGTGGGATTGGAAAGGTTTAACCTGCTTAGCACTTTTTACAGGACTTTTTACAGGACTGTACAATATTTCAAACTCCACAAGACTCTCTGAAAATGAAAACTAGAGAAATTATAAAACATTTTTGCATTCAAAACTAACTGCTTTTATTGGAAGGGATTAATAAAAAAAAAATTAAGAATGCTTGTAGATTGTATACACTTTGCAGGAAACTCATGCTATATTAAAAAAGGTACATTTTTACATTCATTTTTATGTTGTATTTTAGATTTGTATTGGCATACAAACGTGCAAAAGTGTAAGATTGACAACACTGACAATTCAAACTGTTTCCACAGTGCAGTGAAATGTGCAGTACACATAATGTTAAGGACGTACATACATTTAATTTAATTACTACAATCAAATTGATTACAGTAATTTCTCAGTGAATGGATAGAAATTGTTTAACCACAAGTGTTTAGAGAATTTGTCAGTCGTTTTGATTTCTCACATAAAAGTAACAGATCTGGCTTTCATTACTTAATAATGTGTTTAAATATATCCGTTTCATGTATTGTCTTTTTAAGGCTTTGACATTCAATATTGCAATTCCTGTGCAGATTGCAGTGTGGTTGAAAAAACCCACAACTCTGAGCTCTTCTTTTTTGCACATTCATCAATTTCCAGAATCTGTAAAACTGCATTTAATTCACATTAAATTAAAACTGTAAGTTCTTATATTCCTTTAACATGATAAAAACATTTTAAGATGAATTTAAATTATAAAACAAAGGCAACAATATAATGCTATTAACCTGCAGTGACCCTGGGCCAGGTCTTGGTGTGTACGTTGTGTGTGTGTGTGTGCGTGCTGCTGTGTTTGTGGGACTGTATGTGTGTATATGTACGCAGCATATATGGATGGACGCACACAAAAATATGCGCGTGTGTGTTGGCGAGTCAGGAGCTGCTTACGTATGTGCATACATGTACACATATATACGTATATATGTGAACGTATGCATACGGTCAGAATGTGTAAATGTTTTTTCAGATTGCCTCCTCTGTTAACTGCAGGACCGCTGGGTCACATTTTACAACACACTGGCATCACCCAAAAACCCCTCAAAATCAAAAACTCCCCACTATACGTATTTTTACTGGTTATAACTGAGTTCTTCCTGGGATTAATGCTGCATTTTCTAAGGGAGTTTAACTTGCTATGTTGATTATATTTTATTTAAGGAGAGCAAACCATGATAAAGCTTTTAAATAAAACAGTGTGTCCTTAGTATAACTGTAGGAAACGTGCACACTCTCTCTAGCAAAAGCAATATGTGAAATACACTAAATGATTCTAAAAAGTGTCTTTACCTTTAAAGTATTGTTAACCATACTGTCATACAGTGTCATACCTGGAAGTAATTTTAGTTGCTCATGTAGTTGCATACTGTAAATCTGTTGGTTTTAGTGTCACATAAAGCTAGTTAGGTTTGGCTTTGGGGAATGCTATTAATAAACCCCTTGAGGACTTTTGGCCCGACGACCAACTTCTTGGCCCGAGGTGAGAGGTCCCTCGACTGCAGCGTCCAACTGTCACGCCACGTCTCTGCTGAAGAGGCAAATATGTTCTTCTACCTACAAACTAATATTGGCTTACCAGGCACATTATTAATAGAAATAATTAATATATATGAACAAACCCCTATCAAGGATAACATTAAGTGACTCACAGTTCAGAGATGTTTTATGCCACAGTGTTTCCTTTGCGCAAAAAAAAAAAGTGTAATTGTACATACATGCAAATACCATAATATGCAAAGATTATTTAATCTTTATAAAATATCTGCATGAGGTCTGTTGTTGGTGTTGTTTTTTTAGCCCAATTTTAATTACATTTGAATTGGTGTGTAACCAAAATCCAAATAACTTGCAGCTACTGTATATGTGGAAAAACAAAAACTAGACCAGAGTCCATTAAACTGTGTAATCTACTAATAAAATCTGCTTCCTCAGGTACTCTCCACTTTTTCAGTTGTTTGAAATTCTGGGGAGAGAATTATCTGCTTATAATTGTTTGTAGGGTTTTTTCATGGTAGACTCTCCTTTTCTTAGGCACATAATATAATTTTATATCTTCATTATGAAACATAGACACATGATTTTCCTCTTTATTAAATGTTTAACAAGTAATTGTTGATTTTAAAATGGTCAATCTTATTATGTTCCTGTGATTAGCTGTGGTTTCAGTATGATTGGCCATAGCAGTTTTGACAACTGCATCATTTACACCTTAAAGTTTACATGTTGTTTATGCTCAGTTTTTCTCGAATAAATTGGATCCATTTTTCTCTCGTTCCTCCTGCTGTTCCCATAGGTGCCCTTCACAAGTAAACCAACAGGAATGTATAAGAGCGGTCACATGTACGCGCACACACACACACACACACACACACACACACACACACACACACAAACATACACAATCATAGACACATATGCAAATATGTGCGCGCACATGTGGATGAGACCAAAGATTCACACACTGACCTGGGGTCTAATTTTAGCAATATCATATCATGGAAACACCTGACTGTGTCTGTTAAGAGAATCATCTTATCATGCATCATTTATTACACTAGTTATGCACATCACATTCTTTATAATGTATCTGAGAGACGTTTCCATCAGTTAATGTCATTAATATCTAAATATCTAATATCCAAGTAAATAGATAAAAACTCCAACCATTCATCTGGTCAGAAATGTTAACATGACTGCATATTTACACTTTGTAAAGAAGAGATCAGTTGATATTTAATATATGACAAACATTTTATTTTATCATATTTTTTAAATATGCAGTATTGGAAAAATTTATCTTAATTAAATTACAGCAGAATATTAAAACCGTGAGCATAAGCATATTTTCTGGAGTTGCTTCCTGACATGTAGTGTGTTGTGTTTTGCCAAAGTTTTAACTGGAAAATGCCATGATGTAAAACCAAAAGTTAAAAAAAAAACAGACAAAAGATCTGACACAGAAAGAACACACTGAAATGTCATGGTGGTGTCTCTGCCACATGGAGTATTTGGAAACGGAGATTTATGAGATATTTGATATCTTACTGATGTATTCGGGTCTTAGCGCTACTTCTATATGTTCTTCAAAAGCATTTTTGTGTATGTCAAAAATAGTAAGTTTAAGTCTTGGTAACATTAGTGGAGATGTTGTTTTGTTTCCTGTGAAGGCCAGTGTCTTACAATCTGCTTAATCACTCTAGTGAGTGGACAAAGTTGGCTGCTTCCAGCGCACCTTTCTGCACCGCATGGAAACAGCTACCACTGCACTTTAAGTAACAAGTTCACGGTTGGTTTTGTGCCAGAATGGATGGAAATGGTTAAAACATTGCACCGGGGTGTGATCCATCCTGTCTTTAAGTTTGATAGTTGGCTGATGGGACCAGTGGAATCGACTGGGAAGCCAACCGAACCGAGCCCACTGACGGATGGAGGGAGCAGGTGGTGGGACAGTGTTGTGTTACATTGTGGGGGAAAAATGCTGCCTCCCTCCAACTTTTCTTTTACCACCAGCTTTGGTAATTTTTCCTGAACTTCTTCATGAACACTCAGAGATAAAAACAATTCATAACAGCTAAGCCCGCTGCTGTATTTCCTCATGAAACTGTTTTCCAAGTGTTCATACTGACGTGTTTATTAATGGCTGTGGCTGCTGCATACGAGGGTACAGCCCAGCTCTGTGGTAAAGTGGTGCTGTGTGACGGCATGAGAGGAGAAATAACTTCATTACATGTCATGACCCCCTCTTGATATAGATATATCCTTTAGGCAGCCTGTCAAGGACTCTGAATTCATCAGGATGTAGATGGACGCTTTTTTGCAGCCGCTATTCAATCAAAACGTGAATGTGGCTTTCATGTGCTCAGGCTGAATGCAAGCAGCAGAGAGGACTTCTTAGAATGAGTTTGTTTTATTGATCAAATGAAATTAACACACACACACACACACAGAGTGAGAAAGCGAGAAGAAGCAGTGCATCTAATCATGGAGTGTGGGTCAGCCAGCATGTTTAATTTAATGGGCCTCATCGTAGCTTCACGAGGTCTCACATTGTGAACTTAATTCCTCTTCACCACGTTAATTTGCATTGTGTCAATTGACCGGAGCGCTTACTGTATCAGCTAGAGTCTCACTTGAAATTCAGCCCATGCTCTAATACCATTAGGCAAATGCAAAGTTGTGTCATTTACACATTTGGAGGAAAAAAAAAGGGGGGAGAGAGAGAGAGAAAAGCCAATTTGCGCCGGACAAGACTCGCTTGTGATTATCAGTGGATGTTATTACTGTGGAGAAGCAGACGTTTGAAGGTTATGTTTCTGGGCAGTAATTGAAATGCAAAATAACATTAGGATCGATGGCCATCTCTGTTTATTTATGAAATCAATATCGTAACTGTCCCTCATGAGTCCCCCTCTGATTCCCAATGACGGCTTAAGTCTCTGCTCATTTATTCTTTCTCCCCCATAACCTCCTTCTTCTGTCTCTTTTTAAAAGGCAGTTAGGGGTGTGTTTGACTTTGCAGGGAGAGCAATTTCCTGGAGGTGGTGGACGTGTATGTAGATGGGGGTTGATACTCCAGGTAAGGAGACATCGTCCATGTGGGAAATCTATGCAATCTCTCCTCGTGGCAGTGACATTGAAGAGGCCATATGCTGGAAGTTCTGTGTACGTGTGTGTGTGTGTGTGTGTGTGTGTGTGTGTGTGTGTGTGTGTGTGTGTGTGTGTGTGTGTGTGTGTGTTAAAGAGACAAAGAAGCAGAAACAAAGTATATTTATACTGCCATGCAGTACAAACGTAGTACTGGAACTAACTTGGTCAGGTGTGGCACCTTTTAAAGATTTTGTAAGAAAGTAAAAATGTAATTGTCACTTTTGTTTTGAAAACTGCTGTACAAAGAGTGCAGAGGTTCATTCTCAACCTTTGGGACACAAATCTGTGGTAAATATTCTTACTTATTCTCAGAGATTTCAAGCATTTCCCATGGCTTTCTTCAGCTGTGGAGTTGATCAGCTAGCTAAGTAAGTGGACGCTGCATTTAGAACAATTACTGCAGAAAATTGTCCTTCACAATTAAAGCACAAACCACAATAATTGTCATTAATCAATAATAAAAATAATCTTTAATTGCAGCCCTAAACTTTATTTTCCCAGGAGGAAAATCTGTCTCACAGCCAGGTGAAACATAGAATGCACATACATAACATAAGATGCATAAAGAATAATAAAATACATAAAACATATGATATGATAAATGATAAATATGTAAAATATATGCTGAAACCTACCACATAAAGGCAAGATATTATCAGGCACAGAATAACACAACAAAATCAAATTAGACCAGGAGTAATATTTTATAAAAGAGCAATGACATCAGTCCAAAATAACCAGGTAAAAAGTCTTGAGAAGTTTTTTGTTGAAATATTAATTGATTTAGGTAAATCGTTTTACAGTTTAGAGGCGAAGACAGCAAATGCATCCAGCAGACACTGATTAGCGGACCTAAGAGAACTTAAGGTTCAGAAATGTAGGACTTGATAGGTAGTAACTAGAGTTTTATATGTAATATTTAAGTTTATGGCTGAGAGGCTGTGACTTAGGTGTGTTTGCACTTAACTGAAGCTGCAAGGTTTGAGCAGACAGCCAAAGATGATGAAGACATGCACAGCTTGCAGATTTTAATAAACATGGCTGTTTATAAATAAAACAAATTACCTTGAAATGTGCTTTCTTTAAAAATGCATTTGGACTGTCTTTTCTCTAAAAACTGACACTACATTATGCAGCAGCGAATGAATCATGCATTTAAATGTTGGAACGCACACATTTTTTGATGACCTTCATTTGTGCCAAACGCTGTGTCATGCACATGTTGTTGTTACTACTTAACACTTGGGCGACACACGCTAGCCCATTTTCCCGCTCGCGTGACCATTCATTTCCCAGACACCCCGGCCGCGGACTAACAGTGTAATCTATGTGTCAGGCAGGAAGGGGCACTCAGTTTAAAGCTGATAGAGTTTGCCCCAAACAAGGACAGCCTATCATAGAAAGATTAATGAACTAATTTCATGCATGGCTCCTTGCCTCTGTCCTTCTGCGCTTCCATGTTCGACTGTGTGTTCAGCACCATGATTTACGCTGTGTTCCTTGGTACAAGCTTAACCCCAAGCTTAACAATAATATTTCCCCTCAGTGGGAAAATACATAGTAAAATATGGAGAACCGGATTTTTAACCCTTCACTCGTTGAGCCAAGGATAGCATGAGGTCATTGTGGAGAACCGCTTTGAATATGCATTTTTTATTTTATTTATTTATTTTTTGGGGGGACTGCTGTTAAAAATTTATTGTGCAGAATTTCAGAGGCTGGAAAACATATTTCATGGTTTAGAGAAGAGGTGGATGGATTCAGGATTTATGTAGGGAAGCAGGGGATCTGCAACACTGCCAGCATTAGGAGGCATGCCAACATACACACACATACACACACACACTTGAGATTATAAGCTGCTCTGGTGGGACATTTTCACACCCATCACACATTGGCTCCAAAATAAAAAATAAAACCAGTGGTCACTGATCTGAGCATGTACAGCATTACAGGCAGCGTCTCGGTCATATCAAACTAGACGCTCTTTCTTTCAGTGTGGTGGACAGACTGAAACCTGTGTGTCTGCTGCTCCGAGGTGTCCATTGTGGGACCGTCTGGGCCTCTAAGAACAGCAGAGCAGAGAAGGCAGGTGACCTTCACGTCTGTCTGATGAGTCTTGCTTGTCTGCTCAGTTTGTACCATTTTTCTGTGCGGCGGAGCAAACACTACCCCATTAGGTATTAGGTGCAATGCGTTTGTGCGTGTTTCAGTGTGTGTGTGTGTGTGTGTGTGTGTGTGTGTGTTGCCAAGGGAGCGGGGCGGGTTGAGGAGAGTCGCTGCGCTTAGAAAACTCTGTCTCTTTATAATAAGAGGGGGGAAACAAATTATGAAACTATGAGGCTATTTCTGTCTGTGCGAATTGGTGGTTCATGCCATTATTTCATTTCGACAGATTTGAAAGGACCCATTAGAAATTTCCATTAAACCTAACAAAAAACATCTCCCCAGCGTTACTGTGTGCTAAGTGTGGAATGAACTACTTTTTACATATGCCACAATGTACTATTCCATGGGGAATCCCCCTATCTGGCTGCGATGATGTATTAACTGTTACCACGCCGCTCTCTCCAATTCCCTCAGATGAGAGAAAATATACTTTCCAATTGACTATAGGTGCATGCTGATTGCTAAGAAGATTTAACATGAGTGCTGTGAATCTTTTATGAACAACAATAGCCTCAGAATGAAGACTAACATAATATTGTATCTCTCAATCTCGCACTATGTTAACAGTCCTGACTGATTAAAAATGCATAAGGAATGTCTGGGACCCGTAAGAGGAGGGTTTATTTTTTCATGCCTCATCTGGAACAGGAAGGAAGCAGAGGATCAATAGATCTGATCTGGGCCCAGGGGTAGAGGCTATCTCCTACTCCTCCCTTCGCCCGCTACCCGTTAGCAGTTAAAAGGGAGGTTTCATGTTGTCTGGGCCTGATGACTTCATGGCTTTATATAAACACTTATGCAAAGAGGCAACAGAGGGAAAATACATCCCTAACCACAACACCAAATTTGAAGACAGGGGCAGCCCCCTGGCAGCAAGAAGTTCAGAGGAATCTGGTCAGCATTAGCTTCCTGTTAGTTTCAGACATTCTTAACATGGCTTTCCACTGTTCCCACCCAATTTGTACAACTCACAAGCATGTAGGGCTGAGGTTGTGTAAAATCAGTTACAAATCTGACAGACAGAGCCAGCAGTTCGAACACAGGCCCAGGCCTCATTTCATGCCTTGTTTGAGAGGATATTATTGACGATACTGCAAGTATAACAGCATACAGAGGCTATACTGCCTTGAAGAGAAATTATTGTCAATAGCAGCAGTAGTAGTTAGTTACTGTCATGCAGATACAAGTTCCAAGCCCACGTGGACTTATAAGACAACATTTTTACATATAATAAATTACTTTGTATCCTCTTTAAGTGCTACAAATAAAATCTGCTGTGAAAAAGGTTCCCTTTCTATTCTATCTTTTGCACGTGCAGCAATGCAAAAAGTCCTCAAGGAACGTTTTGTTTTTGATCACATCTGATCATACTTATTATTAATTATCTGGCAACTCCAACAGTTGCTTTTCGTCTATAAGTCAAGTCAGTCTTATTTATCTTTTATTTAACCCAAAATCACAAATTTGCCTCCAAAGCCTTTACAATCTGTACAGCATACGACACCCTCTATCTTTAGACCCTCGACGGATGAGGAAAAACTCTCAAATAGCCCTTTTTAATGGGGGAAAAAAAGAAAGAAACCTCAGGAAGAGCAACAGAGGAGGGCTCCCTCATGAAAGACATGAAATAGATGTTCTGTGTACATAAGTAACATTTTCCCTCCACTCTGCCTTTTCCCAAATTTTGTAATGAAATTCGGGGTTAGGGAACTTAATCTCAGGTCAGTGCCTCTTCCTCAGCCTCTCACTTAAGTCTGCCGTAACCCGGCACCGTCCTTTGGCAAACTAACCGGGACTATTGATTGGGTCATGTATTACCCATGATCCTGCATATGCTGAGTGTAACACCTCTCTCTGTACATTAACAGCCTTCAGAAGTTTCATTCATTCATTCACTTCTGGCAGCCGACCAATTGTGGGAATTGTTTGCAAGATGTATGGGGCATCTGTTGACGCGGTCGTTAGTTAACATTTTGCCTGAGAGAAAAGCGACTGTAGTATATCACCTGGCATTCCAACACATAAATGGTTGTCTGTAACATAATCTATCAAACTCTGAAGAACCGACGCACTCCATCACAGCTGATCAGGCGATGATGGAACAACGCAACGCTCAGTACATCTTGTCAGACCTTTTAGTGGTGATCATTTCCTTGACACTGCAGTTTTCTGGTGTATATTTACTTTCATGTAAGGGTCTATATGTCTCAGTTCTCTAGAAAATCAGGTAGACTCCATTTCCATATCGTTGATGTTTGTCCCTCAAGTTTTTGAGGAATTTCTCTCACTGTTTGGGCTCATGGAGTCCTTACAGAGTTTATTTGATAGTTTTAAAGATGATCTGTTACTAGCCAAGAACAACATTTCTTCTCAATTCCTGAATCGAGAAGGGTAAAAACAGTGACCGACAAATGTTACCATTTCATTAGTTTCTGTTTGATTCATTTAGGCTTTGTCACAATATGTATCACTTTTTAATTTCACAGTGGCTCAGTTGCTCCCTTGTTTGCACTATATTTACTGTAAATTCAGAACCAAAACTGACTGCAGCTCTCGCCGTGTGTGTTTATCCAGGTTGCTAACCAGAATGCCCTCTGAGGACCGACATCTATCCTCGAGCTGTGGTTCTTACGTGAAAACTGAACCTTCCAGTCCTTCCTCCTCGCTAGTAGACACCGGCAGTCACCACAGTCCCAGCGGCAACTCTGACGCCAGCGGCGGCTACGTTCACGGCAGCAGCAGACACTCGCACGCCCTGGATTCCCCACCAATGTTCAACCCAGCCATGCTCGGAGGTGGCGCCGCCTGCCTACGCCGCTACGAGGAGTGCTCTGGCGGTGTGGTGGATGACTCGCCAATCAAGTGCGAGTACATGCTCAATGCCATTCCCAAGAGGGTGTGCCTGGTGTGTGGTGATATTGCCTCAGGGTACCACTATGGAGTGGCCTCCTGTGAGGCCTGCAAAGCCTTTTTCAAAAGGACGATACAAGGTATTTCCCACTTCTTCTTACAACTTTCACTGGCTCACCTGAGCTAATCTCCAATGTCTGTACGCTCTCAGTTAAACCTGAGAATAATTATTTTTTTCTGTGATTTCCCAGGTGGTTGAATATTCTGCAAAGAAAGTGTTACCTCTTTAATCCAGGTGTACTGTATGTCACAATACAAAAGTGCTATTTTTTCATGATGATTCTAAATATGATTTATTAGCTTTGCCATGACAGTTGTGATTGCCAGGAAAGCATATTGACCTGATGAGGAATCCATTGTCATGTGTTCCACGTGTATCCAACCCTCTGCTCTTATGGGACTAATATGAGGTAGTGATTACGAGAGTCTACAGCAGGCATTAAGCCCAGAGTGTAAATCTGCTCTGGGTTGTGATTTTTTTTTTCCTTGTTTGCATGTGAGTCATACATCTGGCATCGACTCTGCCATGTGTGGGAGCTGTTCCAGAATACTCACTCGGACAGTGAGATGCAGAATTTTGAATTTTATCTGCAGGATTTGTGTCTGTAGACCTGGCGTTAGACAGCAGGTTAGTGAGGCCTTGGCATGTCAGTTGAATAAAATGAAACGTTTTCTGTCCAAACCCTTATGAATTACTGAAGTAATACAAAACAGTACAATACTGCTAACATAAGGTAAGGAATGTGGCTGATTTAATAAACATAGCTGGTTACTTCAGTTGGTCTAAAGCTTTCCGATGCTCTCTGCAATCACTATTTGTATTTCACTGTAGCCCAACACACTTTACAGGTGTTATATCTTCCTGTTTCTGCTGTTAGTAAAAAATATGACTTAGTTGACAGCGATAATGTTTCCTGTTAACCAAGTCTAAAAGTATGTCCTGAGCTGCTGCACAGATACTCTTGATAAACTCAATAGTTTGTACTTTTGCCAAAACAGAAATAAATGTCAGTGATGTCAATGACACCTCCAACATGATGTGTGACAAAATAAGCAATCACAAAGAAAGGTGGAAACGTGTCTTCTTATTAACGTCGCTGCTAAGCGGACGTTTATGAAAGGTTGAGAAGCGGACAGCATACAAAATGTAAATAGTGTTCATGTGTGACTTTGTGATGTCTTGCACAGATCCCCCCTCTTCTTCCTCCTCTTCCTCTCACTCTCCTTCGTGGAGGACAGGCCCATAATGAACCTAATCTGTCCGTCATTCGTCCTGAGCCGCGGGAGTTTCAGTCAATAACAATCAGTGTTGGGTGACTGTAATTAAGAACCAGGCATTTCATTGGGAGAGAGTTGAGAAAGGAGGGTGGGAGGTGTAGATCTGTTCTTTGCCCCCCGGCCCCTCCAGCCCACACCCAAGGGGGAGAAGATGGGGGCCAATTAGAAGCTCAGGCACGTGTTATCGGGGCAATAACAGAGGAAGGGGAGAGAGGAGAGAGAGACAGACACTGAGGAGTCCTCCAAATAAAAGGCAGAGGGACAAGGGACAGGGGACGTGGTCATTCACTGAAAGGAGAAGCCGCTTTAATGGAATGGTAATCAGGAAGGGGGGTCCCGGCCTCGGTAAAGGAGGAGGACAAGGAGAGGTCCAGCTTGAGTGGAGATGTGCACGTGGATAATAGCATGGCATAACAATATATCAAAATTTAGAGGGAAAATAAGAGAGGTTAAGGAAGGATATTAGAGTGGTTGAAATGTCCTTTGAGAAATAAAGGTGGACACAAGACCTGATTAACTAAGAGGGTATGCCGACAGTGAGCTTTTAGAGGTAGGCAATTTAGGACTATTGTGGACCCCTAATGCAAGCCCCCCCCCATACACATAATCATGAACACACACACACACACACACACACACACACACACAGGTTATTTTGGATCCCTTCAGGTATAAAATATTTCCTTTAATAATGAGAAATGAGAAAAATATTAAATGAATGTGACCTTTTCTAAACTGATGAAAATCCTCTGTTTTCTATTATTTTATAATTATTGCATAATATGTTTATGAATTAAAAAAATATGATCAATAAAATAAAATAAAATTAAAAAATAGGTTTATTAAAAAAAGTCGGCATTCATACTAAAAAACACTCCGCCATTCACTCTGTTCCCTCAGACACTCTTACTCTGTAGTAAGCAGTAAATTGAGATTTTGGGCACTTATGGATCATCATCATTGGGCCTCATCGCAGGTGTACAGTGTTGCACAGTAAAATCTGGTGCATCTCAAGGTGGGATTGTTAGCTGAAAGTAGTGTACATGCCACGGACACTATACTTTGTCCGTTCCACTGTGGAAAATGTTGAGGGCACTATATAGTGGATACATTTCACGCTCAGAATTCGGACACAGCCTTAATGTTAATGTACAGCACTTCCCCACAACGTGTTCACAGCTGCAAACAGTAAACTGCAGATGTTGGTGAGACCGCTCTAGGAAGTTATTAAAAACAAAACAGAAAAGAATCATGAAATCTTTAGAAAAGCATTTAGTTTCTCTTCATGAATTTACACATTGATTAACTGGCAGCACGTACAGTATATTGCATAATTTTCTGCTAGTACAAAATAGTGTGCCCAAATTCCACTCTACATACTGATTATATACTGTACAGTATTTACTATATACTGAAGTAATAAAAGAAATGTTTGTCGTTTACCAACAGGAAATGATGCAATACAATACATGTGTCAGTCAAACTGTGACTATGAAATGTCAGCCGATTAAACTTCGCACAAAGAAAGAAAAATGTTTTTTCAAAGAATTAATACACATTTTTTCCAACATCACTCTTGTGTGAATTTATTTTATGCTTTGCATTGTGGGACATTAGTGTACATCAACAGTATTCTTTTAGTATGCATACTTTTGTATGTACTTCATTTACATTTTGTCACTTTTGCTGTGTGAAATATTCAAAACCTGTTTAGAATCAGTATGTAGTATGAAATTGGGACAAAGTCATTGAATTGTTGTATTTTAACTGTACAAACAGTATATGATAATTAGTGTATAGTACAGGCTGTATACAATTAGTTTGTAGTATAGAATTGGTACACAGCATGTGTCTCTACACATGAGCACTGTACTGTTTTTTCCCTCTGCTAACACCTCTCAGTTTAAAAGACTTTACCTACCCTGAAACCAGCAGCAGCCTCTGCCAGAATCCTGGCATGGTGCCCCGGGCCCCTCACTGTGCATGTGACCCTGCTGCACCATCGATGCCAGGGATCCTGACAAATGTTGGCACCTTCTCCTTGACCAACAGGGGATTGTGTGTGTGTGTGTGTGTGTGTGTGTGTGTTGGGGGGGAGGGTGTTTTTGCTCTGGCAGATCTGCAACAGACAACACCTGGTTTGCTGTTTTTAGGTACCATTAATACATCTCTGGACTTACAGGACATTGTTTAAACATTCAATCAAGGGATTTGGATACTTGGGAAAGAGGATTTGTCATTGGATTTTTGGGGTCACGTCAACTTTTGAAGTGACCGCGTAATGATCCCGAAAAAAAAACTGTTAACCGGAACCTGGTGAGAAAAACAGGCAGCGGTTACATGGCAGCAGATTCAATAAGTCTGCATTTCTGGCTTTTTTTGGACCCGAGTGATTAAATTGCATAGGAAATATTTCCATAGTGAGCCAACAACCGTCGAGACGGACGTGAATAATACATCGAGCTTTGCTACATGATATGGGAGTCTTAGATTGGCGAGTCTAACAGCAGCTCTTGGTCTTTACTGGAGAACATTATGCAGAGCGCTCAGCTGTGCGTTCATCTCTTAGCCCTTGTGTTGTTGAGGGAGGGCAGCTTTCCCATCATCCTTTAGGTGAAGAAGGATGGGCTGGAAGGGGTCGTGGTGAGCGTTGCAGAGAGGACGCTCTGCATTAATGAAGCTAATTTATCTGTGAATCAGAATGGGGGTGGGACTCCAGGGCGGGGAGGTGCTTTTTACATGTCCCATCAAAATGTCGCTAAACCCTCCTCTCCTTCAGGAGTGTCACACGGGGTCACCTTGGGACAGGTGTGAGTGTGTGTGTACGCACACGCATGTGTTGTGTCTTTAACTGTCTTTTACTGCCTGTTGTTTACCATTTCTGATTTGGCCTCCTCCTTTTCTACACAATAATTCTAAAACTAATTCCTCGTAATTTCTGATGACATGATTCAACATGTGTTTCAAATCTTCTTCAGGGAATATAGAGTACAGCTGTCCGGCCACCAACGAATGTGAGATCACCAAAAGGAGACGCAAGTCGTGCCAGGCCTGCCGCTTCATGAAGTGTCTTAAAGTTGGCATGTTGAAAGAAGGTGAGTACTGATTTTATTATCTGGTCATTTTTGTTTATGTTTTTTTCTACTACTACATATCAATTAAATATTAGATATAGTGCTGAAACAGTTAGTTGAATCATCATTTCATCATCATGTGGTGTGATCGGCAACAACCGTTTAAACGTTTAGGTCAAATATCAGGCAAAAATGCCAAAAATGATCTGGTTCCAGCTTCTCAAAAGTGAAGTATTTTTGCTTTTCTCTGTTATATCATATCATTCAAGCAAACAGTTTGAACAATTCACCTTGGGCACACTGGAAAACTGTGTGGCATTTTTCACTATTTTTGTGACATTTCATATGAGTCAATAACTGAAATAGTTATCTAGAGCCCTCGTGAGATTTTAAACAGGACTCAATGGTCTTAACAAGTCAATGAAATAATGATAAAAGTAGCATTGAAAAAAAATATATATATATTAAGAGGAAATTTTACTCCCATTCTTCGGATTTCTGTGTTTTATTATAATTTACAGAATTAAGCTGTCCTGTATGGGACCAAAAAGCCTTATGATCTGCCAACTTTTTTACGAACCTATTAGGTACCTATTAGGTGCTGTCAAGATTTTGTGACCAAGCTTAAAACAAGTGTGTTTTTTAGCTTATGAAGAGTTGATTAATACCAGGTTTTAACATAAAATCTAACAAATACAGGCATATTACTTAGGGTATACTATGTATTTGAATGAAGAAAAAAAGGGTCTATCTTGAGGTTAGGAGTATATATTAACATTTTGAACATAGACATCTAATAGTCTTAATGGGGGCTAGATAAATGGTCAGTGATCAGATATTAAAGCTGGCTGTGACCTCGGGGAGACACCACTGACATCACCCACAAGTACTTACCTCTCTTCACACCGCCGAGCCTTTCAGCGTTTAACTCAGACGGGTGGAAAAAGCTGCTGAGTTGGATGTTCCTACCAAGACCGACTGAGAAGTGTAACAGTACTCTTGAAAAGCACAGGCTGTTCCCCCAAGACTTCCCTCTCCCCTGGGCTCTGGGTGTCTCTCTCCCTCACCCTCTATCTCTCTCCCTCTCTGTCTGTCTGACTCCCTTCCCCTCTCTTGCCTGGCATATTGATCCACTAAATGCTTTCCGAACATCCCACCTCACTTCCTGCATGTGTTGTTTCTGCTCCACCGAGAGACCTTTGGGAGTACAGAGGGAAAATCTATCCGATAGATTTTTTGTTTATTTTTTTTCCCATGGAAATAGAGGCTTTTTTTGTGTGTTTGTTCTTTGGCATTTGTGTGTTAAGCTAGAAGAACTATTCTACACAGATGCATAGAGTCTAGCTCTAAGTCATGCTTTTGTAGATTGTATTATAATACCTAATGCTGATTTGGGACTTTTCTGTCTGTGACACCAAATATATCAAATGTAGCTATTTGATAGATTTTTAGAAGTGTTTACAGTATTTCAGAGCTTATTTTTAATATTTTTCTTTCGAATATAGCACATAAAGTAGCAGCACAAAGAGGGCCTTGCAACATTAATATTTAGAGGTATTGTGGCGGAATATCTCTTAAACACTAGTGGCGGTGCCGAGTGCAAGAAAAAGAGTATTATGTGTCATTTATTTGTTGAATTCCATGTCATGTATTTCACTGGCACACATTATTTTCCTCGAGTTTTAGTTACTTTAGATCAGAGGTTTACAAACCGTGAGGCGAGCGGAGGGGGAAACGTGAGGTGAAAGGGACAGGTGAATGCTGGTGTTCAGAAAACTACAAGAAGTTAGTTATTGTAGTTTGGCCGTTGATTTGGTCCCGCTTGTCAGCAGTTGGAGCTACAGCAGTGGCTCTAATACACAGCTCATAGAGGCAGGCAAAACCCTTAGCGCCCCCCAATTTTCATTAACATTTGTACTCCTTCTTAGTGATTACTCAGTCACATCTGACTCACATATTTCAAAATTCAGTGTGACTTACAATCTCTGAGGATATCATTATCCCAGATTTCCATTGTGAATAAACATCCATAAATTCGCTTAGAAATCATAGAAAAAGGAGATGCTCCTTATAACTTCAGAACTTCCCCGAGAATCATAACGTTTTTACATTTTCTTCAGCGTCAAAGTAATCCAGTGATAGTTGTCGGTACATCCATGGGTACACTGCAAACAGGAACTGCTGATAGCTAATTCTGATGATAAACACACTCAGTTTCAAGTTTAGTTAATAAATAGTAGCTTCATAGTACTGTCTGTGTTTTAATACTTATTCAGTAGGACATTATTTGAGCTCTGGTGGCATTAACACCCCTCCACAAAGGTAGTAGGAGCAGCATGAGACTCCACTAAATACAATGTTGTATCCCAGTTTGGAGACAAATTACACCAGGTTAAGTTCTGGAGTTCATCCCACTGCCATCCGCACTGATTGTATGATTATACTGTATAGCCTGACATAAAAAGGAGCCTTTAAAGAATTTGTTTATAGGCTCCACTTAGAGACACAACAGTCATACATTTCCTAAAATAAAACCATGGTCATACAGTTTTGTTGTGTACTGCCAGCACCAAACACGTCTCATAATAGAAGCCAACAGCAGTTAACTGCAATCTGTGCTAGTAACACAAGATTGTATGTCAGGCTTTTGGTTCACTTCCACTAATACAGCTTCACTATGTCCTGACGTAGCTGTGTTTGTTCATCTCAGAATGAAGGGTCATCCATTGTATTGCCATTGCAACGCTATTTATACATGCGCCCACTCCTTGATGTCTTCATCCCGGCCCAAATATCTCACACCGAGGCTTTGACTCTCATCCAGAAAAAACATTGCTTCAGAAACAAAGCTGAAACTATTAGCGCGTGCTTAGAGAAAAAACGGAGAGGTATTGTCTGTGGCGGGCCAGGATAAGCCGTTGATGTGGACAGTCAGTGTATGTGTGTGTGTGGTGGTGGTGGTGCCGCCTGCTGCTCCTGAGACGCAGCATCATAGCCATCGCGACATGTGGAACAGTAGGTGATTCTCTGAAAGTGATGGCATTCAATTAAAAGGAAAAAGGACATTTAATCGTGACATAGTGCCGTGGCGTGGCCTCTTACAGACTTGGGGGGGGCTTTGGATCATGGAATCAGTGGGGGACAGCGGCTTGCCCTACTTCATGTAATGAGATCACCATATAACAAGTGGCCGAGGGATGGTCATGGAAAAGGAATAATCACATAGTGTAATATGAATGCAGGTGTCATGTATGAAGCAATCTAGTCTTGAAAGATCTGCATTACATTACCACCACATGTTGCATTGTAAACCTATTTTTCTTTTTTTTAATCTTCTACCAATAACTTCTATATTAGCATACAAATATTGATCAAATAATTGACATTTTATAGTTATTTCCTCATAAATTTTTTTTTGCCATTGCTCGCATTACGAACTTCCTTCGCTCACAACATCCCAAAGTTGTGTTTTTACTTGTTACAGTGCGGCATTATCATAAGAAACTTCACACTGCAGAAGATGTTAAGACAACTTATGTGATCAGTCGTTCTAAAAGTATCTTAATATTTCCACCAGAACCCTCTAAGCTCAGCTCTAAGCATGCTGTCCTGAATTAAAGTGCCAGCTGCCACAGTTATAGACCATGCACCATTGGTGGGCAGGGGAAACCCCTCCTCCTCCCTGTAACACCTGCCGCTAATCAGCTGACTTCAGTTCTCAAGCCCCGGTTTGGTGGCTTCAGGTGTGTGTGGACTCCAGTGTACGTCCAAATAACTTGCAGCCGGGGAAGCAAAGTGTGTCAGTAAAATAAATAAACATTGTGCAATTTATCCCTCAGCAATGCAAGAGGATTTGAGCATTATATATTAGGTCTGCTTGATAGTCGTGTGTGATTAGTGTGTGGGTGTACGTGAGTTTGGATTTTATATCTTTTATCTGAGAGGAAAATCAAAGAGACTCCTGGAAAGAATATTGTGGATGACAGGCTTCTTTCCAGATCCGGCTTTACTGCTGTGCCACAGTATAGTGCCTGCATGAGCTGGGTGGAGGGTAGCGGCAGGCAGCTGTTTGAGGAAACCAGCCTCGCTCAGTGACCCCTTAAATGTCCAGCTGAGGCTGATAAAAGGTCACAGGTCCAATGGAAAAACCCTCACGTAATTACAACTTGCGGAAGGTATGGTGTCAGTCGCTACTGCCAGGAGTCAGTGTCCGCAGCTAATAGCAGCGCTAATAACCCCTTAGCATTACTGTATGGTGTTAAATGATGCAAGAATTTTCTGGACTGAATTAGCATTTTTTTACTTTGAGATTTGAGTCACTCTTGTTATTTTTCTGCTGAAGATGGAAGATTTATTTGTAGCTTTTTGTAGTTTTAGTGCTGCAACAAAATCTGCATATCAAGTAATCACATCATCATGTTAGCAAATTAGCATGTTCAAAAAGTATGTCCTATTGAAACAGAAGTATACAACTGCTGTAGGCCCGCTGGATTTCTGTCATGAATGAAAAAATTTAACAATTTCAATAGAAGACGCTATAGAAGTCAATGCTTGCCTGTTTTAGTGTTTCTGTGGTGTATTCTTTGCTTGTGGGGATTTTCTGACACCGCTGTAATGTGCTGGATGAATACAAGCTGCCAGACTATTTTGGCAACCTGCACCGCTGTCTCGCCCTCGCCCGACCACAGATAGGGATCAGCAGTCTTTCCTGAGCGAACGTGGCTACCGGGGTAACGTTACAGCCTTATTTTCCTCCAGCCACATACACAAAAGATTAGTAAAGCCATATCCAATATCACAGACTGTCAGGTCCCTTTCCAATCAATAGGCTTAGATCAGAAACCAATCTAAGATTACATCATCAAAATAAAGATATAGCAAACGTCTATACTGTATGGATGCCTTTTAAAGTCTTAGCCGATACATCTGAACAGCATGCGTCTAGAAAGCCAGATTCAGCTTTGCCTGTATTGCTCTACATCTGTGTATTCAAGGGAGTTAAACTGTAAAGGCATAATGCCCTCTGACCCCTTTGCCACTTCATTTTTTTCTTACCGTAAACTTGTTGATCTAATAGCACATGTATGGGGCCTTGTTTGCATTTTGGGGTGTCAGAGTAGCTGGCAGACGGCAGCTGAGAGTCAGCGCCCACCCAGCGGCTCTGCACTGGCCTGTCCTCACTGTCTGGCAGGTGATAGATCAGACACGGAGGCTAACACGTGTTCCTCTGAAGAAGGGGATTTAGCGAAGTGCTGACCTCTTCACAACCCTCCCGATACACACACTCGACTCACAACACACACATTCATGTACACACATGTCATATGTATATCACCCCTGACAAGTCACATGGAATCGTACCTTGAGGTACATGTCTCCTGCTGGCACCCTTCTCCCTCTATGTCTTTGTCTCTTCCACCTACTGCAACACACAACAATTTGTTGCGAACACCACAAACCAAACGCCTGCTGCGCCAAATACACCGGGGAGCCTGAATCGACCCGGCCGTCTCCAGCAGTGCAGATGTTTTTGATTACAGCCGCATTTGTGGTCAGCGTGGCACAGTAATACACAGTAATACCCCTTGTGGACACGCCGGCTCAGATTTATGAAAAGTGTAAAACATGATAAAGAGAGCGGTGCCAGTGTGCGCGGTTATGGGAAAACAACTCCAGCTTTGTCTTGTCAGCCCATCGGGGGTTAGAGCAGGTGGGACGCCATCCTGATACACCCCCCTCCTCCTCTTGTCCCGTACACATTTTCCTCTGCCCTCCCTCTCTCTCTGCAGCCCACCCAGACTCTGTACAGAAACAAAAGCTGTCCGATGCTTTTAGCTCTTTGCAGGCTTGCAGACTCGGCCCTCAGAAGTAGCTCTGGAAGGGCAAGGTCCCTGTACCTTGTGAAGGGTGAGCGACTATGTAGGAGGGGGCGCACGCTGCATCCCCCTGATTTTTCCCAGCTAAAATAGGGAGCTCTTAATCTCCCTTTGGCAGCGTTAGCCAGCCAGCCAATTCTGACACATTCTCTAGAAAGAAGTGCCTCTGACAGGTGAGGGGCCGAAAATAGTTGCGTGAGATACATACACGCACACATGCACATGTTCATATAGTAACACACAAGCTTTATACACACTGTATGACCCACATGCACATTGGTGTGATGAAATCTGTTCTCTAAAGAGCTTCTTCTGCAGAGAATGAATGAATCTCACATTGAGATTCTTTGTGACACTTTGTGATACTTTCTGTTTGGGACTTATTTTTATTCTTAGTTTTATTTTATTCTGGACAGTTTTTTGTTTTATATGTATTTTTTGTGTCTTACCCTTCTTTCCACTCTATTTCTTTTGTTTGCTTGCTTTGTTCAGCATTTTTCTAGTTTCATTTATTTTGTGTGCCTGCAGCCATCGAGGACACTGAAGTCATCTTGTCTGTATTTTGTCTGGGAATTTGAAGGTTTTAACAACGGCGGGACGTTACATTCTATAATTTAAACATGATGGCCGTTTTATAGGAAGATTCAAGTATCTTTAGACTCAGTATTTGTATAATTGTTACTTTTTTTAGGCCAACCAAATGATAAATAAATAATGGATTCATTATTTCCCAGAATTTTGTTCCTGGCAGCATGGAGACCATGTTGGGGCTTTTTTTTTTTAATGAAATTTACAGAAAATGTAATTACAGTTAACAGAATAAATAAAATATGACACATCCCAGTAATTACAACATTTAAGTGAATTTCTTTAGTGACGTCATTTTTGATGTTTGTGTTGGTTAGTCTTCATTATACCTAAAATCCTGGATACAAAACTGGTTGTATAATTTTCTTTTTTTTATTTGGACATAAAAGGAGGATAGGCAACTACTTTGTTGAAGTGAATAGGGATCCAAATAAAGAATAAATAATAAACACATAGAATAATAAAATAAATCCTCATGACACATACACACAGCGGTCGCCACATAAAGGAAAACACAGCCGCTTCAGTCGGGAACGTGCTTTAAGGTTGCACAAGTCAATAAAGATATTGAATGTGAAAGGGAAGCTGGGGTCAGGTGGCCGTAAGGATTGCTCCTATGCAAACATGCCTCATCGTCTTTCCACACACATGTACAACCACACACACACACACACTCAGAGCAAGGATGGATTGTCAGCCAGTATCTTTGTGTCTCAGGCCGTTTCTTTCATAGTCCGCACTAAGTTATGAGCGTACTGTACTGTATGATCTTACCGAGCTCATAACATTCAGCACACATACTTCTGCCACCTCTCATTCCCCACGCTCTTTTAGCCCATAACCTAACCCCCTGAATCCATATTTTGGCTGCTACACTTTATGGAGGGCCGTAAAAAATGGATCTGGATGCTTTTAAGATGATCTGTGCACCCGCCTGGCCCCCATGTCACAGACTCTTCTCTGGACCCCAATTGTCTTGAAGCATGGAGGCTGCTGTGGTTTTGGGCCTGAGGTGTGGAATGTGCTGCTTACGATGACACAACCACCACCACCACCACCCCTCCCCAGCCGTCTGCAAGGGGGCCTCATCCAGCTGTCTTGTTGTGGTCAGATTCTCAGTACTGTGCCGTATCATATGGGGAGGAGATAATCCTGCACTGGTCGGATCAGGCGCTGGCTGGGACAGGCAGGGCTGTCAGGGAGGAGATGTACACCCGATGCTGCAAGGGACAGGAAAAGAGACAGACAGAAGGAAAAGTGAGAGAAAGAAAAACAGAGATCTTGCAGAAAACTGATACATTCAGCCAAAAACAGCAGCTTGTTCTGTTTTGTTCCCCGACTCCCATTCTTCAACATTATCTAACCCTTTTTTTTCCCTCTCTGTCATTCTCTCTGCCCTCCTGCTTTGGGTCTCTGCCGTTTGCAGCGCCACTAAGCTGTAAACTGAAACTGGTTAGCGCTGAGCTCTTAATTCTTGTCAGCGTCTATTAATTATGGGCCAGTTGGATGTTCCAGTTCAAATAGCCCCCGCGGATCTTGGAATTCTAACTCCGGCTGTTTGGTCACTTGTCGCTTGTTGCAGCCACATGACCCTGCAGCCCCCAGCAGGGAAAACAGTGTGTGTGTGTGTGTGTGTGTGTGTGTGTGTGCATGAGTGTGCATGCATGTGCGAATGGTGGTAGATGTCCAGGACAAAAGCGGCAATAATTCGCTGTCACTTAGTCTGACAAGTCTATGGTACGTGAATTCAGGGTATACACCTGCTTAATATGTTTTTGCATTACGCAGGCTTATTGTTGTGAAAGCCTTTACTAACTGCATATCCCTTTATTCGGCCTATGTGTGTCATTAAATAGAGAGAAGCTATCGAACTGATTTAATATCTGGAGTACATGTGCACAGTTTCCTGAAGCACAATTTATAATTTTAAATTTACCTTAACCTAGAGTAATGGTAAGACCAACTACTAAAGCTCCATCTATCGCAAACCCAGTTCCTAGCTGCCTAACTGACTAATTAAAACCGCATCCACATGTGTTCAAAGAACAAGAAGTCTATTTGCAAGCCTTATTGATTACTTTAAGGCGTACAAATGGAAAGCTGTGTTAGGAGAGGGGCTCTCGATTTAGCTTCAATCTGCCAGGCATAAAATGATCTCACTGTGTTTGCTGGGAAGAATGAGCTCCCTCTGGGCACGGTGGGTAATTAGGTTAGTGGATAGTCGGTGTCAGGAAATTGAAAGACCATCCTAATCGGATTCTTTTGTTTCCAGGGGAATCAAAGGAATTTATATGAGTCACTGGGAAATCTCACACGACTCAATTCCACTTGACCATGTAAAATCTGTTTGCTCTCCCTCAATGCTCAAACAACTTTTAATACAAGAGTGTAAATCCAGCACATGAGGTGCATCTGATGTAGCCTGTGTCCTCTGAGATGGCTCCCAAGATAATCCCAGATATGTCCGTTTGTATGCTAACTAGATACTTACACTCTTCCATCTGTAACAAGGAGGTATTGAACAGTGCCTCTTTCAGTTAAAAGGTCAAAAATAAAGTAAAGTATGGTATATGCATATACAATTGCTAATACAGGAATAAATACTACAGTATTTGAAAGGCTCCCTTAATGTGCTTGGTAGTTAGGAATATACTATAACCATAAAAAACATTTTTTGGTAAAGCTATGTATGATACTGAAGAAATACTCCTCAGTGGTTTGGTTGTATGTCATAATGAATTTAAAAATAATAAAAACACTGAAAAGCTTAAGAGAGATTTATACAAGGGCATAACATTGGTTGGAAAAGTTGGGGGGGCACAATAAAGCGGGAGGTCTGGGGGTCCTGGCACTGTCAACAGATCATGTTACATTTGCAACTTCATACACAACATACAAGAAATATAACAAAATATGACATATATACATATATTTTAAGTCACACACTGTCAGTAGTTTGATCAAGAATACTGTAAATGAATGTGTTAGCTTTTGTTTATGTATGTCTAGCAATCTTTCTTATGAGGAGTACATAATGATGATACATTCTCACTCTAACTCAAAATACATGCCTTTTTTTACTCCCTTTAAAAAAAAAAAATAAAGACATCGTATAGTCACCATCTCATTCTCTTAAATTAAATGTCTTGTATAGGAACATAATCCTTCTTACCTTCATGTATCCATACTTTTACATTTTAAGATATAAAAGACTATTAACAATTAATCAAACTTGCTGTTGTTGGCGACATTTAATTTTAAAAATTTCCTATCGCAAAACTCTAGCAGTAACATTAACCCTCTAGTGCCAAACTGTCTGCGACTCACAGCGTAAGATTATTATCCCGGCACACTTGATTACTATCGCAGTATACGCTGGTGTCGCATTAGCTGGACGGAGTTTGAAATCAAAGGAACGGTATACACCGGGATAGTAGACTAATCAAGTGGGCCCACCGTTAGAATATCAGACGCTGGAGAGCTACCATGGCGTTTTGCTGGATTAAAAGTGGGGGTGGGGAACAGCATTTCAAAATGTGGGGGGTGGGGGGGGCATGTCCCCCCTGTCCCTAGTGGATGTTACGCCCAAGGATTTATGACACAGCAAAATATATGCAAAGAGGCTATTATCATTAGAAGTAGTTGTAGCTATAGAAGTAGATGTAATAGCATAATATTTAGTTTAGAAAGAATTAACCAACAAACATGCATTCATGAATGTTGCAACTGAATGGGGGCTCATTGCTCAGATTAGTTCTACTTAATTCAATTCTGCAAAATAATCAATGAGTTTTATGCACTCTTTAAAGTGCCTTTGTCATTTACACAAGTATGATATTTTTTTGCAGGCGTACGTCTGGACCGGGTGAGAGGGGGGAGACAGAAGTACAAACGGAGGTTGGACGCAGAGAACAGCGCCTACCTCGGCCTCACCATCCCCCCTCCAGCCAAAAAGCCATGTGAGTCGCTCAGTTTGGTTTGGTTGCTTCTATCTCACTCAGCTGAGTGTCGCAAACTTTGATGGTAACTCAGCTTTACAGAAAGGCTTCATTTTGCTTTTATATCATATATATGACATGCTAGACTGTATTTTAAATTAACACTTTGCAAATGTATTATTTGTTAATTTATTTGCTGTAATTGTTGTGTCCCAGTATAATCCAGCCTATGTTTGTCATTTTCTTCAAAAAAGAAAATCTGTATATGTTGTTGCCCTAAGATTGTCTCACACATTTCTCTCCTCTCTCTCTCTCTCTCTCTCTCTCTCTCTCTCTCTCTCTCTCTCTCTCTCCATGTCTGCATCTTTCCTCCCCTCCTTTCAGTGACGAAGATCGTTTCCCATCTGTTGGTGGTAGAGCCAGAGAAGATCTATGCCATGCCTGACCCCACCATGCCCGACGGAGACATCAAAGCCCTGACCACGCTGTGCGACTTGGCCGACCGCGAACTGGTGGTCATCATTGGCTGGGCAAAACATATCCCAGGTAAAGAAACATGACTGCTAATAAACGCCTGTGTTGTCTGGGATAAGGTTTTCAGAACCTATTGATTTCTCAGTTTGCCATTTCAAGCACTTACTAAATACTTGGATGAGACTTGGATTATCTGACCAGTTGTTTTGGTTCATAAAATTAAAAAAATGTATTTCTAATTTAGCAATTTGTGGGTTTTGAAAGCTGGATTCCTTAAAGGCAGATTCATAGGTCTCATGCTGATGGTAAAGCAAGAAGGTAAACCCACATTTGTTCTTTGATTTGCTAAAACGAATACAGTATGAGATTACTGAAGTAGTTCACTGGCTGTTGCACACACATAACCCCCCACACACACATACGCACACGCACACACACACACACACACACACACATTCATGCACACACACACATTCATGCACACACACAGGATAATTAACATCTGCTACTCATCTGCACCTAAGGGAGAAGCTAGTCCCATATTCTAAAATCTAATCAATAAAGAGCAG
Organism: Maccullochella peelii; assembly: GCA_002120245.1. Lineage (NCBI taxonomy): Eukaryota > Metazoa > Chordata > Actinopteri > Centrarchiformes > Percichthyidae > Maccullochella > Maccullochella peelii. The sequence goes on along the minus strand of LKNJ01000221.1, from coordinate 65,582 downwards.
CTGAAACCTTTGATTTGACTGGGTAGGGTGGGAGAGTCTGGGGTGGGGGGGATCCGCCCCTATGTCAATGTATTCCATTTCAATCCCAGACTTAAAGAAAGCAATCCTCTTACTTACTTAAGGAGACTACACAGGGCCAATTGTAAAATTGATTTATTTAGGGAAATACTGATGGATCTCCTCTGTCCTTGTTGACGAATTCTTAAATAAGACTTGTTATGCAAATGTTCTAAGATCTGCTTTCTTCTGTTTTCTCTTCTTCTTTTCATCTCTGTCAGTTGAAACAGACACGTTGGGCCCCTGTATGTTTAAAGGGAACACAGGTTGGACTCAAAGTAGATACATCTCATTGATTCTGTCGAGTATAACATGCACAAAATTGCACATGTGGCCAATTCAAATCACTTCAACATATCTGAATGCAATGTAGTGCTGCAACTTAACAATCACCTGCCAGTTATTTTCTCAATTAATCAATTAAATGCCTGTCACAATTTCTCAGAGCACAAGCGCCAACAGTACAAAACCCAAAGCTATTTAATTTACAATTATATAAAACAAAGAGACACAGCAAATCCTCACATTTGAGAATCTGGAACCAAACAGTGCTTAATGTTGTGACTTGAAAAACTAGTGAAACGATTAATCACTTATCCATATAATATAATCAACTATAATGCAATGTCACACGGTAAATTAATTTCTCCTTCACAACTAGACAACTAAACAAATAGCAACTGGATATTTTTTTCCTACCTGTGGATTTATTCACTCATTTCCACACCACTAACCAGCTGCTTAGCTCTCTGGTCTGTCCAGGGTTAGCCCTAATCACTGATTCATCATCAGATTTATGTCTGACACCTAAATTAATTCAATTTGGAGTGGCTGAAGGTGTGTTGAACCCAAACCTGCCCTGGGAACCTCAGAGGATTGACCTTGCAAGACATGGGGTTTGAGTGGTCTGATTCGGAGATTTGGCTTTGGAGGGGCGCTGGGGTACGAGGCAAGGGTGCTGTCTCACCACTTTGAAGTTTGGGGGACAAAAGGAGCATCCTGGACCTGATATTTTTTGGACAGTGAAAAAGAGGCCAAATTGGGTATCTACAGTCATATTCTTCAATTTAATCATGGCTACAGAAGCGCAAAAATGAATTCGAGAAATTTACATATAGTCATATTTTTCTACCTCAATCTCTTTTACATTTTCTACGTATAACTATTGATCGTATATGCTATGGAGATCTAAATCCAACCTGACAGAGTTATTAAAGGAACATGTGACACTCTGGGGACATTTTACCCGGGGCCACCAGGTCAGAGTGTCACCAAGTAACGATTAAGACAAAAGGGGTCCCTACAGTTTAACAGTCCACTCTCACCATTACACTCATAGCCCACTGCGCAAATGGCCTTAACGATGAGGTAATAAGAGTCATTACTGCAGATCGCTCCATTAATGTAAAAGTCCTTCAACATCCAGATGTGGAGACCTGGGGGGAACATGCAACATTCAATAGGTTTTCTGTTGTTGTCATTTTGAAGGCTTAAATATTTGTGGTGAATTGCAGAGCTCAGGACAGTTTACTATGATGTACTTTAATGTGCACAAGTTGGCTGTAACTCATCACTAGGCAGGCACTGATTGGATGTTACACACACTGTCATGAAAATGGAAACAGAAAGGCAGCCCTGTTGTCAGGGGGGTCAGAGGAGGCCACTAATTTGTGCAGCTGTTAACACACACACACCATTTCAGACATTTAAGTGCACACAACATGTGTAGATTTATATTCCCGGCAACAGCATTCAGCACCCTCTGGTATTTAATGTTCACTCAGTTCAGCGCATCACTTTCTTCCTCTTTCCTCTCTTTTGCTCTGCCACTCAGACACACAGACTCTCTCTGCCATCATATCTTTCACACACACTCTGTGGCTTCCTTGTTCTCTTGTTCCCCTGGCTCTCCCCCTCCTACTCCTCCTGCTCATATAGGACCCTCTAGTCTCATTATTACCTCTGTCTTTTTATTAGGCCCATTAGGGCTCTTAGGAGGCCTGTAATGATACTAAATGAATAGAGAGTGAACTGCTGTCTGTTTTAGACCTAGCTCTCAATGACAGCTTCAAGCTTCACTGCCAGCCACTCAGTCTCTTCACTGTACTGAACTGGGATTCAATTACTTATCTGATCTGTACCTGTACTGTACTGATGCATAGCCAGAACGCTTTTCTTTCCTGCAAACAATCACTAACATCCCACGGTATGTTGAGGACTGGGTACCTTTTATATAAATAGACACGTGGTATAATGTTAAATCACATGGTACAGTGGTTCAGTATGACCTGTAACATCGTGGGGTGTTACATGTAGATTTACAGTCCTAGTAAGTAGAATTTAATTTCAAATTCACCCCTTAATCCTACGGTTGTGGAAAGATTGTGGATTCAGTTAATAGTAAACACACCGTGCCTCATGCTTCAAGTAAATTTTGACTTCTTCAATATTTAACCAAGGCCATGATCTTTCCCTTACCATACCCAAGTGTTATAGGTGCCTATAAATAATAGTAATGATCATTTTTTTATCATGCTTCAGTTGCTAAAAGTGGATATTGAAATATGTTGGTGAACATTCTGCTGATAGGTTCAGTATCAACTTTTTACTTGGCAAATATGTAAATTAACAATGTTCATTGGATTGATCACATTTATTTCAAAATGTTTTTGCTGCAGCAAATTAGTTGTATATGAACGTAATTACTAGGAGAAAGGTTTTTTTTTTCTGTGTTAAAAAAAAAACAAAACACCATCCCAATATCCAAAATACATAATTTCTGTAAAAACAGCATGTAAAGTATTCAATAACTACAAAATGGAGCTAAAACCCAGTATATGAACACTGGCTTCTACAGGCACTAGAAGCACTCAATTTACTCTGTCACTGAGAAACCGCTAACTAGACAGCTAAAGCAAGAGGGCTACAGTATATGCTAGCTGGTGAGATAGAAACTTTTTTTTAACCCCACTTTCTCTTTAATTGAAAACGATCAATTATGAGCCAGTAAATGTTGGTACTTCAGTTTGTTGTCCAACATAACTAAATAAGGCAGTGACAGCTATCCTGTCATGGGGAAAAACAGCTAAACTAGTTTGACTAAACGGTAAGGTTGCCTTTATTGTATTAAACTAAGATATTTACTTCGATTATATTATATATGTAGCAATAACCCATATGAACTATAGACTGTAAAATATAGTTTGTTTTCTTAGGAAATTACTTTGACAGTAATTTCTTTATAATCAGCCTTAAAAGGTATAAAATGAAGCCATTACAACCTTTCTATCTGTTACTCAGTTTGCCTGCCAGCCTATAAAGTTTTACTATTTTTCCTTAATTTCTCCTTGACTGCTCTCTGCCTTTGTAGGGCAGAATAGTAGATAATAATTCATTTTCTTACAATGGTGGAAACCTGTGGTATCCCTTGTCTCTCTTCATGCTTTTTGTCATCACATGGGGAGAAAACTGCAGGGACAGAGAGATAGACATTCCCCAGTTTGCTCATTATTGTGTCATGTTTGGTCAAACGGCAGTAAATCAGTAGGGTGAAATATTGATATTTCATCAGGGGGAATCACACTCCACAGCGACACTTAACTCAGCCACCTCCGGGCGACGCACCTGAAGCTCCGGGGCGACCCCCAGGGAGCCAGGAAGTCACTCCATCGCTTCAGTAAATTGAGTAGAAAGGGAAAAGAAACACAGGCTGGGGAAAAGAAAAGAATGATGAGGAAAGGGAGGAGACAGCTGAAGAGGGTAACGGTTCTTTCACAAAATGTGTGAAAAAAAAAGTAGTATTGCAAAAAAAAAAAACCCCGCTGCGCACATAACAAAAGAAATGGTGCCTCAAGCATGAAAGGTGGTATGAAACCGATTTATGAACTGTATCAGAGGAGTGATGTATTAAACACTCGTAATAAGCATTAATTTGTCTGAATCGTTGCTCATTTACAACAGTTTTTTCTAACTCACTTTAGCTTTTTCCAGACAAGTAGTAGTTATTGATCCTCCCTCATTATTCTAAATACACCTTACAGGATTAAAGCCATTCATTTTCTTGCAAAAGTGTCTTTAAGGGATGGAGAGTAAATTCATGATGCAGCCTACAGTATCTACATTCAGTGATCCCGTAGTCCCTCCATCCCCCCACTAGACGTGTACCGGATGTCCTCCATCAGCTGTCTGTTTGTTGGATCTGAGGCTTGGATCGATCCCCCTTTCGCATTTGGCGGACTGATTACAATCTACTAATCAATGACACCCCCAGCACTCTTTTCTCTCTCTCTCCCCGTCGTTTCTCTATTTGCTTGATAAGAACCATCGGGAGGACCTCTTTTAAGTCAACCTGCCCCATTCCCGTCCATACAACCTCAGATTTAAGTAAGCAGAGTGGTGGGTTCAAGGCCCTGGTCAATACCCCCAATCACCTTCCTATTCACTATAGAGTGGTGAAAGGTATTGTGGCGCTTGAGGTCCTTTCAGATGTCCGTCTGTTTGATGTGGTGTGTTAGAGAAGAGAGTTGATGGGTCGACCTCGAGATCTTGGATGAATTGTCACCCCGAGTTCACAAGGTTGAACACAAGAGACAAAAGAATCAAGAAAGGTGTTTATCAGGTTGGAATATGTTTACGTTTTTGTTTTGTCTTGGACCACCTCACCATCACCTTTGCTGGATTACAAATCTCTCCCATCAGAATACCATTATGTCACTCTGCAATAATAATAATGCAATTAATTTAAAGAGAATTCCAGTAATTCTGTTTATGAAGGACATAGCTTCATGTTACAACCAGTTCTAATTTTGAGAGCACACAAACAAGACGCAAATCAGCGTGAATTTAAATAAGTCCACCTTACTTAAACGCAACCCTTCTTCAATATGCTTCAATGTGCTTTATTCCCCAAAAGTTTTCCACTTTCTTGCCTTCATCAGGGTGGTATCTGAGGTGGCTTGCAATTTTCTTTGTATTAGTCCTATGACTTAAAATAGACTTAAAATATAAATATAAAGAAATATAAATGACCACAAATAGTATGATAACATTACAACTAATAAATTATCCAAGGTAACTGAGCAAACTCCTCCACTGATGCAGGCCGTGAGGTCCAGTGAAAAGCTTTGGGAAAAAGCTAATAAGTGGACCTTAAGTTAAAAAAGAAAATGGCAAAATCTATACTTCCAACATTGTCTTTCAAAACACAGCTTACTCGAACCTCTTTCATCGCTCAACAGACCAGAAATAATGGTCGAGTGACTGAAACCACTTTAATTTCAGTCAGTTTTAAAATCCAGAATACATTTTTTTGTTATAAAGTAGAATTCATTTTGTATTCTTTCTTCTCTACCATGACAAGGATAGGAGGTGGTCAGGTTTAAGAGTGGATTTGTCCTCACTAAGCACTGTCTCATGTGCTTATGTACGGGGTTGCAGAAGGACTGACTGTTGGCGGTTGATGGTTGAAGCAGCCCTGGCTCATGTTTCAAAGGCCTCTACTCTTGACTGATTTATATTCTCCCCTTAAGCCGCCACATACAGTCATCGGCCTCTGTTTCAAGTTGGACTTCTCCAGGGATTATGCAGCATTATTTACACAGCCCATAAAACATATGGAGGACTTTAGACGGCCAATTACAGCGCAGTGAGGTTAATGGGTTGATTTGTCATGTGGTTATACAGTGTGCGTGTCCAGCAATACCTGGAAAGAAAATCTCAAACAATAACACATTTTCTTTGTAATTCTGCAGGTTTTTCCACTCTCTCGCTAGCAGACCAGATGAGTCTACTGCAGAGCGCCTGGATGGAGATCCTGGTGCTGAGCATCGTGTTTCGCTCGCTGCCCTGCGAGGACGAGATCGTGTACGCAGAGGACTACGTGGTGGATGAGGAGCAGGCGAGGATCTCAGGCCTGCTGGACCTGCACGTCGCCATCCTGCCACTGGTCCGACGCTACAAGAAGCTGCGCATGGAGAAGGAGGAGTTCGTCACGCTCAAAGCCATCGCCCTCGCCAACTCAGGTATAGATACCCTCCTCAATCCCACGCAATAAACTCATGCAGTGCAGCCAAACATTTTTCAGTCCCACAGAACTTTATTTTAAATTCTAGTGGAGATGGTCTTTGTTTTTTTCACTCTGTGTAAACATTATATATCAATGAAAAGCTGGAACAAGATGATACAAAATAAATATATACTTAATGTGGAATAAGATTTTTGTGGAAATCAAAGGAAACATACAATAGAAAATATTTCAGAGTTTACACTGTTAAAACAAATAGTGTGTACATTAGATTACTTTGGTTCACTTGGCTTAAAAATGATACAGTTAAAGGTATCACCAAGAACTTGTGTTTTTATTGTAAACCGGAGTCATTTGGCCAAATATCCTTTATTTTGTTCTACAAATGCAGAGGTGTCATGAGATTGACAGGAAGGTACATCTTCATGTTAAAGCTTAAATAAATCTAGATAGTTGTCATTTAATTAAAGCAAACAAAGAAATAAAACAAAAAAATGTCAAGTGGTTGTCTGTATCTGGTGAGCTGATCACTTCCACAATGAAGGATACCTGATAAGAGGGGACAAAAAGGTCAGAGGCATGGGTGTTTAATTTAACGCTCCCTATGTGTGAGAGCGTGTGTGTGCATCTATATTTTAATTTGTGTGCACATACGTACCTGTGTGTGTGTGTGTGTGTGTGTGACTGTCACATTGCGCTCTCATTCTCTCCATCTCCATAACAGTAGCTGCCAGCGCGTCACAGCCGAGGGAGATATATTTAGCATTTCATTAGGAAAACAGGGGCTGTCAATAAAATGTGTTAAGTGGAGTGGAATGAGCGTTGGGGAGCGACGGGCCTCGTTTGTTCCAATGTGAAGATGCTGCGCCCGTATCGACAGTTTTACATTTCATGAGGCCGGGGGCCTGTCCCCGACTAATCAATGCCTGTTAGGAGTCTTTTCTCCTGCCTGACTGAAAAATGAAAAATGCTGAGCCAGGAGCTTTAGTCTTCTGATGACAAACTCTCCATGGGAGAGTGGAGAGAGGGGAGGATAAATGGGAGGGGGGGTGATAGAAAGACAGGGATATAAAGGTAAGGGAGAAGTGTGAGAGAGGAAGGCAGGGGTTGAGAGCGAGGCTCGGGGAGGGCGAAAGGGCAGCTTCGGCTCGTTTGAACACAGTCTCGGAGAGCTTCGGCTCCAGGGGTCCTGTGGGTGTGACAGCTGTGGAAATTCATGGCCATTGATTTTGTAATTAGCGGAGTATCGACGGGATTGACGCCAGGCTGCTGACGGATTACATGGAAATTGTTTCTTCAAAGTTAGTTTTGCATTCCGCCCCTAACCTCCTTCAACACACACGCACACATGAGCACGCTCTCCCTGTGCGTTTACACACACTGACACACATTTTAAAACATATTCTTTCTTTGCCTCTGCCCTCCTCTCGCTGCTTCACACACACACACACACACACACACACACACACACACACACACACGCTCACACAGCCAAACGAGGATCAGATCGGTATTAACATGAAGGTTTCAAATGAAGAGTGCTGGAACACATGTGCGGTCCACATAGCCTAGTTAATTTCCCAAGATAGAAACGCAATTTACACAGAAGGCGACTGGTAAAAGAGACTTAATCAGTCAGTTAGGAACATAATTAGCCTTGTACTTCCCTTTTTTTCTGCCTCATTTACATGTTTGTACACGGTCTTACTTCACTCCACAACTTTCACGACACATAGCAGCGCTGATCTAATTCACTCACACGCTTCAATCAGCAGCAACGTTTGGTTGAGCTTTAGTAATACAGCGTGTTTAGGATGAGACGAGTCCATCTCATTCTGTTAGATATACCAAGATGGATTGTTTGGATTCAATTATAATACTGAATTGAATCCACATTTTGTTGTGCACAATTTTGTATATCAGCTAATGAATTGTGGATATGATACACACACAGATTAGACCTGACACTGTAAGAATGTGCAGTGAAATTGGCTGAAAGCAAACCACTGCTTGTCCATTAAAACACTCTGTCAGCTTGTCCTTTGGAGGACAAGCCTGTTTTTTTTTTCTAACTTGTAGACTTACACATAGAGAGCAGTTTTTAATAAGTCTCAACTGGTTTTATTTTAGAGCCTATACATAAGGGGGCCAACTGCTCTTTCTTATGGAAATGAAGGCCATCTGCCGCCATCATTCAGCTGAACGATATCCTAGTAATGCAGCCATCTGAATTCATTAGCAGGGGGGATGTATGTGGTCCATGATACCAAAAGAAATGAATCTTTTTCCTGTCCCACCATATATTTATACAGACCTACAGTACCTCTCCCTCTCCCTCTCCCTCTCTCTCCCTAGAGTCCTGGCCACGCATAGGCATTTATTTAAGGAGCGTCATTAACCACTAACAAGAGAAAATCTCTCTCTAAAATTGCAAGTTTGCAAAGACAGAATTTAAAGCTGCGAAACATCAAGTTGTTGTTGCAGCTGTAGATCTTTTATCATACATAATGTTTGCTTTTCATTTAATACATTTGTCATTTAATATGTAGCTTTAATAAATATAAATTATATTTCTTTCTTCCTTCCATCCTTCCCCACCACCCTTCTTGCTCCAGACTCCATGCACATAGAGAATATCGAGGCGGTCCAAAGGCTCCAGGATTCTCTCCATGAGGCTCTGCAGGACTTTGAGGGCTCCCAGCATCCAGAGGACCCTCGACGGGCAGGCAAGCTGCTAATGACGCTGCCTCTGCTCCGTCAGACCGCCACCAAGGCTGTTCAGCACTTCTACAGCATCAAAATGCAGGGCAAAGTCCCCATGCACAAACTATTCCTCGAGATGTTGGAGGCCAAGGCTTGACACCTGGGCCAGATGTTTGACAGACAGCTGCATAACCCAATGGGAGGCGAGGGACAGCCCATAAAAAATAAAGGTGGTGTGCCAATTGACAGTGAAAGGATGAAGCTTGGACTACTGAGTCATTTCAACACTTTTAAATGGTAATAAACATAAAAGAAGATGGTTTTAAAAAGGGTGAATATCAACCTGATTGACATGGGATCATGATGATGTATATAAAGATGTTGTGTACAGAAATCAGGCAACCGAGGTCTTGTTATAACCAGAGACCCATTGCTCTATATCACCTGAAGCTTCTGTGAATTTGTTTCTTATCTTATTTTCATCTCAAAATGAAAGTGTGTTAATATAAATGTCCTAAAGAACTGTACGGCCACGTAGCCACATTACGTGTTTTTGTTTCTTCCTTTCATATTTTCTAATCTCAGTTGTTGAAGCAATAGTCTCTAACTGGTCTACATATAATATGTGTACTGTATATTGTGTGAAATTGCACTGGGCGGGGGGGAAGGGGGGGAGAATTGTTAGACATATTCTTATATTCGTCATCAAAGAAAGTGTACCCGCCATGGGGATGTAAGATTCTCGATTTCCTCGTAATATATTTACCTCGTAGTAGCTTCATCGACTCGGCCGTTTTAGTCAACTTGGTGCTTACAGAAGGACAATGGTTGGCTAGTGATCATAGTTCACAAAGAGTTTGCACTAAGCATCTATGAATATCGTGGCAATAATGGGTATTGTACTAGCGAGCTCTGTCTGGTAGCGTCTGAGTCTCAGTCAGTGGTTTTTGCTCATAGTGACTAAATCCCCTCCTCACTTCTCTCTCTCTCAGTGTCGCACACAAATATTGGCAACAAAGCATACTGTGAAAAATACGCATAAGCTATATTCTGTGCTGCGAATTTTTAACCTAAACTGTATGGCTTGTTGAAAAAGGTTTATTTTTATTTAAATACAGGTTAAGGACACAATAACAGCAACATCTATGCAATTTAATGCAATCTAATATACTCCTTAATGCAACCTGATAGTCCTGCAATAAATACATTTATGAAGTTTATAATGTTCAGTTTGTGTCAGACAGGTGCTGAGTCAACGCTCTGGTCATTTATGAGTCTATAGTTTGTGTGGTGCTGTATTAGATTGCAGTATATTGTATAGGTTTTGCTTTTCCTTGTATCCACCCCCCTTTGTTTAGGTTGTATTCTCAAACAACAAGTGTCACTATATTGACAGCATTAGTTCCATAGCTAATCACATTAGCCCTTTGTTTGTTTTTGGTCCAAGTCATATGTGATACCAAAGTCTGTACGCTAGCCTCACGCATCTAAACATAAAACAATTTTTTATGACCCTGTATTTTGTTCTCAGTGTGGACTACAGATTAAATATTGTGACTCTGACTTTTGACTGGGCATTAAGATTAAGATGTTTTACATTCTGACTTCCAAATAACTCATTCACAAGTGAGACAAAACACCTTCACAAAGGCCTCATGTCTTGTCATGTATGGCTTTTATGACAAATGCCAAATGTGAAACAAGTTTTCCAAACTATATCGGCAAGGCCAAAACTCACCCATACATAAACATCCAATAGAGATGTTTTCAAGTACACATAACTGCCACAGCTGAAGCTTGACAGGTAATATGATTCCCCTTTATCCTTGGGATCTATCGGGATATCAGTTTCAGGGTGGCAAGTTAAAATGGAGATAATGCACTTTTTTTTTTTTTAGCTGAGGGGTTTGAGCTCCTTTGTCTCCTTGGTTGTTAGTGTTGTACACCACACTACAGGACACTACAGATTACCAGAGGTTTAAATGTTGTTGCACAACAATATAATGACACTTGCGTTTCTGAGAAGAGCTTGAATCACCCTCTGAATCGAAACAACAATAATGACAGAATATATCAGACCTCAGATTGCGTCTCACTGGTGTTCTGTATCTTCGAACGTTTCTTTGCTAATCATTCAAACTGGCACTGTATGTACATTTCTGCAAACACTCTGACACGCCGAGGTGCACAAACTAAGTTAATAAATCTGTATATTCCTGAAGTGATAGTAGACTTTTATAGCGTAATATCTATCAATTGTAAACCAGTTGCCAAATTATTCAAAGAAAGCAATCCGAATAATGTGATACAGTTATCAACATGTTACCATAAGATCAAAATAATACAATAATAGATTAATCAGCTGCTGTTAGGACTTTAGTGAGACAGATATCGTCCCTTGTGAACACTTTAAAGCAGTAGTGTCTTTAAAGTGTCAAGTGCCATTAGCTTCTACCCAAACAAGAAGAAAACATGAAGCCAAGCGACCAGTAACTACAGACATAGGCCAGTTTCTGCACTTGAAAAGATCCCACAGGAACACACGCTATTGATTCACTGTAATGTAATGCATAGATAATTATAACCCAATACAGTAGAGAATATAATTCCCATGACGCACTTCCCTTATTGTGTAACCAGCTAATCCATCCCCAGTGGAAGTGAGGGATGTCTCACCTCTGTACAGTTGCGAACCAAAGCGTAGAGTCTTCAAATACTTTAATATGAAACACAAGTAACTCTGATTAAACTGCGTTTTGAGCCGGCCAGTGAAATATGGATATTGTGAATATGGTTATTTACAGTATATTAATAATGGTTATACCTTCATTCTGCTAATTCTGCTATTCATTGTGAGCATCCTCTGAACCTACGATGGCGGTGATGGCAGTTAACAAGCGGAAAATCTTTCATCTTTTTTGTTCAGTCAATACATGCATCGATTAAACACCAGTCTCCTTGTCGATATGAGACACTGTGTGAAGTGTCACCCTGTAGCCTAACTAAGAGATGAAACTACCGTGAAAAAGTGATGTTTTTCATATTATGATGATTAAAGGAGAGTGTTTCAATAAGCTCCATCAGTTCATGTTGTGCTGGCTGTGTGTTCATGAACATGTTTTGGCTAAAAAGTTGACCAAACCAGGCAAACCGACCTTCTCTCCTCTTATCCGAGTTCCTTCATGTGCCTCCTCTGTGCACTTTGAAAACTGTTTCCCAACTTTCCCATCTTCTCAAATTAATAGAGGAAAATAAAAGAAAAATGCTTAATTTATTTTCAGAGTTCTAAAACGGTTCTACTGCATCCAATTAATTCTAATTGTCTCCTAAGCTGAAATTCTCAATAGAAATGGAGCAATTAAATTTCTGCTTTGGCTCTACCTTGGGGACAAGAGACGTTTTATTTCGGTTGACGGTGGGGAGGGTTTGTCTAAACCTTTACAAAGGCGATTTCATGGGTGTCTGTAATAGTTTCATAACAGCGATCACTGGGCTATGCAAGGCAAATATGGCCACCTATGTTCCTTGTGTTGTGGAGCATCAGACTGACATTTAGTTGTGCTTTGTTTACAACGTGGACATACTGTACAGTGCTGTACACTGCAAATGTATTGTGCATATTTCACCGTACTATACTGTAGCTGCTGTGCATTGATATAACTATGATCATTTGTTTAAGTTAATGGATTTCCCCATGATGTATTAGCACTTCAACACAAATTTAGAGCCCACCTGAATAGCTGTGTAATATAAATCACTGTACTGAGTCAAGTGAGAATAATAAGTGAGTTATATTTGGTCTAAGGTGGGATATTCTCTTATTTTCTTTTTTTGTGTCTTTGTGTCTCTCAATGCTGAAACTCACACTCTGTGTTATCATCGATTTTGGTTATCAGCACAGCAGGACGTGTAGTGAGTGAAGAAGTCTAGACCCTATACCTCAATTCATATTTTGAAAATTACACTGGGTTTGGAAACGGGCCATGGGTTCCTCCTGGGAATCAGTGGCACAGAAATAAAGTGACATCACTGACTGGGTATTAAAAAAAATGTAGATGAACCTACTGCAATTGGGGAGCACATTCCTCGGAGGAGAAAGCTGCTTATTCGCTGTTCCATTTGCGGACTTATCTTATCTCCGTGCACTCTGAGATGACGAGATTTACATAAAACACGGAGGAACCTCCCTGGCCGCGGTGTATAAAGGACCCTGCTAGGTGTACCGTAGACATGTGAATACCCAAGAGGTTTACTCCCCTCAAAAGCAATATGTTAGCAAGTGTGATACATGAATCAAGCTAAAAGGGAGCTTTGGTTCATTTTAATTGTAAACTTACCCCATGCTCGGAATAGGACAGGGTAACTATGCACACAAGTTCATGGTCCTGGTGAGAAAAAATGTGAAAATGTTGGAGTTAAGCAAAAAGCCAACCACAGCTGGGTTTCACTGGACAGTATTGTGTGGCATTTTCTTGTGTTTTGTTTGTTGTGTTCATGCCTAATGTACCCATGTGTAAATATATGCTTTTTTTTTTTTTTGGAGTGAGTCAGATCTAACAGTGCACTGAATGTACAGTGACAATAAAATCACATGGTTTATGTAATCACTGCGAATGATTTCTTTCAATATCTTCAAGTCAACGAACATGGGGAAGAAATCAGCCTCAGCCCCAGATTGCCTCTATGGGTACCCTCAATAATACTGCAGCCATGGGTTTATATTAACATTTTGAGCACCAGTTTGATACATTTTTAAATATGTGAAGATACAGAATAAGACTGCTGGTTTTAGCTTTGAAGGTGAGACAATGTATTCACCCTACAGTGATGATACTGACACTACGCAGTGTAACATACTTTTTCAGTATACATTTTATTTGCATTTTCCACTAACATATTAAACATATGCACAGTCTTAACATTACCTACGGTAGATATAAAACTAAATTAAATTTGAAGTTAGACACACACAAAAAAACTGTTCTCAGGTTAGTTTTAAAATCATTATAAATTGTATATACTGTAAGGGTTTCATAAAGAAGCACAGGTGTTGTCTGTCCCTTTGACAATAAGTAATTGCCTCCAAAGCAACACAGGCTGTTCATTTGTCCACCTGTATGTAATGTGAAGTAACTTTTAAATGATTTGCTGTAATGTGCTGTCAGATTTTTTATTCAATGGATATCAACAAAATAATATAATAGTAACAGTAATTTCATGCTCTCATTAGAGGCATCTATATCGAGTGTTACCGTACAGCCTTGTCCTGATCTCAGCATAAGAAATGTACAGTCAAGCGCAGTGTAGCATGACCAATCATGTATGTGTGCGTGTGTCCATGTGTGCACTTGTACATTTAGCAAGACGGTGCCTTGGGGTGTAACGGCATCCTCCTGCCCCGACTGTCAGTTGGTCAGCTGTCTACACTATGTCCCGTTTGACCTTGTGTTGGCTACAACACTGGCTGAATGCACATCTGACACACTCCCTTCCTTTGTGGTGCAATCCTGTGGAAGTCATTTCATTTACTGGGCTTTCAACTTCAGCCAATATGGGGGTTGGGGGAGTAAGTCTGTGTTTAATCAGCCTGCCACAAACCATTCCCCTAAACAAAATCAACTATGATGTCCAGCGAAAAGATCTCTCAACAGAAGATTGAATTAAACATATAAATGGGCTTGTCACTTTTTCATTTTTTATTTATTCTCTTGGCACGGCTACGCCCGCCACTCCACGTTACTGCTGGAAATAACAACTGTGTATTAACTTGTGGATTGTTCTGCACAGTATGTCAGCATTACCAGTGTGCTAGTATAGTGAGTGTGTAGGTGTTATTTCATTAAGAACTGGTGAGAAATAACCTGCAAAGAAAGTAAAAGAAGCTCAAAATACAGAATCACTTGTCTCATGAACTTCTCATCATTGCAGCCCTTCTCTCATAGGATTGCAAGTAGGTTTTTTTTCTCTGTTTTCAGTCTTGTAGAAGGGAATTAGGGCATGGCCCACTGTCCTCAGAGTGACTTTCCATCTTGCAAACTATGTTTTATTCTCCTTAAATCGTCACCAGTCATCAGGCCTGTCTGTGCTTAAGAAGGGGCACTGACACTGTCACACTGCAGTGTGTTAATCAGGCAACCTTGTTGCCTACCTCTTTCAGAAAATCTATGATCACACTGTTAGTGCAACCTTGTACTGTCACCACCGGCTACGGTACACTCTCACTCCTTCCTTTGCCTCATGCTAGGATTATTCAGCGGCTGAGGTGTCCACTGAGAATAGGCTGTAAAGTGTCAGTCATGGTTACCCAGAGTGGTGTTGTCTTAGACAATGTAACTAGGTGAAAGTGAGTGAAGGAGATAGGAAACCATCAATATGCTCCCTGTGTAAATTGAAGAAGGTCATGATTTATGGCTCCCGGCTACAGCGTACATACATGCTGAATCTACTCTTTTTTTTCCCCTCTGTCGCCTGGCTCAAGGACAGGTAAGGGTGCCTTTCTCCACAGCTCATCCCCACAGCTCATCCCCACAGCTCATCCCCACCACCACGCAGTCTGTGGCACTTTGTGATGGACAGCCCGGGGGAAAGGCCAGTGTTTTTCAAAATGAATTGAGCGCCATCTATAGGTAGCCACGGTGACTGAGTGATGGTACCTCTGGTGTACAGAGAGTGCATGGAAGAAACAAACGATGATTTTTTGTCATCCCATCAGTCACGTCCGTCTTTCAGTCTCCTTTTACTTGGGGACTCAGACAGAGAGGGGGCAGCTGTGGGTTTTCTAAGGCCTCGCAACAGCTGCAAACCCCGCATGGCATTGCATCTGTTCCAGTCTTGCAGCATTATGGCCTGTATCTCGACTAAAGCAAGTTACATTACAGTTCATAGTGGGGTTCTCTCTGGTCTTACCCTATTAACCAGTGAGCAGATGGAAATTATATGGTAGGGTGTTAGGTCTGAAAATGGACTTTCAAGCATCTTGCTGTCTCGAGCATGCAGCTTAAAATGGGACAATTTATATAAGGACACATGAGAGAAATCAGGGCTTGGCTGTAAATTCATTCGAGGTGGCACAATGAATACCATGAAGTCTTAGCTGACTCTGAAAGTTTATAATTTATTTGGATGATTTATTATGTCTGGGTGCCTCTGACGTTGTTACTTTGCCTTTGGAGGGAGCCAGACGTAACAAATGGAGCGCTCATTAGCATTTGACCTCCACATTATGCTTTGTTTACCTGCCTCTCCTCACCTCTATATCTCCTCAGACAAAATCAGGGCTTTCACAGAAGGCTCCGAGTGTGACACAGTTTTGTTACTGGGCGGTAAAGGTAAGTACCACATTTGCATTGCAAGATTTCTCAAACAACTTGAGCATGCAGAAACAAGATGGGGGGAAAAAAGATGCTCCGCTCCTCGGGGACGTAGCCACTCCCAGACGCTGTCGTCTAGGCTCGGGAGTCCTGACAGCTGCTTAAATCCCCAGAGATGATAGAAAAAAGTATGAACAAAAGTTACAGTAAAGAGTCACATCCTGTTGTGTTTAGACTGGAAGTTGTTCACCACTAATTGCTTATGGCCAGAAATGTCATGAATGCCTGATGAAACATGGATTTTAAGTGTGTGTATTAACAGCTCCTGCTTGCAAACAGGTTTGCTTTTCTTCACCTATGACAGTGATCACACAATATGGTTGCAGAGCCATTTAAAAAAAAACAGATTCAGCATTTCCAAGTTTACATAAGTGGTTCAAAAATAATCCTTAAAAAAATGCATTAAAGGGATTTTAGTCTATGTAAATATTTTGGTGTGCCTCTTGTCATGTCCAATGTTCATTCATACAGTACAACCATGCCAGTAAAAGGGAAAACACTTGTTATAAGATACAAGCAATATCAAATCAAATGAAAAAAATGAATTACATTTATCTGAAAAACTTCTCTATAAAAAATAAAGAAAAAAAATCATTACAATTGCAATTATATGCTCTGTGCAATATTAACATTTCAACGTTTCATGGGCAAGCAGGTCATGCGTACAGTGTGTGTAAAGAGAATCATAAGCAACAAGTAATGGCAAACTGGCAAACATCCACAAAAATATACCCCCACACACACACACACAAACACACACACACGCACACACATTATATTACCAGACCGGGGGGTGTGGCAGGTAGATGTGTGTGCTGTAGTTAATTGCGCAACGAGAAACTGTTCCCTAATTTATTTCTTGCCTGTCCATACAAGAGTGATCATGAAACCCCATTCATTTCACAGAACACAATTTTCATATTTAATGAGCATGACTCCAATACAATTACAGTAATTAGTCAAATCTCACTCACGGCCAATGGAGCTCGCCACCATTATTAGCGGATCTTATTAATGATGTTGCACATGTGGTGCTCATAGGGTAATTGAGGGCATGTCTGGGTATGGGAACAGGGGTACTGGGGATTGGAAAAGCAGTGGTGGTGTCAGTCTGCTTTCTGTCTCTGCTGGGCCTTATGTTAAATGGAGGTCTGCTTGATATTAACTTTGAGATGTTTAAACATGGTGGCAGGCAGTGCTATTGATTTGACAACATGGTCAACTGTAGTGGCTTTTGCCTTCGCCTTAAATAGGATAACTTGAATTCTACATAAATACGATTAAATCACTGGCTTTGGAAAGACACGTCAGCTCGTTGCTCCATCAGTTTACACAAAAGTTTGTATTTTCCGAGCTGCTTTAAATAATTGCATATCAGTTCACAGCCTCACCGCTGCACTCCGGACCCAGGAGGATCACAACAAAAAAGACAAAGGGAGACGCTGAGAACAGAAGCCCATTTACTGTGAGTGATGATACTGCAGTGTCTGACATTTTGGAGGTTTGTAGAGCTTCTCTTTCCCGACTGATCCTTATTAAACCTATAGAGCTGCGTTGTATCTGCAACAAGAGCATGCAGCAGCAAGTGACACATATTTCTTTGTGTTGGTATGTGCAGCAGAAGATTTTCTAATTTGGACTTAAATCTGTGATATTACATTTACACTTTTGATAGATAGCAACTTTTTACATTTTGCTAATGTCTTTCAGAAAAGTAGAACCAACACAAAAGGCAACATACAGCACTTTGTATACACACCATGGTGAAAGCTATGTCTTATGTAGCTTCATGTGCTTTGAACCAGTTAGTGTCAGGGTTGATGTTTATAAGGAAGCAATAATTTTAATCAAAGAAAAGTGACTTAATGGCCTCTTATCCAATTAAGGTCAGTGTCACCGCTGAGTTAATGAGTGTGACGCCGTAACAGAAAAACCTCTATTAACACAACATAATTAGCGGAACATGGTAGAATTAGACAGGAGCAATGACAGTGCTTTGGTGTTTTTATAATTAAACACGGGAAAAGACAACATTAAGCCAGATCTTAAAACCCCAATCTCATTCAAGCCAGAGAGGACATGTATTGTTTATGGGAAAGCTCTTGGGACGGGGCTGCTGTTGTGTGAAGTTTGAATTACAGTTCAAAGACAAGAGCTGAAAGTGAGGGAGGTCACGACGACAATGTGGGGGATTCAGGGAGGCCGGAAGACTCACACACAGCTACTGTACAGTAGGTGCCATGTTTGTTATAGAGACCTGAATGACATCTATTGTAAATCACACAACAGTATTTCTGCCTTTTGTGCTCAAGAGAAAACATGAGGGCTTGGATCTTGGATGGTTTTACTTGGAGCAAATTTTCAGCACAGATTAGAGTTCCATATGGCGACGTCTTGCTGCCACAAAATACAAACACAAAAACTACATCTATTCTTGTTTAACACAAAAGGACATTTTCTGGTATAAAAAATAAGTTGGTATGTTGTTGATGAACAACAAATGTTTTATTTCTTATTTCTGCAGCAATGTCCTGCTGCATTTGCAGATTTCATTTGTGTTTATTTTATTTACTCTAAAGTAGCTATGATGAATATATTTATGTCACTCAGTCCAATGTCCTAACAACTATTGGCAAGAAATTTAGTACACACATTCATCTCCCCCTCAGGATGAACTGCAATACATTTAGTGATCCTTTGACTTTTCATCTAGCGCCACCATCAGGTCAAATTTTCAATTTTTCCAATACTTTAGTTTATGAGCAAATACCTGCAAAACTAACAACATTCCCATCAGCCTCAGCTGTACTTTGTGTTTATTGCTAATTGGCAAACGTTGGCAGACAGACAACGTTAGCAACTACCTGGTGAACATAGTGGAGCATTTAGCAGCTAAAGAGCCAGATATTTTTCTCAGGAGTTGGTGGAGACCAAAAATAGAGCTAAAAGAGAGTGAATATTGGACTTACATTTGCCAAGTGGCCAGACACACAATTTCAAATGAATGTTGCTAACACATTCACTATATCAACCTTATGGGGTGATAATATGTCAGTTATGACAGCTTGTTGTGCTGCACCCAAGAGGCCAAAAGAATCAATCATAGCAAGTTTAGATAATATTGTAAAAAGAACTTGACATTGACATTACAGTCCAAGTGAATGATCAGTTGACCTGAAATGTTTCATTTGTTTGTGGAAATTAATTTTCCTAACACGGCCTTGTTCAGGATTCAGTATCAGCACTAACAGTAAAGGGTTGTTGGGATGCATCTTAGCCTGAATCAACCGATTATTCTCGCCACAGCATACTGGAGGGCAGGCCTTATTAGTGATGTGCTAATGTGACATTAATTGCTTTTACTTTTTCACTCCATTAAGAGGCTGCTATCTGTTTCGGGAGCCTGGCCAGATGGTTTATCGGCTCTGCTCCGGCAGCGGTGTTGCTAATGGACTGAAGCGCAGAGCTGTAAAATAACGAAGCAACAGGCGACCACGAGAAATGCCTATAATTGAACATTGAGTGTGAAGGTACAGAGCACCTGTCACACTGTGAAAAGCAGCTGATCTGAAAACTGGGTTGTTGTTTGATATCGTCTTTCACTCCAATATTGGCCTGACAAAAATCGAGAAAGGGAATTTGGAGGAAAAGGCAAAAAAAAATGAAACCTTTTACCTCAAAGAGATCATGCCTGTTTGTTTAGAGTATTTTTAAGCTTTTGTTGAAGAGCAGTGACAAGTCTTCATTCAAAATATTGGCAGCCATTGACTATATGCTGAAAATAAGGCAGCCGCATTGAGCAGTAAAGCCAAAACCAGGGTTATATGCTAAATAAGAAGAAACTGGCACTAGAGACACCCAGGGGAAACCTCTTCATTTGTGTCCTTATTCTCTTCCTCCTCTGTCCTTACTCTCCCATCCACCACCCCTCCACCTCCCCCCTACCTTGATGCCAAACCTCCATGACCTAGGCCAAGATCAATAGCACAGTTTAAAGAGGATGGACTGTGTAAATAGAGACGATAGATCCTGCCGATGAGGATGCCTTGACCACTGATGGCCTCTGACGGGTGCGGTAGCATTTGATCAAGTCTAACGTTGATGGCTGTCGATACATTTGGCACAGGGAGGTTTCCCTGTCAGTGGGACATCAGGATCGTGAAATGTATAGGGATTGGGTCCAAAGATGAGTGGTCAATTTTTAGATAATTTTCTGTTTGAGTGTTACAGTCGAGGATGAACTTGGGCCATTAGGGATCTGGCGTTGCAGGCAGGTATTGGCAAATGGGCATCCAATAATAGTGTCCCATAGGTGTCCAGTGTTGAGATTCACCTTGTTCAGTTCAGAGTGACTGAATCACACATTCATCCTCTTAATATGCTTCTTAATATTATGAATCGCAGATTCTGAATTCAGCCAAAAAGGAACCAGCAACTATGTTGATAAGCGATTAATCGTTTTAAGTAGTTTATCAAGCAAAAATGCCAAATATTCCTCAGTTCCAGCTTATCAATTGTGAGGATTTGCAGCTTTTCTCTATTTTATATCATTTTGACTTTAATAACTTTGGGTTTTGGACTGTTGGTCAGACAAAATAAGACATCTGAAGATGTCACCTTGGGCTTAAGAAACTGTAATGGGCATTTTTTTCAGGATTAATAGAATAATAGAGAAAATTATTGGCAGATTGATAATAAAAAATAATCTGTAGTTGCAACCTTAATCACAGTACTCCCTGTGCAAAGTCCCAGTGATTTGAAGAAAAAAGAGGTGAACTCTGAGGTGAAAAGTATAATTGGTCTTTCATGCCAGACTAAGGCCAGTGCAGCAGCAAGTTGTAATCTGTGGTTTCATACATGGAACAGATTACGGGCTTTAATGGATGTATAAATCAGTATCTTGTTATTGATGACCTCTTCTCCATCACCATTTGATTATAAATATTTTTCATGTACGACCACGATGAGAAATCGGTCTGTTATGTGTGCACACAGTTCCTCATGGAGACTAAATTAGCTGTTTCCGTTTTCCACAATAATATTATGCATCAAGTTGAATTCCCCAAATAAAACCTGGATTTATTATAAATAAAACATTTTTCTGCATCTTTGAAGACTTCCATTACCATATCTCAGGCATCAGCTTTTTTGTGCAATATTCCTCTTTGCAGCAGTTTGAATGGACCATGTGTATGATTATTTATATAGTTTACAGCTTCTCAGTTAGATGTCATGACATCTACCGGACCCATCCCTTGGCAAACAGCCTCTAACCTCCAGGTGCATTTTTAAACTGGCACTCAGGAGGCCACAACTGGACTTTCAAATGGGAACATTTTAGATTCATAACAGTCTTTTTGGTTAAGAGCTGTCACCCATTCTGATATTTTGACATCAGGAGAAGGTGCAGCAGAGCATTTTATGTGCTAAAAAGCAACCAAATTACAGCAAATTTATCAGACTAATATTAAAAAAGTTAATTAATATTAAATATGGTATATAGAGTTATACATTACATTACTCCTGTAATGTAAACACAATCCTAAATCAGACCAATCACCAAGATCTGAAGGATGCAACCCCAGCAGTGTATAATCACAGTTGACTATTGAATAAACATCTGTGTGTCTGGAAATACTGTGTGTTGTTGTCGTGGACCGAGCAGTCAAGGCACAAGGTAACACAGGTTTGAAGTAAAAAAAAAAAAAGGTTTATTTTCAACCAAAAAAACTCTACAAACAAATAACTGAAAAGCACTGAATTAAGAGTTAGAGGGCCCTTAAAAGAGGTCAACAAAACATAACTCTACTGAAAACTACAATTAACGAAACACAACGTTAACTCAGCATACCAATAAACAAATGCAGGGGAAAACAACATAAACCATACCCAAATTCAACACAAAGATACCCTGACACCCCCCCCCCCAGGCTGTCAGAGCTCTTGGTATGGTCCTTGGGTTGGGCCTCTGCATTAAATCAGGCTCCACCCTCAGACCCATCTTTTGTTGGACCAGGAAGGAGAACTCAGCAGCCAGGTAATTCTTAATCCTGCAATTGTGTGGCTGTGGCCACGGCCGTCACAGTTGTGGAAACTCTCCAAACGTATGTTTTAAAATATAAAGTGTTAAACTACTTTTAAATGTTTTTACAAGTTTGTTCATACAAGACATTGTTAAGAAAGCTTGTCAAACAGTCACGCACAAAAAGCAACTACAAATATGATGTCCTTTTTATTTTAGACTAAAAGAAGAGTCTGTGGTTTAATTCAAAGGAGTACTTATTTAACATGGCACTCCAGTAACGTTGTCTGACTCACAATGGACAGTTTTAAAAGAAAAGAAGTATCAAAATTGATGCAGCAGAACCAGAGATATCATCCTTTTTATTCCTCACATTCTGCTGACTTGTCAAAACCTGGTGTCTGGTACCCACAATGCAACTCAAGTATGGCTAATGTAGCCTTGAGCCACTAGCCTCAAGCAGAGATGAGGAGCTACAGAGGTCTGGTAAGCTCACTTCTTTCTAGCTCCACACAACCAGATTTTGTCATTTTTAAACTCTTCAGACCCAACCGACGCCGACTCAAGTGACATCACTTGAGGCAATTCAACAAATTATGTGCAGCTCCCTCTGGAGCCACAAAAGGCTTTATACAACTATTTTCACATAGCAGCAGCACTCCCCAAGACACAAATTTTGATGTGTAAAATCGGTGGAGTTCCCCTTTTGTTTCACTGGCGAGCATTCCCTGCATATGAAGCATTCCCTGCAGCATAACTATGAGCAAGATTTATATGTTTTTTTGAATGTGGAAACCCACCTATTTTACACTTTTGTATAGACCACGTGAGCAGATAGCATCTTGCCATCTGAGTTAATATTTCTTCTGTGAAAACAAAAACATTACTCACCTACATTAACGCAGCATGCATATCCAACATTATACTTTCTAAATGCAGAATGTGTGTAGTCATAATTCTGCTTATCTCACATGTGTGACAGCTCACATTTTAGTGTATAAACCAGCCCATTACCGCCTCTGTAAGTTATATGCAACAACACAATCTGTTGAACCTGTAACTGGCCAGCTGCTCATATTAATCAAACAGCCCACTTCCCTTTATGACACAAAGCAAATAGTCATAAATGCTCTTATCAGCCTTTCTAATAGGGTGGACGTTACAATCTGATTCATGGTGGCATAAACTATTACATTTCATCTTTATCATATCGAACAATCACTTCTTTTTCACAAGCATCGTTTATAACCGCCGGACAGCTTGTTGCGTAATGAAATTCAAAGCAGTCTATCGGCTCGAGTGATCTCGCACTCTTTACTTATATTTACATATATTTATGTGGATTTTGTTTTTCCGCAACAGACAAACAGGCATGATGAATGTATGGCTGCAGTCGTACTGGGACATGTGGCTCCCTGCAGAACTGACCTGTGGTCAGGCACCTTCCAGCTTTACTGTAAAGTCTGGAGAGCCTCAGTCTGTGCAACATTTTATTACAGCGGAGCCTCTTCATCATCTCAACATGTTGTACTGACAAATAAAGACTCAATCTTTTCTTCAGAGTAATGTAAGGATGACATTATTGCACCAATGTCTTTGCGAAATATAGTAATACATAAATAACTGTTGTCAAGGCATGCAGACTACTAATGACAATATACTGAAAAAAACTTCCTAAACATATTTCACAAATATTTCAGTCCACAAGGAAATTTAAACAGCAGCTACATATATAGTCATACATGTACTGTATATAGACAGGTGTCAGTAAACAGGCATGTCTGCATCCTGTGAAAGACACTGCAGCATTCTTCACAATCAAATGTGAGGAAACATTTTCAGATCTCTGCTTTGTATACTCCCCCCTTTAATTTGGAGCACTTTTGATTAATCAATTAATATTCCTTTCTCAAGGTCTTTTTATGAACCTCATCATTAATAAAAGCAGACATTCAATTAGTAGCCAAATCTTGATTGCCAATTTTGTCATAACAGACTCCCTTTCTATGCTTTTTTTTCTTTTTGGTTCGTCATAGTTGGGAGTATGGTGTGGGTAGGAAGAATTAACTAATTTCATTAATCTAATTGTCATCGCTTTCAACCATCCCACTAATAAGTACAAATTAATATGATTAATCAATTTGACGACATAAACTCATTCAATTACAGTTTTTCAAAGGCAAGTGGGTGTGTTGGGGTGATAGGGAGGTGGGCAGCCGAGCAGCTTGCTCTGTGAGGAACCCAGCCCACAAAATTGAAGTCAAGTCAGGCAATTATTCATTGTGAATGATAAATAAATGGTGATGAATTGTGGAGGGCAGATACCCCACTAACTACAGTCTTATTTGATTCAGTGACATGATGTCCTTTATATGTAGAAAAATAACTAGACTATAGATGATTGCATGTTTTAGTATTTTAAACCACACTGTCTCCATCTCCATCGTTTTGTTTTTTTACCCCTCATGTTGCTTTTAGATTGACTTAATGCAGAACAGTCTTACTCTCTTTACTATACATGCATAGATAACAACTGAGAAACCACTGCTATATTAAGTTTTTCATTTTCTGCTGGGTTGCCATTGACATTAGGCATGAACTTCTCACTAAGAACCACAGGCTGCACAACAT
This sequence comes from Maccullochella peelii, assembly GCA_002120245.1. Taxonomy (NCBI): domain Eukaryota; kingdom Metazoa; phylum Chordata; class Actinopteri; order Centrarchiformes; family Percichthyidae; genus Maccullochella; species Maccullochella peelii. Next base: position 40,777 of record LKNJ01000221.1, on the reverse strand, counting down.
ACAATTAACTGAAGGAAATTAAATATAAACAGTATTGTTAGGCTGCATTTGCAGGTGTGTATTTTTATTTTTTTCCTCTTTAATATGAGTGCAGATCACTGCTATAAATGTATTATGTCCTGTGTGTAGTGTATTATGCTGTATTGTTTTACATGGAGTCCAAGTAGAGAAGTTGTTGCCAAGGTAAGTACTAACGGTGTGTTTCCATATTTATCCTTGAAGCAGAACATTTATTACAGTAATAATTACCATAATATGGGTAATATCTTCTGTCACTGTATATGTCATTTTATATTGCGATATCAGTACTTAATAGCAACTTAGTAATGTGTTTGGAAAATCAATTGAAACATTGTTATAGATTAAAAAAACAAGACAGGAATGTCTGTTTCTATCTAATCCAGTAAATTCAATACCTTACAAATAAAGCACTTCATCAAACTGATGCAAAAATCAAATAAAAACAGTTTTCCCGTAAAGTATTCCTGCTTTATATCAATTCTGTGATCTCTTCTGTAGTAAAATTGTTAAAAAGAAAAAGTATTTCTGCTCATTGCCCACAGTGTACAAATGCAACCAGAGAAAAGGATAGATACCGCAGCATTAGTGAAATGCAAAAAATTCAGTTGCACAAATTCAAATTGTCTCACACTATACAGTATATTGTCATAAAGCCCAAACCTTTTAATTTAATTTTTCACAGCAAACATTTTGACTTGTCATTGTAGGAGAAGGTGTTGCTCATAACATTAACAACAGCTCCGTTCTATTCAAGTGTCCCAGTAAGTCATGACAGTGTGACAGTGAGCCAGCATGCACATTACCAGGACCCTGAAACTGAAGCAGCTAAATGGAATTCAGCCATCATTAATTTCTTACTGTGGCATGTCAACATGTCTTCTGTGAAAAAGGCCTTTTTATAAACAGGATTGTTGATTATGTTGTAACATATGTAGAAAAATAAACATACAAAACCACATTTGAATACCAAATCTGAGAACCACATGTTTGACATAACCAGCGTTTTCAAGGTCACTGATTTAGATTATTTTCCCTTTGTGTTGCTCACTGTAGTTGTCCAAATTTAAATCAGGCTCCTAACTAAGATTCATATAGTATGAACTGCTGTAGATTAACGAGTCTGGAGCGTATTTACTTGGAGCAGCAGATTTTATTTGTATATTTCAGATCTACTGTGCTGAGAGGAAGAGGTGCTGGCACAGCGCTTTGGGTGATGCCCTTTAATGTGCTCTATCTTATCAGCCCAGCATCGCCCCTATTCAAACCAGTGTGATTGAGCAGTGTGATGTTGTTTGGGTCTTACATTGGGAATAGTTTATAGAGGCACCGTCTCTAATTTGTGAAGTGAGGTATTATAGAGGAGACAATTAGACCGAGGTTCGATTGGCGTATAGAGGCTTGGATGCTGACAGTCAAGAGAAGGCTTTCAAATGTCATACCAATTAATCTATCCAGCCATCAAACAATATTCTGGAAACAAAGTCAGGGGGGGCGATCAATCCGCATCACTTTTCTCCTCACCGGGTTATGGGAAAATTGATTTGTCAAACAAAGCATTTTGGAAGCAGTGCATGGACTTGTTCGGGATCCATTAGCCTCCATTGAGCATTTTGTTTAACATAGGATTTTCATCACAGAGAAAATGCAGTGTCCTCAATACTGTGAGCTACAACTTTACGATTTCTGATTTCTTTGTTCCTGCTTAGAAAGCTTTAGAAAGTGCTGATGAAGATTGAAACGGGCTAACTTCTAAATGCATTTGAAAATATTTGGCTATTGTTTTTTCTCAGATATTAACCAAAATTATGAAGAAACACTTCAAATGCCATTGCTATGAATAGACCACACAAATGAACAGTATAACAATCAGTCCCCTTTCATCCAAAAAGCATCAGGCATTAGTCCCCAGTATCAGTATTATTGTACACTATGGGGCTATCCTGCCATCCTATACAGCGTGGCTGCCCTAAGCTGTATCATGAATTCCCTGTGCAGTGTATTGTTCTAAAACACAACTGTATCACATTGTGCCCGTCATGCTGTTTTAGAGGGGAGAGAGCTTCCTCTATGGGATTTCTCCCAGCCCCATCCCCTGATAATGTATCTCTCCCTAAAGGCTAGGCCTCCGTGACCTTGTCTTATTCATCGAGGGCGTCTTAAGCGAAAGAACTGAATCCTGAATGGGCCATTTCCCCTCTTTTAACACCCCTTTAATGTCATCAGTGAAATATGAAGTCATTAGGCGATATTAAAACACTGCTGACAAACTAATTAACGGGAGACATTAAACAGGATGGGCTTGATTAATCCGCTTTAACGATTCTTTTTAAGTGGTTCTGGTCAAAATTAATACAGATTTACTGGTGATCTTAAGAAAAAAAATACTCTTATGTGTATCAGACCTCAAGGGCAACCTAAAGTCACTGGTCTTTTACCCCCCACTGCTCTCCCTCCCACCCTACCCTCTTTGTTGCTAAACACAGTCTGAACTCACACAGTTGGTCCCTGAGTCTCTGACAACAAACTACTGTAAACTGTATGGACACGCATGCTGTAGACCTATCCTAAAATATTTTCCAGGCTATTTTGATTAATTGTTTCATATGGAATCTATTGTAATCATAGTAGTTACATATATTATTGTTGTTGATTTAAATCATGTTATATTACTTCAATTAGCAGCCTGACAAATTTCCAATGTTCCAATAATGTTTTTAGAGCTGAAAATGAGTTGTAATGAATAACTTTGAATGAATTATTAAATTATTTTTATTATTATTATGATTAATATTACTAGCCTACTGTTGTTGTTGTTTCATGTGAGGCGCAGACAGTTACTAATTATTTATTTATTTGTTTATTTATTTATTTTTACAGACAATGGTTCCTTGCTGGGTAGAAATGTCTTTGTAAATGTCTCCCTCTTGTGGTAAAAGCACGGATCCAGGGTCAGCTGCTCGGCATTATATAGTTGCTGTCGGCAGCCGTGAAAAACACAAGAGAACATCCAGAGTAGTCAGTAATCACCTCTAACCACGTTTTGACAAAACTGTTTTGTGTGTTGCATTTTCACATTATATATTTACATTTTATTCTGTCTTCTGGTATGCATGCTTTTGGTGAGTTTAGTGCAAATAAATGTTGTTGTTATTATTATAATATATCAATTGGTAGCTTACAGTTTCGGACCTGAGACCTTTATTTTGTAACGCTTTATTGGACAACGATCGAGCTTTGGAAATTTGGAGAAAACATGAATATCAAAGGGAAATGATGCTTCTAGTGCTCCTAGGCTGATGATGATGATGATGATAATAATAATAATAATAAATAGCTAACAAGTTTTCCTCAAAAAACTCTATGTATCGAAATAAATCAAAATTTTAAAAATGTATAAATAAAGGCAAATGAATTTAAAACAGTAAACATGGGTATTATTTTTTTGAAAAACAGCTTTTGTGAATAAAAGTTTTTGATTATAACATTTATTTTTATATTTCATAACATAAACATCCATGCTTAAATCATAACATTTGCAGCGCTAACGGAAGCGGTCACCTGATGACGTTTTATGTTTCCGTCATCAGTGCGTGCCAGTTGCACTACAGCACATCTCTTTCGCATTCAACACCACCGTTACTAATTTCACACGGATAAACGTGTACATTAGTTTATCTAGCGGATAACTGTTTCTTACTACATATGTGGTATTTATAATCTTTGTTTCATGCGTCCTGGCTGAGTCGGGAAATGAAAATGTAACTTAGCTGTCGATTATATACAAGGTAGGTCAGCGTTAGCTTTTTTAGCCGCTTAGGCCCGACTGTGTGTGAGCACAAAGGCCGTGTAGACGGCCTCGCTTTTTTAATAATGTATCCCTCCTGGGGAAATTTTGGTGGACCCCAGTCGCAAAATTATGGAGGGCCTGGGACCCGTAACGTTAAGCAGCCTGGTGGCGGCCACGCCGCCCCGACAGCGGGGTTTGCCGGTTTCGATGCCCAATCCAGCGGCTCTCTGTTCTCCAGTTTACAGGAGCAACACCTCCAACAGATGCAGCAGCTGCAGATGCTGCATCAGAAACAGCTCCAGTCTGTGTTACAACACGGTAACAATGCTAATGCGTACGGTGGTGGACACCCGGGTGGGCATTCAGGGCCATCGTGGCATTCAGAAGGATCAGGACATTCAGACAGCGGTGCTGGAGCTCAGTCGTACTATAAACAAGACGAGACTCCTGCTCAGCAGGGTCACCCACAGCCTCCTCCGCCGCCACCTCAACCGCAATCCAACGAGTCCCAACCGGTTCCTCCCCCTCCAGAGCCCCCGTCATTAAAGCCACCGGAGAACAATGGTGCACCCAAAGCCAAAGAGGCCAACAACAAACATTCATCCACTACAGAAGACGACAAATCCTTACATTTGCAGGTAATGTCTTGAATCTGTTTGTGTTGACATGTTTTGGTGCTACATGACATCACTTTGATCATTTTGATCAACATTTGCAGGCTCTTTGCTCTACCTGCAGCCAGAACGTACAGTCAAAGAACACCTTATCTGCCCTTTTTATTGATGTTACTAGAAGTTACCCACGCTGTCTGTAAGTGTTCGTGCCATTAGCCATTAAATGTGTTTACTGTTTTATGTTTGGTGGCAGGACATTTCATTCTTGTGCAAACTAATGCAAACAAATATTGCAAGCAAGCATCACACCGCGCATGTCAAATGTGGAAGGGAAGTGGGGAAACAAATGTGTTGAAAATCATGCAGATGATGAAGACATCGAAGGGTATAGAATTAAATGGTTTGTGGTATTAATCACAGGCAGACTGAACAAGTACAGCTAGTAAAATATTTTGTGTTCAGAACTACCATAACTCATACACTGGCACTCAAACACATGATCACTGGCAGTGGGAACTAGGGATGTCTCACACGTTTCCACAGGAAATGTCCAATAAGTTATTTTTTGTAATGTATTGATATCAGCTGATTTATATGCCATATCAAAAAATACATATTGATTGGACTTGGTGACTGTAGTTTCAGTATGAACCTAATCAGGATTAGGTTTTAAAAGCATTCACTGGGACATGCCCAAGTTTTGTTCCTTCTGATCAAAGACTACCAGCAGATGATTTCAAAATCAAAGAGCAGATAATAATAAATGAAAGTATGCAGTCTTTGGTTGGATGAAAAAATGTGGATATTCTTGGCCTCCACAACACACATTTTGAGAGCTGTGCCTTGACGGTCCAGTTCGTTGTGCAAGAAACCAGACAATCAAGTCTAAAATCTGGGATGTCGATCAATTTTACAGCCTGAGGTTACGTGACTGATAATGAAATAGTCTTTATTACTTTCTAATACATTTCAGCTTGTTTACAAATTTTAACTATTTTTGTTTAGACTTAATACAACATAGAACACCAATACATAAAGAACAAGCTACTCTAAGTAGTGAGAGAAAATATTAATAATTTAATTCAGCAGTATAGCCATCATTTAATAGTTTAATAGATTTGCACAATATTTGTGCATGATGTGAATTTTGCCCCAATTGGGTTTACTATATTTTTTATATGTTTTCAAAAAAGGTAAAAGCATTTTATTACTGAACGCTTTTAAGGTACACTCCAAGGATTCATGGTTTAAATTAAAATAAATGTGAAGCTATTGTTTGTTTCAAGCCATTGACATAATCAGGGTACGACATTAACCACCAAATACTCCATGTAGGTGGCCCCTTGTGGCCACCAGGTTTTATCCCTACACTTCGAGCCTTCGCTAATGCAACGTTACAGTTCCACAAACATCCCCATTCCTTCGCACCTTTTAGTTCAACATTCTATCATTCTATCTGCACAAGGAAGCGAGACTGTGAACTAAGAGACTGTGAGAGAATATATGTACTATATGTTTATGAATTATTATTCTGTTAATGTGTTTTCATTTATTGAAGTCACAGTTTAGGAAAGCTGTGTTAAGTTGCATTAAATTGCCTTTTCTGGATTGTTTTTAAGTTTACATTTCGGCCACCAAAAGTGTACTTTGTGCCCTGATAATATTTGAAAATGTATTCCTATGACAGTTGTCACATTGAGCAAGGAATGGGCAGGTAATACCTGGGCAGGTTATACCTGGAAAGCAAGATTCCACAAACACTTGCAGTGTGAAAGTGAGAACAGATATTTGTAACTAACAGGTTTCAGCATGTGTCCTATGTCAGGTTTTGTAAAGGTGTCAAAATGTTTGCGTTTTACTAATGAATCTTTTCACCTCTGCAAGTTACTGAGCTAAGTGTATGAAGTAAATAAAGAGAACAAGATTCCTTGTGGTATTTGTCTGACAGATGTCCTTGTAATTGTTTCACCCAGGAACAACAACAACTTTGGTACAAACAACATCTTCAAAATCTACAGAAGTTAAAGCAAGACAAAGCCAAACAGAACCAGAAAGAGGGTGATTGTCTTGTGCCGCCACCACCCCTGGGTCAAGGGCTTCCTCCTCCTCCTCCATCAGAACCACCGAAAGGCACACCTCCTCCACCCCCTCCAAACGAGGAGCCACCAGTACCCCCTCCACCTCCTGAGGAGGTAAGAGTAAGTATTCCTAAAATATTACAGAGGTGTTTTTGGAAGAATTCAACCTCGAATTCGAACTCCACAGATTTTACACATCAAAGTCTGTTTACAGGTCTTATGAAGCCCTTTGAGCTGTGTGAAATCTGTTCAGTTGCCTCAAGTAAATTGTCCGACCGAACTGTTGGCAATTAAGTTGTGTTGTGGGTAATGTAGGCGCCATGTTTTGACAGGGAAGAAGAAAGCATGTAATAAAAAAGACAATATCTCTGGTTGTGCTGCAAAGATTTTTCATCTTTTTTTTAACTGACCATCGTGAGTCTGACAATATTATCGGGGTGCAATGCTAAATCCCAGATTTAGCCACTGAAATCTTAAATCATTTGATGAACCAAAGAATAATACAAAGGGACTGAAAGCGTATTACTTTCTTACTTAGTGGTAAAGTTAGTAGTGAAGTAGTAAAGCTGAGCCCTTTTTTGTATCTATGAGGAAAACGGTAACTAATTTCAGGTTTTCCAAAATGTAGGCACATAAGCTACTTTTTTCTTTCATCAATTTTGAAATGTTTTGTACATACTGCTTATGAATTCAATATTGGTGTATACTCAAAGGCTGTATGACAGGTTTGTGACAAAGATATTCTGCATTGGGCATTGATTGCTGTAGTGAGCGATTTAAATTTTATCAGAAAATTCAACACTTTTGTTTACTGTTTCAACACACTGTCAACAGCAACTGGGTAGCAATGTCATGTGATTAGTTGGGCTTTTTAGTTGTGGGCTAGGGATGCATTTTGTCTGTTTGACTGTTGTGATACCATTTCTTAACTCAACACTTTAAGAACATTATATTATACATTACATTATATTAATGCTATATAACTATACTATTGTATAATTCATTTGTCATTTATCATGGCTGTACCTCTACTGGCACTGATTCATTAGGGAATGATAACGTACATGTGCATTTGAACCATTCAGTTCAGCATAGATTGGGGAAAATTACTTCCATTTAAGTTTAGAATTTACAGAAGCCTAACTCACAACATGTTTTTTTGCAATGAAATAAATGACACCATGTTAATAATTCTGTTACTGTTTATTGCTTTTTTAAATGGCATGTATAGCTCTTTTGCTATTTGTAAGTGCCTTCAAGACCACACCAAATCCAGTTTTGAACTGAGTATACCAGAGATATTAGGTTATTACTGGATCTAAACATTTTTTATATTGTTTGCATGAATTTACAGAGGGAAAATGTAGGAAAATCACCTAAATTTACAGACACAGTAAGTCCCACTACCTACTTTCCCCATCATCACCATGCCCATAGATATTTATCCCCAATTATTGTGATATGTGTTCTGACATATCATGAATATGTGACATTCATAGGACTCACATTCATCTTTCCCCTTGTAATGGTGATAATGATTATAATAACGACTCCCCATTTATTTTAATTGTCCCACATTTCAAGTGTAAGTTAAAGAAGTGAAAGCAATGCACTTGTATACATATTTTTACCCCCCTCTTGCTTGTCTATTGGACTGGGAATCGTTTGAAATTTCTTCAGTATCAGTGCCAATATTATACCCGAGTTTTGGAATCTGAAATAACTTGTGTAGACACCTTGCTTTGCTGATACATTTAATGAATACATTTATCTGGAATGTTTTTACAAAGTAAGCCGATTTTTTTTTTAATGCCTCAGTGTCTAATGAGAATACATGATCATACCGTAATTTTGTGCCAGCTTTCTGTGCTTGACAGTTAGGGATATTTGGTGCCATGAAAACAATGTGAGCACTACTCAAAAATTATTGAGGTTTGATGCCCAGACCTGTTGGACCAAAGTTACACATTGAATGGTTGTGTAATATGTTCTCAGTAGTGCCTTGCCTCCATCTAAAAACAATTGTCATCCCATCCATTACAAACTACCCTCAGTTATGTCAAAAAATATTCTTTGTGAGTTACAAAGATGTGCTTTGCTCCAATCTTGCCTTGTTTATTTTCAAAGCCCAAGATCCCACAAAATCCAGAGGAGACTGCCCGTCTCCAGCAGTTACAGGCTGCAGCAGCGCAGTGGCAACAGGTGCAGCAGCAGAGAGCAGGCTTACAATACCAGGCTCTCATGCAACAACATGAAAAGCTTCAGCAGATCCTGGAACAATACCAACAGCTGATTCAGCAACCTGCAAACCTACAGGTAGGCAAATGGTAGTTGTTGTTTTTTGACAGCTACTATCTGGCCTGGACAGAAAATGAAAGGTGATAAGAAAGCATAGTATTTTTAGTGGATACAAAAGAAGGTATAAGACTGTGTAGGAGCTGCAACCCCAGCAGCATCTTGGAGGCCCATAAGTTTTCATCTTTACAAGTAATGTCTCAGTGATGTCTTTGTTTTACATGTAACCTATGTGATACTTCAACCAAAAATAAAGAGCATCTTTCCATGTCCTTTGTTGCAGTCAATGTCTGCTGAAATGCAGCTTAGGCACTATCAAATGCAACAGCAGAAGTTCACTCCTTTGTTCCAAGACTGGGATCGCTCCTTCGTCCTGTGGCATGAGCAGTTCCAGACCTATCCCCACAAAGACCAACTGCAGGACTATGAGCACCAATGGAAGCAGTGGCAGGAGCAGATGAATGCCACCAATGCCCACCTTCAAGAAAGGGTGGCTACTCTCTTTGCCATGGTGCCGTTCGCCTCAAGCCAGTATAGTAGTGGGATGATGGGACAGTATGGCCAGTACCCTGGAGAAGACATACAAATGCAGCAACAGTCAGTAAAACCGGGTATGCAGCATTCCCCAGTTGCTGTTGGTCCCAGTTCTCAAAGTCCACTGCCTGCTGGCTTTGGGCCACATTCAGAATCACCTGCTGGACCCCCTGTGAGAGGAGGTGGCCCTGCTGGCATAGTCAGACCCCCAGGTCCCCCCACCGTTCAGCCACCAAGCTTCAACAGCATTAGAGGTCCACGGTCAGTAGGGATTGTTTTGTACTACTGTGATTTTTTTCTTCAATAAAGAAATTGTTTGGGTTTTCATAAGAAAAATGTTTCATAAAATCATTTGAGAGTATTTGAATTCAGGTGGTCTATTGAAATTGCATTACAGTACCTCATGCTTACCGTGAATATGTATTGTTTGATATTGTTATGCTGTCACTGAGAGTCTCTAAAAGAAAGCTTATCTTATGTTTTCTTACAATTTCAGTTGTCCTGCTGGTCCCAGTGGAAACAACCCTAGATTTGACCAGCCACAGCAGCGCTTTGATGGTCCCCCGAGGTTCGACCAACCACAGCAGCGCTTTGATGGTCCCCCAAGGTTCGACCAACCACGGCAGCGCTTTGATGGCCCCCCGAGATTCGACCAACCACGGCAGCGCTTTGATGGCCCCCCGAGGTTCGACCAACCACAGCAGCGCTTTGATGGCCCCCCTCGATTTGACCAACCAAGGCACCGCTTTGATGCTCCCCCCAGATTTGACCAACCAAGGCAGCGCTTTGAAGGGCCCCCCAGATTTGACCAACCTCGATTTGGGCAGCAGCCTAGGTTTGAACAGCCCCCAAGACACCATGGCCCCCCGCCTCGTTTTGAACGGCCGCCTGTGCCCCAGCAAATCCAACAGCAAGGTCCCCAACCTAAAGCAGAACCAGCCATTCAGCAGCCTGCCAGTATGGATTCCAAAACTCCAGGAAAATCAGCTGGACAGCCACAGTCTAAAAAAGAAAAAAGTGAATCTGAACCAGATAAGGTCAAAGCTGAAGACATGACAGATGACAACTTGCTCGGGAATGAGGGCTTCTTTGTCCAAAATGACCCCATTCCTCAGACATTACAAACAAACACAAAGCCTGAGGAACCTGATGACAATAATGCTTCTAACAATAGTGAAAAACCCAAACCTGTTAACAGCAAGCCTTCTGTAACTGCTCCTTCTACTGTAGCATCAAAAAATACTGCTGCACAAAATCCCCTCAAACCAGATGGACCACTGACAAACAGCAAACCCCCACTGGTTCCAAAGCCCCCTGGAATCCAACAGGAGCCACAAGCTTCTGGCCAAATGCAGTCAAGACCAGATCCTCCAAGGCCTCCCACTGTTAGAGGACAAGGCCAGCCCCCAGTACCTGTCCAAGTCCATGGACGAGGACGTGGGCAGAGGGGCTGTGGAGAGTTTAGGGGACCAAACACTGTACCTCTTGGGGAGAAGATGGGAGAAATGTCTTATGACTACATGCCACCTGAAGAAGACTTGGGTATGCCAGAAGAGCAGGAAGAGTATCACTGGCGAGATCCTTCATACGATGATTGTGGTGATGGGGAATCGGAGGTGCCCCCTGAAGAAATGTGGATGCCAGAGGAACATCACTTCTCAACAGAGGAAGAGTATTATGAAGAGCCAATAGGAGGACCCCCTATGGGGAGAGGAGGGCCCCCAATGATGAGAGGAGGGCCCCCTATGGGAAGAGGAGGCCCACCCATGGGCAGAGGTGGTCCTCCTATGGGCAGAGGTGGTCCGCTTATGGGCAGAGGTGGTCCGCTTATGGGTAGAGGAGGTCCACCTATGGGTAGAGGGGGCCCACCTTTGGGTAGAGGGGGCCCCCTTATGGGAAGAGGAGGGCCCCCTATGGGAAGAGGAGGGCCACTCATGGGGAGAGGAGGGCCGCCCATGGGGAGAGGAGGGCCGCCCATGGGGAGAGGAGGACCGCCCATGGGGAGAGGAGGACCGCCCATGGGGAGAGGAGAGCCAATGGACAGGCAATGGGATGAACCTGAGTCAGCGGAGTACTCAGAAGAAGTGAACCCTTACTGGGGAGAAAGGAGACCTCCAATGAGAGGCATGAGACCCCCATTTCCACCTGGTCGGGGGCGTCCCCCACGTGGTCATCCTGGTTTCATGCACCAAGGACCGGGACGCCCCCCTCACCCAGCACATGGGCCAATGGATCATGAGCCATTAGGCCATGAAATGGACACTGATGATACCGAAATGGATCCAGCAAGGCACCCCATGTACCATGGGCATGACCCTCATAACCATCCGATGCGTCCTGATGTAGGAAGAGGCAGGCGTCGTGTGCCACCACCACTTCACGAAATGATGGATCCTATGGAGGAACCATTGTACAATGAAGGAATGGAGAGAGAATTAGGGTGGCAACCGCCACATGGCAGAGGCCCTCCTCTGCCTCCACATGAGATAATAGATACGGGAGGAATGAGGAGGAGACCTATGGGTCGAGGAATGGCTAGAGGCATGTGGCGGCCAGGTCAAACACATGACGAATATGAAGAGAGAGATAATGAGGGTTACGTCGAGGATTATGGTCATGGGGAAGATGGGTATCGCTGGCGGCCACCGCAGGACTATCCTCCTGGTGACTATCGGCATGAGGCCAAGTATTATGAGTCTGAATGGGACAGAGACCGTGCTCCTCCTGAGAGGGACTATCCCCCCCGCATGCCACCACCAGAGCCCTACAGAGATGGCCATTGGCTAGAGGAAAGAGAACGAGAAAGAGGTCACCCATATCCTTATGATGAGCATGACAGGGGAAGAGGAGAACTTAGAATTCGTGAATACAGGGATGAGCCACCGTACCGGCAGGAAGAGCCACCATACCCACCACCTTCAGAATGGGATAGGTCTTCAAGACTTCCACCACCACCAGAGAGAGGGTATTCTGCTGACTATGAGGATCGCAGAGCTCGCTATGAAGAGCACAGGGAAGAGCCTGTTGTGGATAGACCTCCACCTTTACCTCCTGCTGCTCCTGTCACAAATTTGCCAGAGAGCTCAGTTGATCCGGCAACACAAGGAACAAGCGGAGCAAATGTACTTGCTCTCTCCCAACGCCAGCATGAGATCATCTTGAAAGCTGCTCAAGAGCTTAAACTTATAAGGTAATTTATAGACCTTCATCATTGATTAATACCTTATGCTAGGTTCACACAAATTACATTCTGACTTATCTATAGTGGAAACTAGCCATGCAGATTGCAGTGTTGTTATTGTTTGCCTAGGTTTTGAAATAGCCACCTCTGAGATTTCTGCCACCACCCAAAAACTGTGGAGGTGAATGGAATATTATTTGTGGTGCTCTCTAGTTCTGCTCTGTGTCATTTCGCTAGTATATTACCCACTTCACTTTATGGTCAAATGGATTTTGGGTCTACAGGGAATTGCAGGAGGGGAAGACACCTGGTACTGAACCTCATCCTGCACCAACTGACATCCTGCCTGAGCTTCCTGCTGGTCTTCTCGGTTTGGAGATCCCACCAGAAGTCAGGAATGTTCTGAAGGTAATTTATGTTCACTAGCACTTAGCTATTTTAGCCCCATTAGTAAGAGTGCATTGCTGTATTAATGATCATTAGTTATGCAAGTTGGTGGCAAGTGGCATGTAAGGAGCAGCATGTAAAATCACGAGCAGACACTAGGCAGACTTTTAGACTTTTTATTCTGTATGTATTTTTACAAATTCAGTTTAATCATATTTGTACTTTTCCATTTTGTATTTAACTGTTAAATCTCTGTCATATCAAATCTGTTGTCCTTAGGGCATGACTGCAGCTTCACAGACATCTGTAACTGAACCTGTGTCTTGGGATACCAAGCCTGCTGCCACTGATTACCAGCCACCTCTCACTGCTGCACCCACACTTCCAGTGATTCCAAAGACTGTGGATTATGGGCATGGGCATGGTATGAGCAACAGCGATGGACACATTTGATTATTTTTACAGATGAAACAGGTTAAGTTTCAGGACTTTGTTGGTGACATTAACACTCAATGTTTCAGAGCCTGGAGCCACCGTTGAGCGGATCTCTTATGGTGAAAGAATTGTGTTGAGGCCTGACCCAGTGCAATCAGACAGGGGCTATGAAAAAGGTGAGTTTCAGTACTGTAAAGCTTATCTTTCTCTTTTTACTCAAATAGAGCTTGCTTTTTCAACATTCTAACCATTGTTCATTGATGAACTATTTCATTCTCCTAGAACCTCTTGGTCCCAGAGATCTTTACAGCAGAGACCCATATTATGAAAGACGATCAGACCCTTACATGGACCGCCGGGATTACAGTAGAGAGAGGGAATTATACAGAGAAAAGCCTCCACTTGAATATGAAAGAGAAAGATTTGAGAGGGAGCGCTATCCCCCAAGAGAGAGAGATGACAGGTAACATGCTTCCTCAGGGTCTCTGACACCCTCTTTTTCCTACTGTGGGGAAGTGTGCTGCTTCCGTCCATGTGTAATATTCTTTTCTATTTGTCTGTTTTTGATTCAAGCACACAGTCAGTGGTTGAAGAAAGGTACTTCATCACATTGTGTCATACATTGTGATTAGTCATCAATGTGTGCCAGTTTGAAATAAGAAATTCTGTTGACGAAATGAAACCTAATAATGCTCCTCCTCTGTGTAGATCTCCATTGGCACCTCCTTTACGCTCAGGATACAGGGAGAGAGACCGGGAACTTCGAGAGAGGGAGCGAAGTGACAGTCGTGATCGAGATGAACATTACGGAAGGCCTGGCTACGATAGACCTCCATACGAGCGCTCTGGACTCGACCGCAGTGGGCCTGAGCGTTACGGCCATAGCTCCTCACCTTACGGTAGGTTCTGTTAACAGACGTTTATTCGCATACTTCAGCTGTGTTTGGTAGAATTAAACTGAAACTCAAGTTTATTTCTCAGTTACTAAAATGAGCTTCATTGCATGATGAGGATATTGCTGAAAACAACAACCAGTAAAGTAAATGTATAATAGGGAAATACTTAAAAATAATATCATACAGTGGACAGGAGAAGTTACCCAGAGGACCGAGGGCCTCCCACTGCACCACCCCTCCCACCTCCACCTCAGCCACCCCCACGAGTCGAGAGGAAGCCAGAAATCAAGAATATCGACGATATCCTCAAACCACCTGGCAGATTATCTCGGCCTGAAAGGGTACTAATTACTGCTGCAGTGTTTCTTGATGTAACAATATCACGTTGTCAGTTGTATAATATTGCGTACTCATTTAAGTGATATATTTTAACAGATTGTCATCATAATGAGAGGGCTTCCAGGAAGTGGAAAAAGCCATGTTGCAAAGCTCATACGGGTGAGTTGAGTCATACCAGCAAATCATGGTGTAATGTAATTATAATGTAACTGTAACAGCAATATACAACAACAAGAGTACTCATAGAGCCTGTTTAATATGGCCTTCCCACAAAGATGTAACAAAGCATTATTGCCTTTTGTAACAAAGCAAACAGAAGTATGAAAACTTTGCTTTTTAATCTCGTTGACATTATTAAGGATAAGGAAGTCGATTGTGGAGGTGCACCTCCAAGAGTTCTTGTTTTGGACGATTATTTCATGACGGAGGTTGAGAAAGTTGAGAAAGACCCAGACACAGGCAAAAGGGTCAAAACAAAGGTGAGTCTGACATGCAACACTAACAAAGTGGTGCTAAAATATACAGTTGTAAATCAAATTCAGCATCAGTGAGCAGCATCAACTGGCAGATGTATTACAGTTATTATTGTAAACATTATATATTGTGTAATACAAAAAAATATGTCTTGCAGGTTCTTGAGTATGAGTATGAGCCAGAGATGGAGGATACCTACCGGAGCAGCATGCTTAAAACATTTAAGAAAACTCTGGATGACGGTTTTTTCCCCTTCATCATTTTAGACACTATTAATGACAGGGTTAAACATTTTGATCAGTTCTGGAGTGCAGCCAAAACGAAAGGCTTTGAGGTGAGTTGTGTTCATGAATCAGTCCAAAAAGCAAATGTCTCCCATCAGCCCTCTGCTAAAGAGGTTTTTCTTTTTTTTTTACTTCCAGGTGTACCTGGCTGAAATCACTACAGACACTCAGACTTGTTCAAAGAGAAATGTCCATGGGCGCACGCTGAAAGATATAATGAAGGTCTGTAAGATCAGTTAGCTCTCATGTTGATTTGTAGTAAGAGTAATATCTACTAAAGCTCATACATATAGCATACACTTCTTAATGGAGCCTTCTATACACAGATGTCCAACAACTGGGAGCCTTCACCGCGTCATATGGTGCGCTTGGATGTCCGGTCCCTGCTTCAGGATGCTGCTATAGAGGAGGTGAGGTCTTCAACACATGACGGTTCTCATAATGTTATAGTCTTTTATCAGTGACTGAGCTAAACTAACATGTGCTTGTGTTATTAGGTTGAAATGGAAGACTTCAATCCTGATGACGAGCCTAAGGAACCCAAGAGAGAGGAGGAAGAAGAGGGTGATCTGGTAGGACATGAAAAGCTTAAATTTGTAGCCACATAGTTTTCAGATTCATTTCCACCTATTTGTATTCCCATCTACCACATAAGGTTTATCCAGTAACTTATTATTAGCCATTAGTCTTTCGATCATTTTGTTTTATTGACCAGGTTATAAAATCGACAAAATAGGTGAAATTCATGGAAAGTCATAGGTTGATTTGTTCTAATCTATTTTATGTAGTTAAATGTTTATGTAGTTATTATCAGGTTTACACGGAAGACCAGAGCAGAACAGAGAGAACATAGGGGAGCAAGACAGAGAAAGTCAAAATACTGTTGCGAATCCGTCCTAAAATACACAACAGTCCATTAACTAAAGGAGCAGCTGCAATGGTTCCTGCTTAGATTTCTTTTTGTTTTCTGAGCATTTGCTCAGATTTCATTGTTAGATTCAATTTGAAATCATTTTCATCTTCACATCAAGTTTTAAAATTCATATGGTTGCTAAAGTACTACCATCAGGAAAGGTTTACTAGTCTGCATCATTGTGGATGAGACTGGACTACTCTGCTAAGCTCAGGCTTTCTGTCATGTTAAGGCACATTTTTATCAAAAGACAGAAATTAAAACAAAATGAAAGATTTTAATCAAAAAATCTGGATTGAAAAAAAACAAATCTGTTTTAAAATGTCTTGTGCGAAACGTTCTTATACATAATTACTTGCTCATTAATTTTAATAAATGAAAACACCACAAAGACTAAAATTCTGAGAATTCAAGAGAAATAAATGAATGACATTTATATATATGCCAGATTAATTTTAGAAAGTAAAATGCCTAAAGGTGTAATAAGGGTAAATATTGCCTTTGATATGAAGGAAAATGTTTACAGTAGCATTTATAATCAGATACTAATAGAATTACTTATTCAGCTCTAATTATTTTATACAACTATTCTGGTGAAATTCGAACAATCTATAGAAAAGTTAGAATGTTTAAATTAACTGTGATGTTGTTGATATAATCAGAGTGACGGACTTCCTAATATCCACTAGGTTGCAGTGAAAGATTCTCCTCAGTTATGCCAACATTTTCATGAAACCTTTAAAGCTGTAGCACTTATGGCTTAGTAACAGATTTTAAAATTTAAATGCTTCCTATGGTTCCATCTTCAGGGGGATTGTCCCCATATGGAGTATACAAGGCTTGGAACCAAACTGGACTGCTGGGCAAAATTTCATGAATTTGTGATCATGAAAAAGTCTTTTTCATTAAAAGAAAGAAAGAAAGGGAAAAACCCAGCAGAAACAATAAGCCACCAGCTTTGGGTGCACAGTTGCCTAATAATCAAACGCCTAACAACAAATCTGCTTCCCCTTAAAATGGCAATAATTTATATTTTAATAATAATAATGTATCGAATGACAATGGAAAATTATGTGAAAAGGATCACTCGTAGTGATGGATCTACAGAGACCCGAATCTGTAGCTCCCCTCGGCTTTACAGCCATCCGACCTGCAACTTTATTGTTTTGGTATACTCATCATATTTTTCTTTTTTGTGTGTGTGTGTGTCCGTGTCCCAACAAATGTTTTAAACAGACAACCAATTCTTTAAATTTGACAATTTCTCACTGGCTTTTCTATGCAGAGGGCACAGAGGTTATTGAAGCAGTCTTATTAATTAAGCTGTAGGTGTCATTGGTAGAAATGACTCTTGATACACCAGTCTAATGTCCTTTTAAATGAAAGTGCAAATTAAATGCATAAATAATAGGAATGGTTTCCCCACATGACATTATAAAATAATTGCCTATCCATCCCTCAATTACAGTGGGCAATGACTCCTCTAAAACAGTCAATCTGGAACTGCTGCATGCAAAAAATATCTTATAATAAAAAACTTAAGGTAAAAATGCAAATGCATTTATTCTGTCTCTGGACAGAAAAAGATAAATATTTCTTAAACTAAAATGTTCATAATACCTTTTTAACCATTTTTAAGGGTTGAAAGATATGAAATATTATTTTTACATTTCTTCCAAAAAATACTGTTGTTTTTTAAATGTATTTTATTACTGTGTTTTATAGTAATTTATTGATGTACTTTAGCATCTTGAAAAAGTTTCATGTATGAAAATAGTTTGCAGTATTTTTTTTTATATTCTTTAATTTTATTTACTTTAGTATAATGCAAACATGAGAACCTTATTAACTTAACTGATTTAATACACAGCGTTAAACATAGCCTTTGTTCCTTATACCAAAATACCACTCAAAAAATAGATTTTTTACATGCTTTTGCTCTTTATAGTTTACATTAGTGTTGAGAAATATGAAAGACAAGAGATTCATCCCGTTAAGGTTCCAGCGGTGCCTCATGGCACCATAAATCTGTTAATATGGTACAGCAGCATAATATCCACTGGCACATGAAAATTCTCCAGTAACATGAGACATTTCTTTGCTTTGTAGACCATTCTTTCTTGAAAATCAGATACTCAAGCTCTGCACTGACTGTGCAATTTCATGTCTGTCATGTTTATTATATGCCTTATTATTTATAAACCGTGCCCACTTTCTTTAAACATGACCACATTTCATAAGATGACTTTGACATGACTGTAGTGTGTGTGTGTGTGTGTAAACAAAATGATATAAAAAATCCACTGTGAATTTTTAGATATAATTTTCTTTAATCTGTGGTACCCATAGCGGGTAGAACTAAGTGCACTCTTGTAGATATGTTCAATGAACACTCATTCAGTATGTACAGAAAGTGTCCAGTGTATTAGAGGAACCAGCAGTGACATAGTCAGTTTACTGTTGGTTATTCTTTGAAATATTGTTTGACACTAATTGCTGCACCATTGAGTCATTGATTTAGCTGAGAAATGCTTTGTGCAAAATTCAAAATAGTGACTGAAATGGTTTAAGATGTGCGCATTAAACTCAGCATTACCTAAGACATCCAGGGGAAACAATGATATTGTTTGTGGGAGCTATGAATGAAAATGTAAAGATGCTTTGATCATTGCTACAATCAGCCAGTTAAGATCTGCAGTTCCACACAGCGCTTGCGTGTCATCTCCCAATGCTCCTTTTCATTTTGATTGTTTTAGCAGTCAAAGTCTGAAGCCACGCCTACACCAAACTGAACTCTACCTGTCTGAACTGCAGGTCTCAAACTGCTGCATTGTGGCCTTGCACTTGAATCACACTGGGTGAGACTTTGAAGTCTGCCAGGTTTGATTGCTGAAGCCGCTACAATTTCTGGTATCCAGATAACTTTTAAATAATAACTAAGATAATGCCTCATGAAGGTTTTCTAGCAACTCCGGAGTTTGAATTCCTAATAATAACACAGCAGTGAGCAATGGACGCAACACAAAATGCAGAGGTCTTGTGGTCTGTTGTCAATGGTCAGGAACAAAAGCAAGCACTGAAACAGAGTCAGGCACCTGGTTAGTTTGTCGTTTCCTTTTGTGCTCATCACTGCCAGGAAGTTAAAGTGTTAAAGCCTCAGAGTCAGATTTAAAATGTTAAACTTTTTCTGGTCATGCTTTCTACTATTGCTCAAAACTGTGTTAACCCATATTTGAAATGCAAGTAGGGACGAGCTCCTAAATTATTTTATAAAAAAATAAACACATAGTAATTGAAACAAATTGCCACGCAGTGGTAATGGACTGTTTTATAAAAAGTTTTGATTTCTTCTTTTGTTGTAAATCTTTCCTGACATCTTCGATAAGCGATTGTGGATGAAATCAAGAAGCATTTACAACAAAAGGAAGTTACAGACATTCGACATGGTGTTTGATGTCTGTAACTTCAAGATGTCATATATATTAGCTTAAACCGTACTTTGATAATGGGTGTGGTGGACATGGGAATGAAGGTAGACAACAAAATATACTGAATACAAATAGTCCTCAAATTTTACTACTACAGACTAAGTGTCTCTGTGTCTGTACTGTAGTTTTTATCAAGCTTTCCCAAAGGCCTATACAGCAAAAGTATACAAAATAAATGTTCCTTGTTTGCAAAAAGAGAACATTTATATTGATGGAAAATAGAACCAGATAAAGAATGACTCATGTCACAACAAAAGAATATAAGATACAATTGAAAGCTTTACTTTAATCTCTCTTTAACTATATCCAGGGCCAGCAGACATGAAACACTTCATCTAATGGGGCCATCTGTGCATGTTTGCTGCCCCCAGGACAAAATAACACCATGGAGTCAACTTTAATAGGAAGATTTCTGCAGTGATCTTCCTTATAGGAAAGGACACGACTTTGTTCAAGCCACTATATGCTGGCTTTAAGCTTATTTACGTTAACTCAAAAAAGCTTCTCTATGGAGCTAAATATAATACTTTTAACATACTGTATATGTAACCTACCGAAATGTGTTTAATCATTAATCAGATGATGATTTTTAAATGTCTTTCTTGAAACAACAGGCTAATGGTGCTGCACCATCTTACTATGCTCTAGCACCATCACCCCACTGTTAATATACAGTATATTTGAGCAATTTTAATTTACCGCACCCCACATCACAGTTAGATGTGGTCCAATATTGTCTGTTGCACCTGTGACCACATCTAAACGGTGACGTAGTGTTGCACAGGAGCGCACTGCGAAGTGCCTTACTGCACAGTGTGTGGACAGAGCATGCACACTGTGGCAGTACAAGCTGGACATCCAACAGGAATGTAGCTATTCTTTATTTAAAAATCTGGGTCTATTTCAGTGAAAGTCTGTAGCGAGGCAGTGTCTTCTGTGTGTATAATCTCTTGGAGTAATCATCACGCTTCAGTTTGTACGTTAAACTCTGGAATCCAGAGCTCCTGAACTTTGATTAAACCTGAGCAGATGCTGCTGGAAGTTGACTTCTAGCAGTGTGTCTTTTATATTCATGTTTCATTCATTAGACTTCCTGTCAGGACTGAGTGGGTATGTACAGACTGTGCTTGATTGACGTCTCTGTGACTCACGAATGCCCCCGCAAAGCTCTGCCCATCTCACACCTGAGCAGAAGTCTAATCAGAAAGAATAATAGATGACAGTTTTTTTAAGTTTTGCACAAATATATATTTTGACCCATGTGGATTGCGCCCTAGAAGTTAGAAATAATAATAAAATAAACACAACACAACAACAAATAAATGTCAGAACTAAAAAATAAATAAATGCATAAATATAAATATATTTTAGAATACATATCTTGCAGAATTAAATGACATTTATCATCATGTCATATATTATTATACTCATTAGTCAGCACCTACCTAATACTCTGTGGTCCCTTCCCCTCTTAAAACTTTGCCCCATTCTTAGCTCAGGTAGCTTGATTTGATTGTTGAGTATTTGGCTTACATCTGGATATTTCAGTTCTTTAAAGCTTGTTAAAACTTTATCCAGAGCTGCTGTCAAAGCAACAACCCGTCTGTGGATAGATGTTTAGATACCAGTGTACCTTGAGAATACATATTTCGGTGTTAGAAAGACACAGGTTTTCACCACAGAGAAGTTAAGAGGAAAAACATCAGGTATGTCGGGACTAAAACTGTCAAAACATCAAAACAAATTTGAACTAAAGTTGACCTAAATGTGTGGTTATTGGACTTATGAAACCAGCAAACAGGGTGTTAAATCATAACATTTTGACAGAGATTGCAGCTATAATCAGCTTTACTCGTTTTATTTCATCACTCGTTGTAGAGGCGCTTTAATTTGTCATGTTACTAAGAGTAAAGCTTTTGGCAGGGTTTCATTTCATAGTTAAACTCGTCAAAATAATTTACCTGTTTTCTTAAATTAACATAATCTCAGCTGGAATTAAAAAGTGCGATCTCTTCAAGTGATGTACTGTACCAGTCACTGGAGCATACAGTCTCCAAGATAACTTCCACCAAGATTAACAAACTATCCTGCAAGGGTTAATTGCACTTATTTTGAATATATTGTAAATTCCTAAAAAATGACATAATTTGGTGCAGTTGACGTCGTGCCTCTCCAATTTTCCATTCAGCTCCAATTAGGTGGTCTTAAGAGTTAATTAATCAGTGTGTCAAAAGAATACAGTAGTCTTTCCTTAATTAGGAACTGACTAGTTCTGATAGTGGACTGTCAGCAATTTGCTGTTAGCTAGCCAGCCAAATAGCATCAGTGTAATTTGACAGCTGAGGATTGGTTAGGGAAAAGTGATGCTGTGTCAGAAAAGCATTCACTGTGTTTTTTGACCATGGGCACTTTCATGTTTAGTTAACTCTTAAATATGTGTGTAAAGGTTTGAGCAGCAGTACTGCAGACTCGACCACAGGAGCATTGTTCTTTGTAATGTAAAATGTGTCGATCACATGATCGTTAGCTCACACAGGCAAACTACATGATTGGAGATTGAACTGCTTGTTTTGCTTATTTATCTTCTAATTTCAGAGCAGACAGAGGTTTGCGTGACAATGTTTTTTTTGTTTTTTTTTTAAGGAAAACACTTTGACACTGAAGTTGTGTTCTCCAAAGCAGAGCACAGCTAAGCCACTATTTTTTTTTTTTTTTGCATGTAGCCAAGAACAAAGGCTTAGTCTGAACACATTAGTTCTTCTCAACTTGCAGGGTCAAAATATTTGCATGCCAGTGTTACATTATATGTCTTAACTAGATAAGTCCTCATGCAGTCTCATCGTTCAGTTGTCTTTGTTGTCTTTCTACTGTCTTACTACTGATAAACTAATCTCCTCTCTTTTCAGCCAAGCCCTGCTTTCTCTCTCCCTGTCTTATCCCTGTACCACCCCGATGTTTAACCGTTTCTTTATATAATATAGGGCTACATTCCAAAAAGCAAATGGGAGATGGACACATCTGAGGCTAAACTCGGTAGGTATCCCTCTTTATTATGACTGCCTAGCCAATCTTTTACCTCTCTAATATAGAGGCTTCTTCAACAGCACAGTGCATTTCAAGTCTGACGACACTGGTTTGATTCATGATGTTTATGATGTCTTATAGCTGTATGTGTTTAATCTAATTATGTATGTATTATGTATGTCATGACCATGTCCATGAGGAGAAATGGTCCCATCAGTGAATCACACAGTGATTCTGTTCTGTTGCCATCCTTTACCTTCTGCGCACACAGCATGACAACAACCTACGCTATTCATGTATGATTGAAAGATACTTCAGATTCAACACACTTAAATAAAGCCCACTTTTGTTTTTATCTGAAGGAAACGTGTTGATATAAAGTGGGAATGTACTGAGAGAATATAAAGATCAGGTTCCTCATATAAGGCCAAATGCTGGGAAGTGTGTCGCCTATTATATAGTTATTTTTCAACCCAATATGCATGTAAACATGCTCATAAATTCTACAAATCCCAAGCCAGGTGAACGAGGAGGAAAGTGAATAAGACTCCTCTCTCTATTGTGTTGATGTGGTTGTACTTGGCCAGATGTTATTGTGTGTGACATTGCTAAAACAGATGATGCTGATTGACTCGCTGAATGTTAGGATGATGAGGTTAAAGTATTTATTGGATGGCAGAGCTGACCTGAACAGTAATCTTACATTTATACAGACAAGTTGGACGGTCTGGGGAGCAGTGGGAAGAGGAAACGTGAAGACATGGCAGGCCTGGATGACTACCTTCAGCTGCCAGACGATTATGCCACACGCATGTCCGAACCAGGAAAGAAAAGGGTAAATGCTTTGGTCATCTTCATATGTGTTTGTTTGCAAATGAGGAAACAACAAAATACTGGATGTTAAAACACAAACACCTGGTTGCTCTCCTTTTTTGTTAAGGTTCGATGGGCTGATCTTGAAGAGCAGAAGGATGCGGATCGAAAGCGTGCAATCGGCTTTGTGGTGGGTCAAACCGACTGGGAGAGAATAACGGATGAGAGCGGCAAGCTGGCACAAAAAGCTCTCAACCGTACCAAGTATTTCTAAGAAGATAATCTTATCCCCCCCTTTTTTCCCCTTCACTGAAAGGTATGTATGTTACTCTTTTGTATGATGTTGTTAGGATAGCTGTAGATGTTACTGATGGCAACATGGTGGAAAGTTAGAAGAGTGATCGTATCTGTGTTTAGGAAATACAAATGGTGATTAGTATCCACATTCTAACATTTCAAAAACACTTTTAACGACTTCTTATTACATGCCCTCCATTGAGAATGTACTTTATGGATCAATAGTTTCTTAAATGCAAGCGAATGGAAATGGTCAGTTCAACAGAATTTTTGTTTAATCCAGTCTCATCTCACCATTGTTCAGCAAGACATTTGTTCAAAAAGACTTACACGTCTTACATTTCCAAGCTTAAGCACAGTGAATAAAATGCTATGGATAATTCAAAAGTGACCTCACTTAAGTTTGATTGGGGGCATATATTTTGTTCTGTATAAAGGGATAGTTTGTGTGTGTCTGAATATACCTGAATTTAGTTCTCTAACTATCATGTATAAAAGAATCACTTTATCGTAGCAATAGCAGAAACAAATCTGTCTTTGGCCAAATTATCAATCAATTTCTTTTTCTTCCTGCAGGTGTCCAGAATGTGAAAACACTGAAGCTTAACTTGTGGTGAAACAAGGTGACATCATCAAATTTGTAGTTATTTTATTGATAAGGATACAGAATAGTTTTTTTCTTCTTATTTTTAAACAGGCGCTCTGGTAACTCACCAATACATTTGTAGTTTATGATTCTGTGCTTCTTCTAGTCATGTGTGATGTATTCAAGTCATGCTTCTTGCTGTTTTATACTCTTCAAGCTTTCTGTACTGTATACCTGTAGCACAGTTTCTTGGTCCATGCATACTTGAAAAAAGACAATAAAAGTTTCTCAAAATTACCAACTTGGGGAGTCTTTCTTGAGTTGTCGTTTGGGCTTCATCAACAAGAAGCCCTCAGTGTATTTGCTTGGAAAACAGTAGAAGCAGTATGTGCAGGAAATGAATCAGTTGGGCTGAAGAATAATCGTTACATCTGTCCGAATTCACTTGTTTAGCCCCTGTGACGTTTTTCAAGGAGGGCTTTAATCAATTTTATCACTGCAAATGGTAAAGAGAGAGTAAATGGTAAGATAAAAATTTCTGTGATGTGTTTTCATGTACATGTAAAATGTCTCATGTCTATGTTGTCTTGGAGAATTCACGTGACAATTTCCCACATGTAGGCAATATATAGTATATTGCAACCCTTTACAGTTTTCCACCTCTCTAGACTGCATCCCACTCGCTTAATGGTGGTGTATTTGACATTTTCTCCATGTCTTATTTTTTTTATATTAAAATAATAAAATATTAGCACGAGCTAATTGCACTTATGAAGAAAGTGCCAAATTAAAGTCCTAAGAGGTTGAAGTCGGATTAATTTATTTTTGTGTCGTGCTTGTTGCAGCATTTTCTTTGGCTCAACTTGGGGCCTGAATGGGTTTGCGAGTGTCAGAATATGGGGTGTAATGTAAGTGCATGACTGCAGGACTGAAAAGGACAACCTCAATCTGTCAAGATACAAAAAAAGGTTGCAAGGTTCACGGGGCTGTCAAGAACTCTATCTCTTACCAGTGATACCATATTTGTCATGGTGAATGAAGTGGGCACTGGGTTCAAGTGGTTAAAGCCTGGTTTCTTCAAAGACAAGTCAGAGCCCACAGTTCCATGACAAGAATAGTATTTTAATGTTTATGTCTCATTTGAATTCCATGTTTTAATCTTGCCAATGTTTTAGCACATTTTTACATTCAAAGTCAAAATATAAAAATGTTACCTGTACCACATTCAGCTGATTATTACTACATGTGATAATGCACATTAATCATAGCCCACAATTAACCATAATATTAATGTAAGTGAGAAAGAACTATGCAAATGAAGTGCTTTTATTGTCTCACAAGTCAGTTAACCTTTGAAACAACCTGAGAACTGGCTGCAAATCTATCTGGGGAAAAAAACATGGTGTTTTATAAAAAAATATCTGCTACAAATGCTTAGTGAGATCATTTTTAAATATACAGCGGCACACTTAATATGTAGTAGAGTTTGCCTGTTTGACCCTTGTTCTCACTGTGAGAGTGAGATGATTAAAAAGAAAATATCACACATTGAAGTGTTTTTGCCTATATGTGCACACTGCATGTCAGTATTCAAATGAACCAAATTCACTCTCACTGAGTGTGATTATCATGGTTAATATATGGCAAAATAAGCAGATGTATTCCCTTTTTGAAATTAATTTTACATTTACAAACGTTTACACACTTGTGAAGCAAAAGGTGCAGAATTTTCACGTATGAGAAATTTTCATTGATGGATCATCAACAACTGAAGACAAAGCGAGGATCCTCCGTTATGACCGAACACACAGAACCACTGATGAAGACCACGTTTGATTGGCCTGTGGACAGCCAGCCACAGTATCATCATTTGGAAAGCGGATGGTTGGATCTTCGTGGTAAGTATGGAGGAGAGGCAGAAGCTATTTTAACAACAGTTTGGAAGATTTTAGACATAATTTACTGCTTCAGTCATTTTAGAATTCATGTAATTTCCATGTTATATATCCTGTACATACATAACGAATGACAACAATGAGCTCTGCTGAATATTAAACATTTTTTCTTATGTGGCGTGGACCTCATTTTGTGTTTATTAAAAAAAAAAACCTTCTCAAAAACAAAATGTTCTGTGTTGCATTTTGTGACTTGACATTTCACTGATAACAGTTTCACAAACAAAATATGTGTTATTGCTATATAATGTGGCTGATATAGCAAAATACATATTATTTCAAACAACCTCATGATGCAACATGATGCCTTTGATAATCTCAGCCATCAGTCTGCCATGTGCACAGAGATTGGAGATGTGCAGGCATGTGCTTCACTTACCTATTTTACAATATACTATGCTCTTCATTAAACACAACATTGTTTGCTACTCAAGGCACGAGTAAGTCCACATTGTGACACTAACCACTGTGGCACATGATGTCTTCTGGCTGTCTCTCATCCAGAGTGATGATTTTTGAATCCAGCTGGTACGTCACTGTCCAGTTTACAGATCACCTTATAGATTGATTTCTTCCACGATGGATCACGATCCTTGCCCATTGAAATGGCAACGTAAAATTCTCTCAGTGTAATCTCGGCCACCTCCAGGAACCTGTCAGGGACCTGTGAATCCACAGGAGGAGATTAAATACATGAACATTAAGACCTTTCACACACATACCATTCACACGTATCATAGCATTATATTTTAGATGATAAGAATCAGGCCTGGCAAATCAAGGTAAGTAACAAGTCAAAACTTAGCAAAGGGCCTACGATTAATTGAGAACCATAATAAACCAGTCGAAATGATCAATAACAAATTGTACTAACTACAGTACTCACAACAACCTCCATTATAGTCTGATTTTATTACTTTTTAATGTGAACCTGCAGTTTTTTTCCTGTGTTTTCACTTGAATACAGATTTCTGTTGTAACTCGGTAATATTGTTGAATTCAATCAGTTATGTTGCCAGGTTAAAAATCGCTTGTAAATTTCTGTAATATTGTGTTGCTGCCATACATAGTTTGACAGCTGGTTCCCTGCAGCTTTAAAGGTACTGTGCCATACTGGGCAGGATGCTAAAGCAGTTCTTGTGATGCCTATTTTTTTTTTAATGAATTTTTTAAATAAAAGTTGCATTATAGTCAGCAAGCCTTAATGCATGTATTAATCAACTGAGTTCATTATGATAACATAAATGATAAATCACTGTCCTTTGATACTTCTCACTGCTGTATTATTATGGTGTAGTTACTAGGTAGTAGAATTAGTATTAAGGCTATGTTACTATATGTTAAATTTGTACACATGTAGGCTGGTTAAATGTTGACTGACCAGCTGTGGTCAATGTGCATATAAACAGGTCAACATGAACACTAACTACGTTATAAATTCCCACATTAAGGAGAAACAGCATACATATGAATACACACCCTATGTGTTCATCACTGTTAATGGTACATCTCATAGTCTTTTGATTAATAACAAAATAATTTAGGCTATTTTCTGCCTAATGTTCACTAAAATAGTGGAAACTTAACTTGAAGTTATCGTAGACTAAAAAAACAATGTGAGAAGGTTTATCCTCATTGATATTAATGTGGGTTCACGACTGTTAGAAACTGGAAGAAACCTGAGACGTCCTAATGCTTCTCGCTCTACTTAATAAAATATTAATAAAGCAGAGTAGCCAGAAATAAATGAGCATGAAATCTGTACTCTAAATGTTGTGGCAAGCTTAAAAAAGTAAAATACTCCACACATGGCTCAACCAGATGATACATAAACTCTAGAAGCCTTTTTCTTTCTTACTTTAAACAAAAATTTGTATCTGATCATGAAGCAGCGTTGATTCCCTGAGCTGCATTCCCCCTTCTCAGTGGACAGTTTGTGCCAGTTTCATGACCTTTTTTTTTTTTGTGATAAATTAGTTTGAGTATCTGTGTGTTTTGGTAAATTTTGGTTATGCTGTTAAGTACCGTGATGGTGTCATGTTGTAATGTAATTAAATTTGCATGTTGGTAAAGTTTAATAAAGATAATTAAATGTAAAAAAATGTATTTAAAAAATTGGATACATTTCAAATATTACATACCTAGCCTAAATTAATTTCCGTAGTTTACACATCATCTTGGAATTATCTGTTATGATATAGTCTAATATAGCCAACAGCAGACCTCTGGCTATAATGACGTATGCCTTAAAATTCTATTTGTTGTTTTTTTTTTACCTCTGTACTTACAGTAAATAGCATACATTACTAAATAAATGTACTATCACATGTATGTATTATTTTACCTATAAAATATTAGGAACACTTGTATTAAATGAATCTTAAAAAGCTACTATCTATCGTTGATTTAATTTCAAATCTATACCAATTACAAATGAGGACATGCAGATGCAGTGAAGCAGATTTGAGACTACTGAGGAATATAAAGTACAACACACACACATCCAACAAAAGTAAATCATGTGTTGGACTGCACATGATCAAAATGAGACAATAAAATGACCTCACTGGAAGCAGAAATAACTGTGACAAATCTGTATGATGTCAGTGAGATCTCACCAGTTTTTTGTAC
The DNA here is from genome assembly GCA_002120245.1 of Maccullochella peelii. NCBI lineage: Eukaryota > Metazoa > Chordata > Actinopteri > Centrarchiformes > Percichthyidae > Maccullochella > Maccullochella peelii. The sequence continues at coordinate 11,745 of LKNJ01000221.1, read as the reverse complement.
ATTCAAAGCAATAAGAACTATAGTGTGTAGCATTGGTTACCTGGAAGTCGTTGGCTTTGTTGTAGTGCATGTTGAGAGCTCTGAAAAGTTCTGATTCTCTCCCCACAGTCAGACCCCTCACGTCGGTCACTCCTTCTATGAGAGCGTGTCGGGCAAACTTCTCCATCTGGATGTAGTAAAACTCCCTGAAGTTACTGAACCACTTGATGAGCTGAGAAGTGATACAGCGCGTGAACTGAGGACGAAACAGAAAAACAGGTAAGTGAGATGATCAAAGTGTGCACTGTGATATACTGTAATTAATTTGTCTTTATGTGAGAAAAGCTGCTAAACATGTTTTACAGTATACTTTTAAAAATATGAATAAACTGTGTTACCACATCTCTGTGTTGCCGTTTTTACACATTTTGTGTTATACAGAAATGCAATGGTGACGTAAAGTTCTTAATCATGATTGTATTGCCTGATTATAATGCTGTTGACAAATAAAAAACAAAGTATTAACTTGTGTGGAACTCATTCTTTATTCTGTGGGGACAAAGATGCATTGGGAGAGCATAAAACTGGTTTGAAAATACTTTCATTTCAAACCTTTTGTTTTAGGTTGACGATTTTCTCTCAGAAACAGCAAGAAATATGTCCGCTTAAATGCAAAATACAGCAACTTTCCCAAGATTCTAATGAATGCTATACATCGGGGGGGGGGGGTTTACAGTGCAATTAAGTCATGTTTTGTAAATATAATCCATTAAATGACACAAATGTGTGGAAGAATTGTACTGGTGCTCAATATTGCAAGTATTTTCTCACCTGCACATCATGGAAACACATCTTCAGTACCAGTGAGCTCGGGTAGCGAGTGTAGAAGAATATAAGCTTTGCTTTTTTCAGATGATTTGTGGTCAGACCCTCCTATATGCACCAGTGTTAAAGATAAAACACACACATCCTAGATATAAGAAACTGTGCGACCTTTCTGTGTTAATGAGGCTGGAAACATTTTCTGTCCAAGAAATCATTACAACTCAGGACAAATGGAGAGACTGCAATTTTCTTCAGTTTGGAAGATCAAAGGGAGTATTTTGTTGGATTCTGTAAGGTACAAAGTTGCTGAAAATTGTTGCTGATGAACTGACTCATTTTAGAGCACATGCCTGGGGTGATAAGGTTTGTGACAGAATGGATTGTTATTTGAACCTCATATCAGCAAAGGAAGAATTATTACCGGTGTCTAAAGGCAGCTGTTTCAGAAGCTACAATAAGGAAAGAAGATGGCCGATTGCTACTTAAAGGCACAAGAGAACAATAAAAGATCTAATAGTAGACTACATCAATACAGAAACTTGTAAAGGATACATTCAGCACGTACAGGTTATTCTTCACCAGGCTATCGGACTCCATCTTGACATGAGGGAGACACAGGCTTTGCAAAAACATGGGATCCACCGACACAGTGTGAGTCTGTGGGCTTCTAACAGATCTGGAGTTGACCTTCGATCTCACTTTGACCGAATTCCAATGTGCATCAAACGTCTCAAACTTTGCTTGACCAACTTCAGAGCATCCATCTTGCAAGCATCTGAGGGCATGTTGACGGGCAGTGTTGTGATTCTTCTCTGACGGCTGATCTTCAGCAGAGTCGTGACTGAAGGGGATCGGAGGTTTGGGACAATGGTGAGTTCTTGATCTGGACTGGAGGACGAACTTGTCTGCTCTTTCCAGTCGAGGCTTTTGCACAACCAGGGACAGGGCTTTGGTTTGAACATCTGGGATGTGTACCTCTGCATTCCCACAACACGAACGTCTCAACTTATTATCTTTGCAAACAGATGACTGAAGAGGCATGTCAGTCTCTATGTTCCCCTCGTCATTTGGCAATGTCTCTAGAAGCGGCATGCTTTTGAAAATAGAGTCAACGCTCCTACTGACAGCTCTGGACAGTTCGTACTTTAAAACATCTGCCATTAGCTTAATTCTCTCAGGTTTGGATTGGAAGAAGTTCATCAGCTTCACCTTCTTCCATCCTTGATAGTTTCTACTTGAGCTGCTCTCAAACTCACTGTATGAATCTGTACACGCGTCCCTTGGAGATGTTTCAGGAGAATCGTTCCAGGTGAGATATTTCTCATCCTTACTGTCTGTAGTGTCAGTTACTCCATCCACATGGTCGAACCTTGTTCTGAGCTGTCTGTGGTGCTGATGCTGACTCTCAAGCTTTCTTGTTGTCTGGCTGTAACTTGCACTGCCAGATCCACTTCTTTCCCTGTGCTCCTGATGTAAAGGCAGTTCTTGAATCCTTTCATTTTCCTGCATGCTGTCTGCCTCCTCGTGCTGATTTATCGTCACACCTGTGCAGTGCATACCAGGAAAGCCGGTCATGCCTTTGATGATATTTTCCACTCTGGCACGCTTTGCTTGATGGCCACTGTTTAAGTTCCAGTCTTGGTGACCACAAGAACTGGATGCAGGAGATGGGTGCATTCTTGTGGATAAATGTCCAGTGTCTCTGGATGGATTGAGCTCCAGCTGGCTGGAACAGATCAAACTTGAACCAGCATCACAGCTGCTGTAAAAAGCACTCTCCGGTAGCACTTTTATGCTCTCACTGTCTTTGTGTAAAGTCACAGAAACACCAGGCACATGTGAATTTGACGGCATGGGGTCAGGCTGAAAAGAGGAGAGAGGCTCTGTAGTGCAGCCGTCAAGGCAAATGTTGCTGGAAGAATACATACCTTTGCTCCAAACACTTGGATTCATGCTTGTTGGGTAAAAAAAAAAAGAAGACCACAGTAGTGGAAAAAAACACTTTCATTAACTATATAACGCAGGGGTTGTAAGAAAATAAAAATCTAATTGTTTCCTGGAAGACATGTCACAGCAGCAAATATCAATGAAAACTTTATTTTTTTTAGCACAAACATGGATCTGAATTGCATTGCAAATAAATAATAATAAAATAAAATATAAAACTGCTTATTTCTAGCTATTTATTTTATGCAAGTGAACTGAAAAACGTTTCAACTTTAACATATGAAACCACAATAATAGATATTGTCCAGATGAAAGATCATTTTATATGTGAATTAAGCATTTGGTATATTGGCAGATGTTTTTGAACTAGCAGAGACACCATTTTCAATTATTTGAAGTTGTTTTCTCCTCACTTTTCTGTATCCATGTAATGCTGTAGACTGCCTTGCAAGTTTCACAGCTGCATCTTTTTTTTTTAGTTTAGCTATGTTTAAAAAATTCACACTCGGTTCAAAGGTTGAGCTAAACATCTTACAGTCTAGTTTGATATGACATAGTAAAAACTAAACGGTGTAGCTTAAATAATAAGAAGCACAGCTACATACAGTATTATACAACAGATTACCCACCTGTTGCCTTTCCAAAACGACCCGAGGAGGGCTGCAGGTCTAGAGCTTGTAGGAGGAGAAGTGAGTGACTCAATTATTTGTACTGGTCCAACTGAGAGCCACTCCACAAACCAGGAGGTGTGGTCTAATACACCAACCTATCCCATCGCTACCTGTACATAATAACAATAAATATATTAATTGAACCGGACAACCCACTGTTAATGGACTAGGTGAGGAATAAATGCTTCATTCTTAATTCAAATTGTGTCTATTTTCGCATCCTTTTTTTCAAAAGGAAAAGTGATTGTTATGAAATTGAATTAAAAGAATGTGTGTTGATTGTTGCCTAATTCATGTAATGGTACAGTCCTGTTACTCTGTATCCCCCTCCCTGTCAGCCGCAGTGGTTCCTCCCAGTTGGACCGCTCCCCAGCGCGTGGGAGCAGCGAGCTTACGCTCCTTCAACTGCTGTCAAATAACTGACACAGCCGCCGGCTAGCGCTATGTTATCGCCATCCAGATGCTTATACCGCACGCTTGGCCGTTCTCTGTCAGCGGTGAGCCAGGTGGGTTGGACAAAACCTGTCAACTGAGCCTGTGTATAAACGGTTTCGACTGATTAAAACAAGACACAGCTAGTTAGCTAGCGTTCAACAGACGTTAGCTTGTGAAGCAGGGCCTCGCCTACCAAGGACAGACGCTGACAGCTTCAGAGGAAGCTAGTGAGCTCAAGTTTGAGAAGAAGCTGAGAACAGTATCCCTTTAACTATCTTACTAGTGAAAATGGGGCTTTATTTCAAGATTAAAGCCGCACATAGTGTTAGCTTTAGCCAGCAAGTCATAACAAACTAACTAGCTAACACGCTAAGAAGCTAGCGAGGTATATTGTTGTCTACCTTTTACATATTCTCAATAACTGGTTTGACAGTACACGAAGCAGTCTTGGCAGGCTAATGTTAGCATGGTATGGTGCCGTGTGGTTGTGAGACTGGGGTGTGTGCAGCTGACCTGACAGAAATAGCCCATGTTATGTCACGTTAGACATGTATGTGCTGTGAGGGGATACCATGGCTTTGCCCTCAGGTGTTCAGCTGTCTTTTCTGTTCTTTGAGCAGGTAATGAAGCTGAAACATGATCACGACGGTAATAACTTGCGTCTTGTCGGAGCTGATTTGTACTTCTCCCTGCTTCACGGAGAATATGGTGCTAGTGTTGCCAATGAATTATGGCCTCTGGGGTCTTGAGAAAAACATTCAGTTGTCAGTTTATTAGGTACACTTGGCTAAAATAAATCAAAAACAACAGCTCTGCAGTAAAGCCTACCTTCATGAAGGTTACAACCATAGACTGTATAACGTTCAAGAGTCTAAGAGAGGTGTCGATTCAACTTCAGTCATTTTGGAGGCTGCAGTTTGTGGTGCTGTTGAATTGTATTGCGTTATACAGACAGGTGTTTCTATTATTTTGTCCACCCCATTTATAGCAAAGAGGGTAGGCAAAGTAACAGAAACACCTCTCTGTAAAATGCAATACATTTCAACAGCACCACAAACTACAACACCCTCAAAATGACCATACAGTTGAATCAACATTTCTTTAGAACAGTTTCAATAAAAACTGAACATTGTAACCTTCACAAAGGGAGTTATTGCAGGGCGGTTGTATTAGACTGCATTCGTTTTAGCCAAGTGTACCTAATAAACTGACAACTGAATGTTTAACTAGGGCTGCAACTAATGCTAATTTTAATTATCGTTTAGTTTAGTTTGAGAAACTGGATTCAGTGAATGTCCTGCATTTTTGCTTTAAAAACTAACATTTAAACAACTGATCAAATAATTGTTTCAGCTTTAGATATAGTGGGTAGAATTTATTGAAGGGAGCATTTATTGCAGGGCGGTTGTATTTTTGTTATATATATATATAAAATACAACTGCATTACTTTCTGCAAGGTGTACCTAATAACCTGCCAACTGAGTGTCTGTAATGGCAGAGGTTTGACTTAGGAACAGGGATGGAAATTCAATTCAAATTCACCAACCACCAGCCAAATGCTAAATTTACCTGTCAGTGGCTGGTAGATGTTCACATTTAAAAAGTTAACCTCCCACCCTGCTTAGGAAACCACCCAAGTGGAACAGATTGAAAAAGTAATGCAAAAAGATTGAAGTGGGAATTAAACTAAATATGTTGGTGGTTCATCAGCCAGTGAAATGTAGTACTCTCATGGTACATAATCAACAGCAGTTCTAGTGAGTAAAAACAATGAAAACTCCAGTAACTTGGTGGCTACATGCCTGCACATGCTTTCAATCTACTGTATACGATTTGGTTAATTTCTGACAACTCCACCCTCCTCTGGCATCCCACATCAGTAGGTTTAGGTTAGAATCGCAACAAGCGACTCCAGACCAACATCTGTGTAAACGCAGGACTAGACAGGCTTCTTCACCAGAGGCCCTGCCATCAAAATACCCACACATGTGACTCATAACATACAGCAATGCAGCACATTTAACCTTGCAGCAGCCTGTTTTTGTCAGCATAGGAAAATCCAGTGGTTTAACTGAAAGTTCAAGCTATGAAGGGATGTTCTACAAGTATTTTCCATTCATGAGAAGCAAATGAGACATTTTTGAAAGCTTTTATGTTGTGAAACCCTACACATGCTGTTTTTCCCCCACAAAGCCATTTTTTAAGCAAAAAAGCCCAAAATTCTCGGCTGTCAGTTTTGCTATTTCTGTATTATATACATATACATTTCTATTTTACTTTTTATCTTTTCAGGCCAATAATGTGCTGCCCAGACAAAGTGTATCAGGTAAGTGTTCTTCTAACTAAGTAGACTAGACCTTTAGCTGGATTTGAGGACCTCATCGGTAATGCAACATCTAAGACTGCAGGCTGTATTTTATTGCTCATGAATAAACAAGCTCTATGAGTGGATCATCCAAAGTAGAGTAAGTGATGCTTGTTGAATGGATAAGATGCCCACAAGTGGTTAACTGCAGCTTTCAGAGAGCTCCACTCATTACTCATGTTAGAGCCTCAGGCAGGAGCAGTAGTTACAGCTTTAGTTGATTTTCTTACACTTTTTTTTTTCCATCTTAAGGCCTCTCTGCTTGCAGCCGACTAGTTTACAGGAATTCTCAGCCGTAAGTGTTCTCTCCCACTCTGTTGTCTGTCTTTGAATGCCCCTCAGTAACCACTTCATGTTTAGAAACTCTTCAGCACAATGATGCATTGTCATTCTGTCTATTTCATTCATGTAAACTGAGCTGTACATCTGTGCAGAAGATATTGTCTTAAAGGGGTTTTATGTGGTGTAGAGTAAACGTTAAAAGATAGTAACGCTGAGGAAGGTATCTGCTTATTGATCAGTTTTGTGTGTGCATGTTTAAACACGGTAATGTGGTTTGTACAATTGCATTTTGTTGCAGATTTGTTTAAAAATACACACATTTGTTATTTATCTGGACATTTAGATGTGACTTTCCATCATCAGCGAATGCCTTCCACGTCAGATACTTCAAGACATCTGCTGTTCACAGTATGTGTCGCAACACTTCTCAGCGTTATCTATTGATGTCGACTCTGTTCAGTGTTTAACTCACAGCAACTGTTTTTGTTTTTGTGCAGGGGATGAGGTAGTCACAGTCAAAACTCCTGCATTTGCAGAATCTGTTACAGAGGGAGATGTGAGGTGGGAGAAAGGTTGGTATAAGTCAACATATCATTGGTAAAATGTTGTCACAGGTATCAGTGTCCCATATTGAGCCAAATAAGAAATCCTATTCCATTCAGCACATGAAATACATGCTCTGTCATTGTTTGTGTTTTAGCTGTGGGCGACTCAGTGGCAGAAGACGAAGTGGTGTGTGAAATTGAGACTGACAAGGTATGAACAAGAAAGACCATCAACCTAAAATCATCTGTATAATATCTTTTTATTTTTTTTTATTTTTTTTTATTTATTTTTTTTTACTTAAACAGAGTATGAGAAATGTCTTTATTTTATACTTACAGACCTCTGTACAAGTCCCCTCTCCAGCAGCTGGTGTAATTGAGGAACTGCTGGTGCCCGATGGGGGGAAGGTCGAAGGAGGGACGCCCCTCTTCAAACTCCGGAAAGGAGGTGTGCTTAGTTGAACATCAGTTATCATTTTATCACTGAAGTAAACAAACTTGTAAGTTTTTATTTGCTGGTGGCAGTGTGATACCTGAGTTTCAGTACCATTATCCATTTTAAACCTTTTTTCTATTTTGCAACACAAGCCAAGCTTCTGAGATGTCTTCACACAAACTGCCTTACTTCCTCTTAATAATATAGAGTATATAATTATCACAATTTGTTTTAAATGGGGAAACATCTGTGTGAAGCGTGACAGAATTCAGTTTGTACTGTGCATTAACTCAAATGCAGTGCCAATATCTCTTTTTCACCACATTGTAAATTTCAAATGACTGCTGTAGTCGTGTGTTATTATGCTGCTACTATAAATGGATACAACATTGAATTATGGCAGCACTGAAACATATTGAGGCAAAATGTGTACTTTGTGAATCATCAACCATGCTATATTTTGTCCTTCTTTACTTCTGTTTCCTCAGCTGCTGCTGCCAAAGCTGCTCCCTCCCCGGCTACAGAGGCACCAGCTGCAGCCCCTCCACCACCACCTCCAGCTTCAGCCCCCACTGCCATGCCCCCAGTGCCACCACAAGCTGCCCCAGCCAAACCTGGTGTGTTTCCTTCTCTGACATAAAAAGCATTTATTTATCATTATTGTGCAGTATGTATCTGAGAAGGCCACCAGCACTGTTTTTGTCTCCTGATGTCACATTGTGTTTCCCTCTTCATCAAGTTTCTGCTGTCAAGCCCACTCCTGCAGCTCCAGCTCCTCCAACAGCAGGAGGCAGAGGAGAAAACAGGGTAACACACATGTTGAGGACACACTTGTTACATATCATCCATACGCTGTTTCTTTTATTACATTAATGTTGGAAATAATTAAGTTTTGTGTCATGGCCAACCAAAACTGTCAACCACTTAAAGGAGGTGGTTCACAGATGATTTGATCTCCTTCTGTCCAGGTGAAGATGAACCGTATGAGGTTGAGGATCGCCCAGAGGCTAAAGGAGGCTCAGAACACCTGCGCCATGTTGACCACCTTCAACGAGTTGGACATGAGGTGAGCCACAGCAGCTCCTGAAAAGATTATTCCAACTTTCTTAATAGTATTTATGTTTCGTCTAAAGCCAGTTAGGATTATAAGCCTCAAAAGACACAAAGAACCGGATTCACATTTCATGGCAGAAGTGTGTAATTTTTTAAAGATGTTTCCTCATTGAACAGATTCTTTATTATGTCCTCAATTTTTCTTCAGCAACATTCAGGAGATGAGGACGATGCATAGGGATGCTTTCTTAAAGAAGCACAACATCAAACTGGGTTTTATGTCGGCGTTTGTGAAGGCTTCAGCACACGCTCTGACTGACCAACCTGCTGTCAATGCCGGTAAGACAACGCAGACTTAGTTCTTCTGTTTTAATTTTGCTTAAAATTGAACTTTCCCCAAAGGCATAGTCAAATATTATACTGTAGTTTTTCTCCAAACTTTATTCCACAAATGTTTTTTACTACAGTTATTGATGATACAACCAAAGAGATTGTCTACAGGGATTACGTAGACATCAGCGTCGCTGTGGCAACTCCAAAGGTATGACTTTTGGCTCTAAAAAACTTCATATTTTTGTATAAAACATGCAATCCACCTGAATAACATGTATTTGTTCAGGGGCTTGTTGTACCAGTGATCCGTAATGTTGAGACCATGAACTTCACTGACATCGAGAAAGCCATTAATGCATTGGGAGAGAAGGTAAAAAGCTTTGTGCAATAAGTGATAACACTCATGTTGTATTGTTCTTAAATCTTTCATTGGGATAAGCAATATACTGCGTCTGAATTTTGAATAAAAACAGTATCACAAAAAGGAAAAAAGTATTTTGTGTTGTGTGCCTCAGGCTCGTAAAAATGAGCTTGCTGTTGAAGATATGGATGGAGGCACCTTCACCATCAGCAACGGTGGCGTGTTTGGCTCCATGTTTGGCACACCCATCATCAACCCCCCACAGTCTGCCATCCTGGGCATGCATGGCATCTTCGAGCGACCTGTGGCCATCAATGGCAAGGTGAGAATTATGTGTTCGTAGACACAGATGGCAAAATAGTTTCTGTGTTTCAAAATGAAAAAATTTAAATGAGCTATAACCGTGTGACTTTAGTTTATCTACTGGGTTAGCAGAAGTGTTGCTGGTACAAATGGCTCAGATGAGGGGTGTATGCCACATGATATGAAAACAAAAAAAACCAGACAGCTAAAAACAGGTCAGACCTGAGCTACATGTACAGACAATGATCATACATACTAATGTGGATGTACTGGTTTTTCCTAATCTGATGCACTCAAACATGAGTAAACAATAAAACTGCTTTCTGCTCTGGCAGGTTGAGATCCGGCCCATGATGTATGTGGCGCTGACGTACGACCACCGACTAGTTGATGGCAGAGAAGCGGTCACTTTCTTACGCAAGATCAAAGCGGTGGTGGAAGATCCACGAGTGTTGCTTCTGGACCTGTGATGACGTATTTGCCACCACATTACTCTCATTTAAAAATCGCTTGGCTGCATAAAATGAACTCCATGTCACAAGAAACGCACAAAATGGCGTACACACCTACTGTTGTCTTTTTAACTGTTTAGTCAGACTGCAGAGCGATAGTGAGGTTGGGTTCCAACACTCATATGGATAATACGTGGTATTATCTGTAGAAAGTAACTGGAAGTACCTGCAATCCTAGGAATATGCTTAAAATGGGCCTTGGCTAAATCAACAAAGCAAAAAGATTGCTTGCCATCTTCTACAGGAATTGTTTGGCTACATTTGAATTCAGCAAAGAGACAAGCCACATTTATATTATACGTCTTAAGACAAAAATTGGCATACACAGGTTTAAAATGTTTACATATGGGTGTGTTATTATACCCATGTGCTCTTCAGACAGGCAGGTGAAGCAGTAGATGAACACTGGCTGCATCCTTGTCACAGTTGTGTAATCATGAAACAAAATGGCTCTTCCAGGCAACATTTGGCTGCATGACTTTGTCCCCTGCTCGTTAGTTGGAGCTCCCGTGCCTCTTTTTCCACAGCGGGGCCAAGCGGAGCTCACTCAGATTACTTCAAGATGTTTTTAATGTTAACACAGGATTGAAAGTATTCGTTGTTTGCTGCTAGTCATTGCTACTAGCAACAGTGTGGAAAAAAGAATCAGCGACCTGTCTGACGAGCACGCGTTTAGAGGTGATTTCAGTTCAGTTATATTCCCGCTTCGTTGTCCACGTCCTGTCTAGAAATGTTGATCAAACAGACACACATAACTTCACTGTTCATTAGCAGGAGCAGCACAAAACATAAACCTGACACTATTTGTTTTATATATGTATACAGTATGTTGTCACTTTATGGGCAATGTAATATATAATGTTCAAAACGCACACTTGGCAGCAGGTTTTTATGTTGAGCTCCGATGTTGGAAGAGATTTTCATTGTGTTATCATATATTTCTATCTATTTAAAGGAACAATTTTAAACATTAAACATCTCAAGGGTTTTATGAACTGAAACTTGTCTTGTACATTTACTTTACAAACTTTGTACATTCTTGCTTTATTACCATTAGTCCAGCAATGATTAACTAGAGCTGAAAGGATGAGTCAATAGATTTGAGTTTCAAGCTAAAATGGCAACATTTTCTGGTTGCAGCCTCTCAAATGTAAAGTTTTCCTGCTTTAGTTTGTCTTATATGATCAGAAATTCAATCTTTTAGCGTTTTGAATAGTTTGCACAAACCACGACATTTGAGGGTGTCAAATCGGGCTCTGGGAACTTGTGATGGCCATTTTTTAACTATTTTCTGAAATTGTGTGGAACAAACAATCGATTATCTGATTACACATTAATTGATATTGAACATAACATTTAGTTACAGCCCTATGACGGTTTATGTAATGCCAAGCGCACACTGCACCAGAGAAACTGTTGACTGCACATTTCACCTTAACTTTCATCTTCTTAGAACAGACTTTTTGAAAAGGACTCCAAAATACGGCAACGGCAAAATAAAATCACAAGGCTGAGGCAGGGAACATTTTCGTGGTCGATCTTGGCTGAAGCATTTTATCTCGTGCCAAATCTATTTTGCTCCCAAATTCTCTGCTGCAGATGAATTCTGTGCCAAAGACTGATCTTCAAAGCCTCATTAGCCAGCCTACCGCTCGGCTCTTGAGAAGCTCCAAATAATGGGATCATCTCTGACAAAG